>CAOKZL010001502.1:600000-979676 GCA_948472985.1 Iguana delicatissima | reverse complement strand
GCAATAAGAAATATAACAATGCAGTAATTTGTGGCTATGATCAGCAATAATTCTGGTAGGATTACCTAGTTGAATGTGTAATAGTAGATTTTTTTTCTTTTTTTTAAATCTCTTTTTTTTCTTTCATTATAGTTTGGCTTGGGGAGTCAGAGCCCTATTGGTTTTAAGTTAGTATTTTGGTCAGTTAGTGTTTTAGCTTAGTATGTTGGTATTGTGTTTTAGTTTTAGTTTCAATTCCATGTTTAATGTATATTTCTTTAACTGTGACTGTGCTTCCAACTGTAAATTTGACTGCTTTAAAATGAGTAAATAATCTTTTTTAAACATATCTCCTCAGTTTATTGTGGCTGAAGATGGGTCCTGCGGCTTGGTGTACGAACACGCACCCTCGGAGGGGCCCCCCATCGTCGCCCTGCTGGATCATGTTGTGGAGTACACGTAAGGGAGCCTCCGGCACTTCTTTGCACTCACCTGATTCTCCTTTCCTTCTTCTGGGGCTTGCTCCTCCTGAGGTTGTGTCTCTTTAATAGGCTGCATCACAAGACTGCGGTCATTTCTGCACTACACTGTTGTAGTGCTATTATTCCATTTTCAACATCTTGTGGAATTCTGGGGCTTGTAGTTTCCTGAGGCGAAAGAGCTCCCTGGCTGAGAATTCTAAGTGCCTCTCTCTAAACTGCAAACCCCAGGATTCTCTTAGGATATTGAGAGTGGAATAATAGCACTATAACAGTGTAGTGCGGAAATGGCCTGCTTGTCTTTCTGTAATCTCTGTGACAGTGCTTTCATGTACATTGACTCTCTCTCAGTGCTTCCCAACAGCCTGTAAGGTAGGCCAATCTTATTTTTTGCACACATTGTACCTGCAGCAATACATTGCAGTACATAGAGTCATAGGCCTTGTTGAGGCATTATGCTGGTTTCACTCTGGGTTACATCGTAAGCCGTACTTTTTTATATAAAGGGGTTATCCAGCACCCACCAGACAAGCCACTCCCCATATGTCCACACCACCATGAGTTGGTTTAACCCCCTCCTTGAAGATCTCCCTCCCCCAGTGTACTAGAGTGGTATCTGGAATGGCCAGAAGAATTTGCTACCTCTGCAGTTTTCTGTAGGAATTTCAGGTTCCACCAGCGTTGGCCAAAAGATTTGAAAGGAAGCTTGGAGATCATCTTGCTTTTCGATGATCCATTCTTTTGATTGTTTTCAAATAGTACATGTGGTTAAAAAAAAGCAGACCATGTGTCAAATCTATGGGTTCTGGTTGTAATTGAAAAGTGGCCACTTGATGACAGCCAATAAAAACAAAAAAACATTTATTTATTTATTTATTTTGCTTTCTGACTTTGTCTGATTGTCTGCTTTTCGCCAGGTTTGTGAGTCAGGTTTCCTTCTCTTGCTGCACCTGAGATGTCTGGGTCTTTCTGGTGTTGCTTACAGCGTTGTGTTGTTCATTGTTGAAACCTAAACTGTATGGTTTTCTTCTCTTCGTAGAAAGAAACCTGAGATGGTGAGATCCCCCATGGTTCCTTTGCCAATGCCCAAGAAACTACGGTTCAACATCACCCCAGAAATCAAGAATGACATCGAGAAGGCAAAACAGAACCTTAACATGTGAGTAAGGGAAAGGAGAGTGGCTTACAGACAGGAAAAGTTTATGAATGTCCAAAGAGGAAAGCAGGTATTCTGGGAAACTTAGGTGTCCAATGTGTGCACAATGCAGTGTGTAGACTGCCCCATCTGCACAAAGTACTAATCACTTCCATCTTCCATTTTCTTAAAAGTAGGGCCATTTCCAAGGCCCCTCCCTAAACTGCAAACCCCAGGATTCCACAGGATGTTGAAGTGGAATAGCAGCACTATAACAGCCTAGTGCAGAAATGGCCTAAATGTGGAGAAGGGGGGGAATACAGATTTCTAGTTCCTATGGAGGTCACTAATAATCCCAGAAGATGTTCTTTGGTTATCAGACTTATCTCTTCTGGCCAGCCTACCCAATCTATTTTTAACTATGACGTATTTTTAATTATGATTTTAATTATGGTATTTGAATGCTTTTATACTGTTACTATATTTTACTCTGTTTTCATTTTAATGTGTTTTTAATTAGTGTACTGGTTTTAATTGTATTTTAATCTTTGTTGTACCCTGCCCTGAGCTTTGAGGAGAAGCAGGTAACAAATAAAAATGTATTTTTTGTTGTTATTATTATTACCACCATCATCATCAGAAGACAAGTCTTCTTGGCCCTGCATGTTCCTTGACCAAGAGAGACAAAATAGGAAGGGTGAATGCACTGTATAAAATTCTATTACGGGCTAAGTATACTTTAACCAAAATCTGAAATGCTCCAAAATCTGAAACTTTTCAAAAATGCAATCCAGTCTTCTTCCTATAAGGAACATGAGGGAATTGCGGATGCTCCGAAATGCCCTCCTGTTCCCTGCAGGAAGAAGGCAAGAGGAGAACTGACAAAAGAGCAGAACCTGCATCGAAAGAACGGCATACAAATATTCCAAAATCCCAAAAAGTCTGAAGCAGCTCTGGTCCCAAGTATTTCAGATATGAGATACTCAACCTGTACTTGTGTAAAATGATGTGAACCAGTTCTGCTTAGTGCAGAATATCTGTTTGACAAGGGAAGCTTGGAGACAGAACAAGGTAGCAGAAAAAAAGATAGAGAAAGGAAGTCAGAAAGCTTCAAAAAGAGCTGGTCATTCTAGTAGTCATCTTGAGTAGAGTTGTGTTGGTGCCGTTGGAAACAAGCCGTGATAGCACTGGTACAACAGTGACAGCAATATCCTTTGAGGTCTAGTGCCCTCTAGCAGCATCCCAGGGTACAAGATTTTTTTTTCTCTGCCTTTCCTCAGCATGGTCCAGGAGTTGGATATCAAAGTGATTGTCTTCCATCAGTTTGGGAAGAACTTCCCCAAGTCTCAGAAAATCAGTCCAGATGCTTTTATCCAGATCGCTCTGCAGCTGGCATACTACAGGTAAAAAGAGGAAGATTGAATATTCATGAGAAAATGATGCACAACTTCCTTGGGCCATGTCAACAATTAAGGCCATCTAAAACCTTCAGAGGGGCCTAAATTCTCTAAAGGCAACAGATTCTGTTTGATCTAGGCAGCTAAGCAGGGTCAGCCCTGGTTAGTATTTGCATGGGAGACTGCCAATGAATATCAGGTGCTGTAGGCTATATTTCAGAGTGTGGCAAAACCACACCTGAGGATCCTTGCCTAGGAAAACCCTATGAAATTCATGTTGTCCCCATAAGTGACATGAAGACACATACATACGCACAAACCCCCCAGAACCAGCCATGTCACGTTGTGAATTCCCTACAGCAAGGGTGGGCACATGTGATCCAGTTTTTGTACCATTCCCGCAGGTGTGTTCCCCAGTGCTAAAAAAAAGGTGGTGTTTTCTCATTAAAAAAAAAGAGAAAATTATGGTTTCTCTAAGTCCTCAGGTGGCATGCATCTGCCTTTAATAAAGCCACAGTCCACACATCCTGTGCATTGTTTGCCCCAAAAGTGGTTTGTAGGAAGGTGTGTGTGGGCAGAATATACCACTGTCATGGAATAACACACCTCATATTTCTCATATATATGTTGTTCTTGCACCCAGTATGTTCAGTATTAGTGTTGAAAGTTAGGGTGGATTCAAAACTGGGACCAGGCTGAAGGCTCTCAGGTCCCAAAGAAAAGTTTGTGGTCCCTTTTTCTAACAATGGAGGACTGCCCACCCACCCGCTTCCCAGGGCTGAGTGGCCCTTTCTGTGAGCTGTCAGCTTATTGTGGCCAAATCTCACCACCCAAACTCCCAAAATCTGAGATAATAGTCAGCATCTTGTGTATTGAACTCATTAGCTAGCATCGGGATAAGCAAATTATGTCTTCATGGCCTCTAAAGCTGTTCTTGTGGTCATCAGTATCACATGTAGATGTCATTTTTTTTCCCAAAAAAAAAAAAAGAGTTAATTGTTCCAAAAACCTTCAGGAGGGTGAGACTCATCTTTTATGTAGGTCCCAGGAATCTTCCTGCATGGTTTAATGTTTTTGGTTTTTTTAAGAAGTTTCCTTCAAACCTAGATGCAGAACATCTGGCTTGGTCTGGTCACTTTCTGGCAGCCTGAGCAGCCTACAAAACTTCCCCAGAAAGTTGGCTCCTGGAGTTGATGAAATGATCCACATCTGAACTAAAATGGACCGTCCTGTTGAATGAAATGAGGCTGAAATACAGCCAGATTCTCAGGATTGACAAAACAAAATTGCCATTTTGTGCCAAACTCTTCTGAGATCCATTTTTTTCATCTACCTGGACTTGTCTGTGTGCTTGTGTGTATTCATTCTTGCCTGTTTTTCATCCCCACTTCTTGCCTCTCCTCTTCTTTCCTAGGATGTATGGCCAAGCCTGTGCAACTTACGAGAGCGCCTCACTCCGGATGTTCCGCCTGGGCCGGACAGACACCATCCGTTCTGCTTCAGTGGACTCCCTCAAATTTGTCCAGGCCATGGATGATTCGGGCAAGCAGGTGGGACGTTCTCCCAGCTCCGAGACAGGAAATCTTTGCCATTCCACATGTTTTTAGAATGCCATTCTCTTGTTCTTGTTGCTGGTTGCCTTCATGTCATTTCAGACTTACGGTGACTGTAAGATGAAACTGTCACAGGTTTTTCTTGGCAAGATTTCTTCACAGGGGTTTGTCTTTGCATTCTCTGAGGCTGAGAGAATGTGACTTGCCCAAGAACACCCAGTGGGTTTCCCTGGCTGAGCAGGGATTCAAACCCTGTTCTCTAGAGTTGTAGTCCATTGTTCAAACTGCTATGCAATGTTGGCTGTCTTACCTTTCTAATCTTTCTCTGCAAAGTTGCCCCTCCACTTTTAAAGGTTCAGCATTTCCATATTTAATTAATCATACACTATTTTATTTTTGTTGGGGCTTAGAGATTCCCCCAGTGTTAGCCTTTTGGGAAACTCTGTGTAAGCTAAAGCTGTTACGAATTAACTTTTACTTTTAACAGAGTTGCAGAAAAAGCATCTCCCAATCCTTGTGTGTCTTCCTGAACTGAGGCTGACTTGAAAGCGAAAAACAAGACCCAGGCGATTTCCACACTAGATAGTTATAGCGCTATGATTCCACTTTCAACATCCTGTGGAATCCTAAGGTTTGCAGTTTCAGGAGGGACTGGCCGGCCCCTCCCAAAACTGCAAACCCCAGGATTCCATAGGACGTTGAAAGTGGAATCGTAGTGCTACAACAACCTAGTGCGGAAGTGGCCAGAGTTTCAGGTTCCAAATTTAAAAGATTTACTAATAAATGTATAATTACATGTCCATTAGAGAAACTAGACACTAACTAACCAACAAAAGGATTTGGAAAGATAGCATCTTCATTTTAAACTTACCAACTTCCTGGTGAATAGGCTAGCATAGAAAGAGAAGTTGCTAGGAGCAAGATGGCTAAAGGAGAGAGATGAGAGAGGCATGGATTTCTAAGAATGACCAGTAACTGACACCAGAATGTATCCTGGGTCACATGGTCTGGATTGAGAAGGGGAGAGAGAATGCTAGAATTTTTCCAACTATTTTATTTTAATTTATTTAAAATATTCTTTCTGTATTTGCCCTGCCATGGAAAAAATATAGTCTCTCTCTAGGAGTCTCTAGCAGCTTCAGTGCAATTTTGAAGTCTGCTTCCACCAGTAGCGGACCACAGAATTTTGCTGGAAGACCTAAAGATTCCTAGAGAAGTTATACTAGGTTTTTTTTAAAATAAAATAAAACATTTGCAATTTTTATTTAAATCCAAGTTTTTTTTCCCCACTTTTTCTGGGATCTTCAGCTCCTAACTCCCCTGAAAGTGGAGGGCTAACTGTATTGTCTAGGCATCTTTTTTAAAAAGAAGGAGGGGTGCTTTGTTTTTTCACATTTTACCAACACTTTGCCACACTCCAGCGTGTTTTAGGTCCCAAAGAGGCCTGATTTTAACCAGGAAGTAAACTGAAAGTTGACAAGTAATGAACATTTTAGAGCAATTTTTGAAAGTTAAATAAAGCCTGGGGTAGTAAAGCACAGCTGGGCAACTAGACCTTCCAATGTTCCTCTTTTGTGTCTGTTAAATAAGCTTGGAAGTTGTTGTTTTAAAAAAGTCTGGCTTTAGAAAACCTACCTACCTAACCTGCCAGATCAGAAGGTGACTGCATCAAAAGGGTGTGTCCATGCTATTGGAAATGCAGTAAAGATAGTGCTTGACTAGAGCTTTAGGGACAAAAGCTTTCTCTTTCAAGGTTGTCTGGCCATTTCTGCACTAGGGTGTTACAGTGCGATTGTTCTACTTTCAACATCCTATGGAATCCTGGGGTTTGCAGTTTAGGGATGGGCCTCTAAGGCCCCTCCCTAAACTGCAAACCCCAGATTCCATAGGATGTTGAAAGTAGAACAATCGCACTGTAACAGTCTAGTGCGGAAAATGACCTATGTTTGCAAATGACATTACATCTGTATTCATTTCTATTATTTTCCCCATCCGTCATTGTAAGACTTGTAAACCTTTTCGGAATAGAGAGAATAGTCTTGGTGGAGAATAGCTGGTGCATCTGTATGGGAGGTTGGAAACTGTGTTATTTTGTTGATGGACTGCTGAAATTGGGGTAACATTTCAAACCCCACATTTTATGGTCTCTCTTCAGGACCAGGAGAAGGTGGAACTTTTAAGGCGAGCGACCCAAGCCCATCGGTCTTACACTGACATGGTGAGTTCCTCTAGCTCAAATCCATGGGGAGAAGCAGGTGAGAATTTGAACAGTTGCGGGAGCTTTTATCATAGCAATGGGAGACAGTATACCTTCCAAAAATTCTCCACTCTGCAATTTATAAAACGGCAGTACAGTGGGCCCTCAGTATGCACTAGGGTTTGGTTCCATGACCCCTGTGGATACCAAAATTTGTGGATGCTGAAATTCTGTTATGTACAATGGTGTAGTAAAATGGCATCCTTTATATAAAATGGCAGTTTTGCTTTTTGGTTTTTTTTTTTTTTTTTGGAGGAAAGGATCATAGAATCATAGAATCATAGAAATGTAGAGTTGGAAGAGACCACAAGGGCCATCCAGTCCAACCCCCTGCCATGCAGGAAAACCCTCAAAGCACTCCCGACAAGTGGCCATCCAGCCTCCGCTTAAAAACCTCCAAAGAAGGAGACTCCACCACACTCCGTGGCAGCACATTCCACTGCCGGACAGCCCTGACCGTCAGGAAATTCTTCCTGAGGTTCAGGCGGAATCTCCCCTCCTGCAGCTTGCATCCGTTGCTCCTTGTCCTGGTCTCAAGAGCAGGAGAAAACAAGCCCACTCCCTCCTCGACATGACATCCCTTCAAATATTTAAACATGGCTATCCTGTCCCCTCTCAACCTTCTCTTCTGCAGACTAAACATACCCAGCTCTCTAAGTCTGTCCTCATAGGGCATGGCTTCCAGGCCCCTCACCATTTTGGTTGCCCTCCTCTGGACCTGCTCCAGCTTATCCATATCCTTCTTGAATTGGGGTGCCCAGAATTGGACGCAGTATTCAAGATGAGGTCTAACCAATGCAGAATAAAGTGGTACCAATACCTCCCTCGATCTAGACACCATACTCCTATTGATGCAACCGAGAATTGCGTTGGCTTTCTTGGCTGCGGCATCACGCTGCTGACTCATGTTCAGCTTGTGGTCTATGAAGACTCCTAGATCCCTTTCACAGGTACTGTTAGCCAGCCACGTGTCCCCCATCCTATATTTCTGCATACCATTTTTTCTGCCTAAGTGTAGGACCTTCCATTTCTCTCTGTGGAAATTCATTTTGTTAGCCTTGGCCCAGCTCTCCAATCTGTCCAGGTCCTTTTGAATTTTGATCCTTTCATCTGGCGTATTAGCAACCCCTCCCAATTTGGTGTCATCTGCAAATTTGATCAGCGTGCCCTCTATTCCTTCATCCAAGTCATTAATGAAGATATTGAACAGCACCGGGCCCAGGACAGAACCCTGTGGCACCCCGCTAGTCACTTCTCTCCAGGATGAGAATCTGCCATTGGTGACCACCCTTTGGGTACGGTCAGCCAACCAGTTACAAATCCACCTGACAGTAGCCCTGTCCAGCCCACATCTTACTAGCTTCTTTGCAAGAATGTCATGGGGAACTGTGTCAAAGGCCTTACTGAAATCAAGATATACTACGTCCACGGCATTCCCTTCATCTATCAAGCAAGTAACTCTATCATAAAAAGAGATAAGATTAGTCTGGCATGACCTATTTTTGAGAAATCCATGTTGACTTTTCGTAATTACGGCATTGTCTTCTAAGTGATTAGAAACTGACTGTTTGATGATCCGCTCCAGGATCTTTCCAGGTACTGATGTCAGGCTGACTGGGCGATAATTATTTGGGTCCTCTTTTTTTCCCTTCTTGAAGATGGGGACAACATTTGCCCTCCTCCAGTCTGCCGGAACTTCTCCGGTCCGCCAAGAGTTTTCAAAGATTATAGCAAGAGGTTCCGCAATGACCTCTGCTAGTTCTTTTAAAATCCTAGGATGCAATTCATCTGGCCCTGGAGACTTGAATTCATCCAGTGTGGCCAGGTATTCCTGTACTACCTCTCTACCTATTCTGTGCTGCGTTTCCCCCACTTCCTCACCTGCTCCCCAACCGCCAGGTTGAGTGTTTTATCCTTTTGGGAAAAAACTGAGGCGAAGAAGGTATTGAGGAGTTCTGCCTTTTTCTTCCTCCTGTTATTAATTCACCATCTTCCCTGCGCAGTGACCCTATCGTCTCCTTCTTTTTCCTTTTGCTGCGGACGTATTTAAAAAAGCCCTTTTTATTGTTTTTAATGTCTCTGGCCAGCCTAAGTTCGTTCTGTGCTTTAGCCTTTCTGACCTTCTCCCTACATCTCCTGGCTACTTGCTTATAATCTTCTTTGGTGATTTCCCCTTCCTCCATTTCCTGTACATGTTTTTCTCAATACTTAGCTCAGCTGAGAGCTCTTTAGTCAACCATTCCGGTTTGTTCAGATGCCTTCCATTTTTCCTCCTTAATGGCACAGTTTTAGCCTGTGCCTTCAGTACCTCCCTTTTAAAGAACTCCCATGCCTCCTGAACTCCTTTCTCCTTGACTATTCTTGACCACGGGATTTCAGCCAGCAGCTCCTTGTTTACAGAAGTCTGCTTTTTTAAAATCTAAGACGAGTGCCTGGCTACACTTGCCTTCTCTTCCCCACTGAATGCCAAATTCTAATAGGGCATGGTCACTCTCTCCTAAAGATCCAGCCAGTTCTACGTCATTAACAAGGTCTTCCCTGTTGGTCAGGATCAGATCCAGAATATTTGATCCCCTTGTCGCCTCTTCCACCTTCTGGACCATGAAATTGTCTGCAAGACAAGCAAGAAACTTGCTGGACCTTGCCGCCTTTGCAGAGTTTGACTGCCAACATATATCCGGGTAGTTGAAATCTCCCATTATTACTGTATCTCTCCTTTTTGAATGTGCAGTCATTTGGTCTACGAAAGCACCATCAAGGTCCTCAGTCTGGCTTGGAGGTCTGTAGTAAACCCCCACTATAATATCCCTATTGTTTCTCGCTCCCTTGATTCTTACCCAGATGCTCTCGACCTGGCTTCCGGCGTTCAAGTCATGGATCTCTTCACAGGTGAAAACATCCTTGACATATAAGGCTACTCCTCCTCCTTTCTTATTTGGTCTATTTCTACAAAATAGGCTATACCCCTCTATTCCTACATTCCAATCGTGAGACTCATCCCACCAGGTCTCAGTGATGCCTATCAAATCATATTTATTTTGTTGAACTAGGAGTTCAAATTCATCTTGTTTGTTTCCCATACTCCGTGCATTAGTGTAGAGACACTTAAGTCCCCGTGCCCTTCCTGCAAGTCCCGTAGCATTGTTTCCACCCCTCCCACGATTGGATGCTATTCCTACTTGGCCACTATCATTTGGGCCTTTTTCCCCTGCACTTGCCGAGTCCTTGTCCTGAATAATCTTGTCTCCCTCCCCAGTTGTACTTAGTTTAAAGCCCTCCTAATCCTCCTTGTGAGACTGTTTGCAAAAACGTTCCTGCCAAGTTTCGTGAGGTGCAGCCCATCCCTTGCCAGAAGCCCATGTTCCTGGAATTTCAAGCCATGATCCAAAAAGCCAAACTGTTGGCGGCGGCAAAATGTGCGGAGCCAGCTGTTGACCTCTACTATTGTCCTTTCCCTTCGTGCACCATATCCTTGAACAGGGAGGATTGATGAAACGACCACCTGCACACCAAGGTCCTTAAGCTTTCTCCCCATAAGCTTGTAGTCCTTTGTGATGTGGTGAAAGCTGCGCTTCGCCGTGTTGTTGGTTCCAACATGAACCAAAACGAGGGGCTTACGGTCAGTGGGCTTGACCAGCCTGGCTAGCCTCTCTGTTACGTGGTTTGTCCTGGCCCCAGGAAGACAGCAGACCTCTCGATTGAGCTTGTCCGGTTTGCAAACTGCCGGTTCGGTTCCTCTGAGCAAGGAGTCCCCAACCACCAGAACTCGCCTCCTCTGAGGCCTGTCCGGGGTTCTTCGACAAGCAGATTCTTCCAGGATTGCCTGGGCATTGTGTTGAGGCCGGGAGTGCTGGTCTTCCCGATGTTGGATGCTGTCCTGTTGGTGTTCAAGTTCCAGTTGCCGAAGTTGGATTCCTTCTTGCCGATGTTGTGTTCCCTCCTTCTGGTGTTCCTCATCCTTCATAGCACCAAGAACGTTGAAGCGATTCTGTAGTTTGAGAGTCTCTGTTTCCCTCTGGGCCCTTCTACTTCTCCGTGTGACATCCCTCCAAGCATCGCTTTCCTGGCTCACGGAACTGATTTCCTCATCAGGCAGCTCCTCTGCATATCCAGTCTTCAGGAAGGTCCTCTCTGCCCTATCTAAGAAGTCCTCACCTTCCCTAATAAGACGAAGATTAGAAACCTGTGCCTCCAGCTGCCGCACCTTGTCCTCCAAGAAGGTGACCAGCTTGCACTTGCTGCAGGTGTACCCGACAACATCTTGTGGCAAGAAAAGGAACATGCCACAAGTGCTGCAGGTGACAGCAGCAGCTCCCTCACCTTCCATACTTGATAAAACAGAGAATAGTTGTTAAAAAAAAAAGGGCCTTCTTTCTCAAATTGAGCTGTATAAGCTATGTCTGCTCAGCTAACTACCAAGCTCAGTTGAACTCTTATTAAATTTGTTCACTCGCTATAAGGATTGGTTGTTCCTAAACTTGAATGGTTGAACTTGAAGTAGTGAAGTAGATGAATGAAAGTGCGCGCTGCTGGGAGTTCCTAATAAAGCTTCCTTCCCCTAGCTGGCTCCTCCCCCTAGCTTGATTAACTCTCCCTAGTTTGATTGACAGTTAACTGACTAACTAACAAACAATTAGCTGACAATTAGGCTGTGAGCTCAGGGAGAGCACACGGCCAGCGCAAGCAAAAAAAAACACAGAGAAATAAGCAAACAACTCAGCCCCACAATCCTGTAAAAACACCTATCAAAGTTGTCTTCACAGACCCAGCTCACCTTCTGCTCTCTCCTCTGGAAGGATATTTTCATATGTTTTGTTCTCCACGCCTCCATCATCCTTGTTGCCTTTCTTGGAACCTGCTCCAATTTGTCTATCTCCTTCTTAAAATGAAGCGCCCAGAACTGGACATAGTTCTCCAAATGAGGCCTGACCACCACAGAATATAGGGGGACTCTTAACTTCCCTTATCTTGGAAACTATGGTTCTGTTAACACAAGCTAAAACCATTTTTGCCTGTTGGTAGCTATTTTATTTTTGATGTATACTAGTGTATATACCTGGCCTTGCCTGGGATTTTATTTTCTCATAGGTAACACTTGTTAGAAAGATTTGAGATCCTGTGTCCCTAATTCCCCTAACTTTCTTGTCCACTACCTGAAACTTTTCCCCATATTCCCCAATCAAATCTGTATTCAGAGTTATTAACATACAGAGGTTGGGTTCCAGAGGGAAATACACTGCCCTCCTCCTTGCTGCTAGGCCTCATTCCCATAGCAGCCAGCCTACTCCAGACAGACACAGTTGACTGAGCTCCCTGACTGAGAATGCTAAAGGCCCCTCCCTAAACTGCAAACCCCAGGATTCCATAGAATCTTCTTAGACAGCCAGTCATATGAGGTCTTTGTCTGACACAGACAAACAAACCAACCTTGACTTTTATATATTAGATTGTAAGCCGCTTTGGGTCCCACTTTGGGAAAACGGCAGGATAGAAATTAAATAATTCCCCTCAATTTTTAAAAAATTTGCCCCCAAATGTCCCCTGAAAATATGGGGGAGCTTTCCACCATGTTTTTGCCTCACTGTGTGGTCTGTCTGTCTTTTCTCTTCAGGCCATCCAAGGGAACGCAATAGATCGCCACCTCCTGGGCCTGAAGCTTCAGGCCATTGAAGACCTCGTGAGCATGCCCGAGCTCTTCATGGACACCGCCTACGCTGTGGCGATGCACTTCAACCTCTCCACCAGCCAGGTAGGCTGTGGCCGTGTCATGGAGTGCCCAAGCTTTGTTAACTGGGGATGGCGCTCGTTAAATGTGCGTGTTGCCCCCTTCCGTCTAGGTTCCGGCCAAGACCGACTGCGTCATGTGTTTTGGCCCCGTCGTCCCCGACGGCTACGGCATCTGCTACAACCCGATGGATGAGCACATCAATTTTGCCATCTCCGCCTTCAACAGCTGTGCTGAAACCAATGCCGCCCGCATGGCTCACTACTTAGAAAAGGCCCTCTTGGACATGCGCCTCCTGCTGCAGTCAAACCCCAGATCCAAACTTTAAGAGGAGGAATCCGGACTCAGAAACCTTTTGGCTCACAAAACCAGCCCGATGTCGAGACGTCCGCCACGTTTTCCACCCACAGCATGAAGAGAGAGGGCCCTGTTTGGATCACTGAGACTGCTAGGCAACAGGGTAAATGCACATTACTCGGAGCCCAGAATGGACAGCCGAAGCCCTGCGCTTTCCCAAAAGTTATTTCCTTGGAGGGTGAGAAGCAAGAAGAGACACTTGTATTCCATGTGTGGCATTTTTCTGTTTTTGCTGTGGAAACAAAAATATAGGAAATGGAGCCTTTCTCCCACAAAATACTCCCATTAGGCTGGGGGGCTGTTTCCCTCCTGCAGATGCAAAGGGGTTGTTAGAATTATTTAAGGGCCACCTCTGGGTTGCCACTTGCTGCTCCGCGTTTTCTGTTGGCCTGCTCCGTGCCTCCAGGAGGGGGTTAAATGATCATTAGGGTTGTTTAAAATCAGAGGCAGAAAAAGTGTGTGGGTCAAATATGGCCCATGCATGCTTTTTCAATCTGGTGAGGCCCCCTTCACCCCCCCCGAGGGGCTGCCCCCCAAACTCCCTTGGGTGGGCAGTGTGTTCCCTTAACCCCTGACAATTACCCACCCCTATTCTCAGTGTATGATTGCAAGGGGGAAGCCGGCATCTGAATCCAAGGAGATTTGGCGTGAGGAGCTGGTGGACCCATTGAACGGTCAGTGCCTTCACCAGCACCACCATTTTTACTCAAGACACATCGACAAACCTCTCCCTGAGTCCAGGAGTTGCTTCTGAAATCTTCTCCCCACTAGAAGTCACATTTTGGTGCTAGTTTGGTGAGGGGGTCTTTCCACTCTGCCTTTCTCCTGAGAATTTTTGGTTTCTATGCAGAGAGACCCTTTGGCCTTTTCATTGTCTGTCTAAATCTGTCCTTTAAGATTTGGAAACTGAGTTGTGAAGCACTTCTGTTGTAACAGGCCCTATTTGGGCTGTTTTAATAATTGCTGCTTGGAAGTCTTCTTTGTTGGAAGAAGTAGGTGTCAGTTCCAGCAAGATCATTGGAAAGTTTGAGAGATTATTTACTGGATACGTCAAAGAATTGGTCATCAGGCTGTCTGAAGGACTCTGTGCGTCTTGTAGGCTTTTTAGATCCCTTTGATGCTCTTTAGGGATAGCTTTGTATCAAGCAGTTGTTGGTCACCATTCCCAAACGTGTTTCTCCCCATCCATCAGCTGAGAAGGGGGAAAATGGATTTGCCCTCCCATTTACTCCAGAATAGACAGGTTGGAAAACTTTGATTTTTTTTTTACTGCAGATCCCATAATCCCCCAGCTGTATGCATTCTGGTTAGGGAATTCTGAAGGTTGTAGTCCAGAATAGGGGTTTTGTCCATCCTTCACACTATGGCTGCTGCCTAAATGAAGAGCAGCGTAAATATATTTTGAACAGAGGTGAGGATTGCCCAAATGCCTCACTCCATGGTTAGAGTTTTCCACCACAATTAAGAGAGACCCAGGAGCAAAATCTTCCCTCACTCTCCAAGCTCACAAGGGCCTAAGTCCCTAGTTGTCTCAGGAGCAAAACAGCCCTCTCTGATACAGATTTTTTTTAAAAAATTTCGGCATTGCCTGTTTCCCAAGCATGCTGAGTACACCAACTCAAGTTTTTAACCAGAGATGGTGTCTGGGTACCTGCCCATGAAGCAGGACTACCTTTTCTGTGCTGCTACACCGCCGAATGAAATACAGCAATAGCTCCATCAGAAAAAGTGCACTTCAAGTCACTTCAGTGATGTTCAGTTGACTTTCCAAACGTGCACTTTTGGGTGATGCCTGACTGCTATATGATGTGCCACTGGGGAAACACTCGTAGGGGTTGCCACAAATATTTCTATTTTGGGTAGTTGGGAGGAGAGTAAAATATTCTGTTTATTTGGTTCTTAGGACTGTGCTGTGCTGTACATAATTGAGCAAGGAAGGGGCTGAGTTAAAGCACTGCTATGGGGTGTTTGCCAAAATAATTTCCTTCAGAACATCCCATTGTGCGTTTTATCAACTCCACCCACCTATTATCCTAAGGAAATTTGGAAGCCACAGTAAGAGGGAAAGTAGAAGTTTGGCAAAGATTTGAACAACCAGGTCCTTCAGACTTGTAGGAAGATGAAAGAAACCCATAAGGAGGAGAACTGATTTTTCCCCCCACAAAAGGTTGGCAAGTGGAAGGAGTAAAACAGGTAACACGTTTTATTTCGTTTTTGATCTTGAGACTGTGGTTCTGAGTCTCAGTGCCTACAAGTCTGTATGAGATTGTGCGAAAAAGATCTGGGTTTTTCTCACCTGTGCCTCTTCATTTGTGAGACTACGGCCTTCAGTTGTTCGTCTTGGCAACTTGTTTTTATGAAAACAGAAATTAACAACAGCAACAAGAAACCCGACAGCTACAGAAGTGCCTTATATTGTGATGCCCAGGTAGCGACAAAGGGTGACTATTTATTTTTCTTCAGTGTGTATAATTGTTTACAACATTTCCCTGGAAGTAGCATGTGGTTAGGCTGGTGTTAACTTCAACCTTTGATTTACGTTTGTGGTGACCAGCTTTACATAAATATTAAGCTTTTTTAAAAAACTGGTACTTTTTATTGTCAGCGTTCTTTACAAAATATATAAAAATGATGAGGGCTAGAAACATGAACTGGAAAGTTGGCGGTTCAACTCTCATTTGAACCTCTAACCCAGTCAGTTTTCCGATGTTTCCTCATCCTACAAGAGCTGAAAAACATTAGCAATGACACGAATGCACCAGTATTAAAAGAAATCTCGTTGCT
Source organism: Iguana delicatissima (assembly GCA_948472985.1). Lineage (NCBI taxonomy): Eukaryota > Metazoa > Chordata > Lepidosauria > Squamata > Iguanidae > Iguana > Iguana delicatissima. The sequence goes on along the minus strand of CAOKZL010001502.1, from coordinate 964,010 downwards.
CTTTTACATAGTTAACTATGTATTTAGTTCTTTGCATTTTTAAATTGTTAAACCCCTAGAATGACTGGAAGTGATCATAATAAATTAATGTTAACTAGAAGTGCCATAGCAGTGGTGCTTGATGTTTTAAAGTTTTTAAATGTGTTCCTATATTTTAACAAATTGAGAGTGACAATTAACAGCAACAAATTAACTTCTAACGAATGATTTTGAAGCTCTGAACTGTACAGACCTACCTTAACAGGCATGTTGTACTGAGATAATGTGAAGTGCTTTGAGCACATTCAAGCTAAGGCTATGCACTCTCCACACACACACACACTCTTCTCTCTCTCTCTTTAAAGTACCAACACACTACAGTATGCTGGTCATCTACAAACTGTGGTCTTCAAAGACTGAAGTTCTGCTTATCGAGACTTTTTGGCAAAAGCTTTTTGCTTAGAGGAAAATTAAAATGAGCACTGCTTTAACCTACTCAAAAAATGTGAATGTGTGCAGTTTGATAACATGTCCGGCAAGTGCTTGAACAATCCCGTTTGTAGATTGTACTAATTCTTGTGTGTGTTGGTAATATATGGAAGCGCTCTGAAAAACAGAGATGCTGCTGTGCTATGCAAATCTAGCCCAGTTATAAAGGAGAGGCTGCAATAAAGCTACCTGGAATGTTTTTTTGTACGTAACTGAGAGTAAAGGCTGCTTTCACATTGTACATCCCCTTGTCTACGTTTTTTGGGCTGGGTAAGCAGTAAAACTGCCTTAGTAGTTTAAGAAAATAAATAATAGATGCTCTCCAAAAACTGTCACTTGCATGCACACTAACTTTGGCTATAAAGTACACAGCTAGTATTCTGCATGAGTTACTTAGAAGTAATGTCTTCTGGCCTGAAGCCCCCCACCCCACCCCCCAAAAAAACCTGGCAGAAAAATTTGCATTGTTCCAGTTGTCAGCAGAATGGACAACCTTTGTATAACTTGAAGACAATCTGGCAGCAGTGAACAACGAAGTCTCACAGTCCTCAGTGTGCAAGACTGAAGCCTAAATCCTACTGAAAGCAGTGGAATGGGGCAGTCAGTGCTTGCTGAAGGCCCTTTTGATTTCAAAGGGAGTTATTTATGACTGCCTTCTGCAATGTTCTGCCCAAAATATGAAGCTGAGAGTGACCCCATGCTCCAAATAAGTTGTATTTCCAACCAGGGCCGGATTGAGGCCTGAAGTTTCAAAAGAGACATCTGTCCATTGTCCTGTATTTGTGAAACACACACATACTTGGAAACCACAACAACAAACACAAAGAAAATTGACTATAGCCTGGACTTGACCATAAAAACACTTTTATTGAGTATGTAAAAGTTTTGGGATAGCTTAAGGACAGTTGTAAACCATTAAGAACATGGTGATGCCTTAACAGTGCTTCCTTTTAGCTTTTTTCTTCTTCTTGTTAAACAACCAGTAACAAAGTTTTCAGTGGGTAATTTAGGTAAGATCACGGGAAGGGAAGAGGCATGTGGTGAAGACGGGGACCAAATTATTGGCACAGGAAGGAAAAGAAACAAGAAATGACTGGTTCCTAGCAAACAAACAGTCTTGAATGAGTTGATCTGAACGGAGGCTGGGTCCAGAAACAAATAAAAAATAAGATTAGCATAGTGGAATTCTCGCCACTGTGTCCACATACCCACACACATGCGTGTGCACTTCCAACTAACCCGTGTGTAGAAAGGTCACTAGTGTTACAGAGCAAACCTCCTAGTAGTAGGTCTCTTAAAATTGATACAAAGTGCAGCTGGGCTTGAACCCAGATGCTTTGAACAGTCATGGAAAATTAAAAGCCAAAGGAAAAATAAAAGGCCACCGATGCAGCCCCCTTGGCTGCCGTCCCTCCCTCTCCCCACCAGCTTCAGTAGTCCCCACTCCTCCCCACAGATAAAATAGCTGGCCCTTCCCCAAAAACCCATGTCCAGACAGGCACCCTCCGCTTCCTCCCCGCCCCCACCCCCTTTTTGCAAACAGTTCGTTTAAAAAATAATAATAAATAGTGTGTATATTGCATGCCGCAAAAAAAGGGAAATTCAATAGAAAAAAAAGGCAGAGCTATATATGGTATATCCTGCCGACAAGACTCTAGGTATGTTCTCCGAGCACCCCACTTCCCCGCCCCGCTATTTAAAAAAAAAAAATCTGTGGGCACCGCCTACCAGTGTCAGTCTTGCCCAAGCCCCGAGTGAAATGCTTCGAAGGAGGTCGTGCAGGAGGAATTTCCGGTAGGTTGTGCCCTCCCTCCCCCACGAGGATAAGGGCTTGTCTAACACTGTGCATCCGCAAGATAATAAATGGAGATAAAGGAGGGGGTCGTGCCCGTTCGGTCCTCAACATGCAGCAGGGTTGATCCAGCTAGGTTGGAAAAGGCCTCTGGTCTTCAGGTGGTGGTCCCTGCCTGGTCCTTTGGTCTGTCTTTCTTTAAAAAGGCTCCACACCTTGCTCCCAGCTCTGTACAGGTCTCTCTCTTCTCTGGCCCTTCTTCTTCTTCACTCAGCAGAATTGGGCGGTCCGCTCCCAGAGCCTTCCAAGTTCACTGCAGCTTGGTCCCCAGCTTACGCTGTCGGTTCCTGCAGCAGATGGATCGGAAGCCAAATCCGATTAATGGGTTTTGCAGAGCCTGCCAGCCCTCCCCTCCTGCTTAAGCCCAGGCCCCAAAATGGCCCTTCTTTGGGTTAAGGGTTTCTTAAGTCAACTGGCTGGACCAAGTCTTTGATGCCAGACCTGCCCTTGCATGTGGAGGCCACCCAATTCCCACCAAACAATGCCACAAGGACATCTTTTCATGGTGGCCACCGAGTGGACATGGAACAGCTTCTTGTAACAGGGAAGAACTTTGCAACTTTAGCAGAAGGTCCAAACCCCTGCTCTCACCCCAATATCAGCCAAATAATTACTCATGTAAAAAAAAAAGAGAGAGAGAGAGAAAACTGTAGGCAAGAAAATCAAGGTCTCTGCAATTTCTGCACTAGGACCACTTCAGGGAGAAAAGACAACTTGCCCAAGAGATGGCCATCAGTGGGACAACCTTCTGGCCAGCATAATATGCAGGCTTTGCTGTGACAGGTAGCCATCAGGAGAAGAGGTGGATCCTTCAGGAGCCAAAATGGCTTGCAATTTCTTGGGCACAAACCAGGACCCATGTGCTGTGTACCCCAATAGCCAGTGAATCCTCATGTAGGCTAGACTTCTGATGCCCTGTGGACCTCTTTTTCTTTCTGCACAGTCTCTAAGCCTGATTCTCACCTGGCTTCTGCCCTGGTGACGGTGTACTCAAACCAAAGGATATTTGGGATGAGACTGGTGTCTCGAATTAAGAAGAACTCAGATATTGGCCTGAAGAGGGGGGAAGGGGATAGTAAGGTATGACAGAGGGAGTGTGGTGGGGTAGGGAAGAGAGACAGAGAAAATGGAGTGAGAATTCCATTTATTTTTGTCTGTTTCTACAATTCAAATGCATCAGCAGGACACAGTACTCTGAACTTAGCAAGAAGGCAAAACCCAAAACATTTGGAAAGTCATTCAGAGGTGAGTCTCTAAATACATATTAAAATTCGAGCTTCAAAATATTTTAGCTTTTTGACTAGTTACTAACTATACTCTCTAACGATGGGAGGCTAGTCTCTTATTTATTAATATTATAGCATGGAAATGTTACATATTACATATTAAGGACAACACTCAATCTCTCAATTATATTAAATGATTAGGGATGGTAACACAAGGCATTTCATCACTACCATGTGAGGCACCTGGATACTTACACTGACAGGACATAAAATACATGTATTTGATTGAAATTTCTGAACAAGAATACTTTTCTAGTTTCCTATGAAAGTAACTACGCATTTAATATTATAAGTTTTTATTCTGAAGTGGGAGTTGGAGCCAGAGAATTTCCTACCTGTTCTGACCCTACCCAAAATTGGTTCTGACTCCTACTCCACAGCCCTGCTGCCAAGCATAGTAACAGCCTTGGACCCAACAGAGACACCAGATTCTAAACAGTCAGTCAGATTTCGGAATTAACAATTGGTGTTTAAGAGTCTGAGTTGGCCACTTTTAGAGATGAATGAGAGTGAAATATTTCTTTAAAATATATTATGTTAGTCTGTTTAATTACGTTCAACTTCTGTTAATAGAGTATTGCTTTTGTGTATTTTATGTTTTTAGCCTTTGGGAAGGCGATCTATAGTCATCCCTCCACATTCGCTAGGGTTAGGGGTACAGGACCCTGTGAAAGTGGAAAAAACGTGAATAAATCTAGGCCCTCCCAAACCATATTTAACACACAAAAAAGTATGATCACCATATTCAACCCACCATGGATTCCTTTGAAGACTCAGGGTTCCTTCCCAAGGCAGAAGTGGGGGGCTGGTAGGGCTTATGGTCATGTCTCCTGCTGCCCCACACCATTTTTAAGAGAGACTTACAAGCCTCGTTCGCAGTTTCTCAGCCTCACAAGGCTTGCAGTCCCTGTTAAATATGGCCTAGGGAGGCGGCAGCAGCAAATAATCTGTGAATAATCAAATCCACAAAAATGAAACCTGCAAATCTGGAGGGCTGATTTTACATAAAGAATGGGTTCAGAGATGGTGTCTGTGGTGGCAGCCATGAACAGAGAAAGGTAGAGTCCAGTGGGGACAGAGGTTGCATAATATCTCGTAGGTCCCCAAAGTTGGTGGTCACAGCAGTGGGAGAGAAGGAGGTCCAACACTGGTGGCAGAGGTGGGGATAAGGTCAAACCCTCCTTTCTGGTGCTAGCAGTGAGATTCTAGAAGTCTTTACATATGTTACAACAGGGATTAAGCCAGAACCTTATATTTAGTGGCTGAAGGGGTAGAATAAGGGGTAAGAGCCTCACAGGGACTTTTCAAATACATAGCTGCTTCCCAGCTTCAGCCTTGACATCCCCAGAGAAAAAAGCTGTTCCCTAAACTCAGTGAAAATGCATCTGTTTTTCTGTTTTAAAAAGTTCCAAAACCATTTAGTCATCTTTGCGGAAGGCAGACTGCTTATAGTGGGGAACAAAAACCCAGAAAGGTCAGGAAAGACATACCAGGCAGCTATCCTTGGGAACAATGGTGTTAAGATCTCTTGCGTGAAGATAAACCAAACTATAGCCATGACGGTGCCTGCAAGGCCCCCGTAGACAACTTGGCTCCAGGTGTGGTAGCGTAGATAGACCCTGGGTGCCAGAGAAGAGAGAGGATTATTAACCTATATATAAGCCATAACTGAAAAATAAAGTTTATTGCTCACCTCCTCTTGCTTGTTCCTGAGCAGGAAAGTGAGGGGCTGGTCCTTTATCAAAATGGGGGGGGTACTCTGTTTTTGGCAGATTCAGGAGTTCATCTAAACAGCTCTGAGTTCACCTGGCATCAGAGCAAGGCTGGGATTTTGGTGCCTGCTCAACAAAGCAAGAGTACTAGAGAGGTAGGAATGCCACTATCTCTACCACTTTTCAAAGGATGGAACTGTGGCTATTAAAATGGTATCAAATTGCTCTGAATTCTGCAGTGCAAATAGACTTTCGGGCTGAAATCCTGTAAGGCTCAGCTTGGCGCAGTAGTTCTGCATTTGGGCCTGTCCTAGGATGAGCCATAGACCATCTCCTTGGACTTACCATACAGCCTCCAAAGAACCTCTGAATAGCCTCTGCCTCATAGGATGGGGAAGAAGCAATGAAGCATCTGGTTAAGTCCCCATAACCAGACATAGAATGATTACAACAGAGCTGAGATTGGCCAGGCTTCTCCAGAGATTTCAGCCCTGCTATAATCATTTTTTGTCTGGCTACAGGAATATAGCCAGATATTTCTCTGATTTTGCCCACTCCCCAAGAGGCATGGAGGGGCCATGCAGGTGGCGGGGGGAGCTTTGGAAGATTTTTGGTAAGTCCAGGGAGGTGGTGTATGGCTCAGTCTAGCACAGGTCTGCATGCAGAACTATGATGCTACACTGAGCCATACAGGATTGCAGCCTGAAAGTCTACTTACACTGTAGAATTAACAGCAATTTCAGAATTTAGTTGATGCTCCTCTGATTCTACCCACTCTCCACAAGGCACGGAACAGTATTGCAGGTGGAGGCCTTCAGAAACTGTATATTAAGTCCAGGGAGGATGCTTTCAGCACAGGGGCGGGAGGTAGGAAATACCCACCTCCACAGTCCCTGAGAAAGGACTGTGAATTTGCAGTTTTCAAACTGGGAAACTAGCATATGTTATATCTCCAACAGGACACCAGCCTTGGTCTGTTAAAAAGTCCTTAAGGATGTCCTCTTTCCTAGGTTCATAGTCATATCGACTTTATTGCACTGGAAGAACAGTTTGACTGGTCTCCGTGCTACTGTAATCATTTCACGAGCTAAATGGCCATCGCACAACAGTATGGCACTTTGTGAGGCAGGCTGCCCTTCCACAATGACAGCACCAGCAGGGACAGGGAGCAATGGCTCCCATCACTGCCATGGGGCATTGGCAATCCAGAATGAACAGGCAGTTGAAAGTCATGGGTCCTCAAATGCCTAGCTAAAAAAATGCCCCTACCTTCTGCAGTGCCCCATTGGACAGTGGGAAATCCCTTAATCTTGTGTGGTGCCCCAATAGACGATAGGACATATTGCACGGTACCCATTGATACCACAAGTCCCTAACACAACTGCCTATCGTGTCAGCCATGTTGCTCCATTATGGTAAAATTATGTGCTGCAGCTCACAATGCAGAATCTCAACCTATTTCAGTTACAACAACCCTCTAAGGCAAGCTAGTATTATTATCTGACACACTGAAGATGGCTGCTCTGTGTCTAAGTTCACACAGTACATTTACTGTACATTTACATTTATTTCAGGACCTCCATGACTTGTTGCTCAGCCTCTTACAGTATAATCCTAGAGAAGTTTTCTTGGAAAATTACCATTTAAAAACAACCTACTGTATATCTAAAAAAAAATTTCAGGAACAGGGGAGAGATTTTGCATTGTATCCAGAAGCAATTGAGTCCTGAGAGGCTACTGTCAGGAATGACACACCAACAGCACATCGGGGACCCAAAACTATTTGCCATAATGAAAGTGACATACCTACTGTATGAGACCAGAAAGGCCATTGTTAAGAGGCAGAGGGACAGAACATGTCTCCACAGTAAGTCCAGAAACCTGGCGTTGTTTGTTTGGTGCATTCTGCGGAGGACAAAAAGATTGAACCAGAATGACTTTTCACTGAACAGGCAAAGAATTATAATCGTAATCCAGCAAACCCATGCCCAGTGAAGTCTAAAATGCTACACCAATGGCCATGCTGGCTGACAAATTCTGGGAGCTGTAGTCCAAATAAATAAATAAAATATCACGTGTTCAAACTCTGCAATAGCTAATCAAGTGAAAGATCTGGCAAACAGAATCTCAGCTGCTTCCCTCCTCTCTCTCTCAAAGATCTCTCTCTCTCTAAGTATTTTTTTCCTTCCGAAAGAGCACCTTCGATGTGCATAAACATTCCAAAGAGATTTCTGAAACACAGGAAGGTACTACAAGGCTTTCCCTGCATTTTGCTGCAATGATTCTCTTTTTTCTCTTCTCCCCAGACATCCTAGGCCTTACCAAGGTCTTCTCACTAAATCTCCCAAGACCTGATCTTAAAAGGGAATATGTAAAAGACCAAGGCCCTTTTTGCATGCCTTTTTTTTGCGCGAGAGCCCCTTGAGCCTCGTGTGAGTGGGAACATCGCTCCGTATGACGCACTCCCACTCGCGCGACACTCATGAGGCTCAAGCGGGGTGAGCACGCATTTTTTATTTTCGGCTCTAAGCCGAAAATAATGCGCGCTCGCCCAACACTCGCAGTGGCCTCACGCACTTACCTCCGTGCGGTGCGTCATCCCAGACGAGCGGGTCACGCTTCCTCCCACAGCGCAGCCTACAGCTCCCAGACTGCGCTGCGGAAGGAAGGAAGGGACGCAAGAGCGACGGTTACACTACCAGGAAGCAACCTGTAGTATGAAGGAGCGGGGAAGCGGCAGCAGTTCGAATGAGGCTTCTCGTGCAAGCCATCCTCCCCCGTCGCGCAAATGGGTAAGATGCGAAAAGGGCCCAAGTGAAGCTGCACAGTTTCTTCCAAACATTAACACTGCTGAAGTTCTTTTGGTAAAGAACTGAACTGGAAATTCAGTACAGTTTGTGATCCTTAAGACCTAAGATTCAACCAGCATGGAGAAACCCAGATCTTTTACTATTTTATCGTGCCATTAGAAGAATCTAAATCCCACAGTGCACTTGCTACAAATATACAACTAGGTAATAAATAAAATAATCTATCTAATGCATTTAACAGTGAGTCTGAAAACCACAGTTGAAGAACAGTGAAGCAAAAGGGATTCACCTTAAATAGAGGAAGAGGAAAGAGTAGATAGCAAAAAACCACATGAACTGAGAGTGGCTGGAAGGCATCGCGTACTTCGAATGAACCGATGGGTGGATTTCTAAAAAGGAGGCAAAGGAGACAGGAAAAAAAACACACAGTTTATGAACGCAGCAATGGCCAGAAGAGCTCCACAACCCAGCACAGGTGTCCTTCCTCTGTTTCTATGTGCCAAAGCCTGCTTTCCTTAATTCAGAGTCCTCCCAATGTGTGAGACTACAATCCCCATTATCCATAGCAGGCATGGCTAGACCTGGACAGCACTGGGAAGCGTTTCTAACAGGCATCAGTCTGGGGAAAGGCTGGTCAGAAGGATCCAGGCGAACCTTATCTCTTGGTCACAATTCATATTCTGGGCTAAATGAGGGTGGGAGTCACTCATCCTGACAGGTATGGTTTAGATGGCCATTTCCCAGCAGCCCTGGCTTTTTATGGCCACTACCACTTTTACAGGCATGTTGGTGGAAATAAGAAGGCCTTCTTGGTAGCACTGGAACTCCCTTCCTAAGAAAGCTGAGATGACTCCCATGCTGTGGTCCTGCTGTGAAGGAGAGAAAACTATTGTATTCTCACAGACTTTTAGAAACTGACTGCAAGGTTTTAACAGTGCACCGTTTCACTGACTTCTATCTTTTCATGGATTCATTTTAAGCTTTATAGGTCTGCACTTGTTTTAATTATTGTAAGCCACCTTTTTGGAGGGGAAAAGTTGAAAATACATATAATCATAATCATAATCCTGTTAATAACTACTACTATTACCACTACCAGTACAACAGTACTGACTGTGATGATGATGATGATGATTACAAATAAATCTAAACTTATTTCTTGGAGAGAAGAATCCCCTCTGCCACCTGCTCAAATTAATGCACTGGTACTCCATGCCTTCAAGTTGTTTCCGTCTTATGGAGACCTTAAAGAGGTCTTTAGGGAAGATTTGTATGAGGTTTTCTTGGCAAAATGTGTTCAGAAGGGGCTTGCTATTGCCTTCCTCGCAGGCTGAAAGTGTGTATTATTTGCCCAAATGTCACCCAACTGTCTCCCATGGACAAGCAGGGATTCAAACCCCGCTCTCCCAGGCCATTTCCGCACTAGACTGTTATAGTCCTATGATTCCACTTTCAACATCCTATGGAATCCTGGGGTTTGCAGTTTCGGGAGGGGCCCGAAACTGCAAACCCCAGGATTCCATAGGATGTTGAAAGTGGAATCATAGCGCTATAACAGCCTAGTGCGGAAATGGCTCCAGAGTCATAGTCCAACATCCGAACCACTTATACTCTCTAAACCACTCAATTAATAAATCTGTATTTCAATAAGCACAGGATAATTCTCAAATCAAACCGATAAAATAAGAACCATCCCTCCAATTCCACCAATCACCTCCCCACCCGGTCAGGCTGTCACCACCCATGGCTTTCCTCACCAGCCATATTCTACCTGCGCAAGGCCGTGGCTCCTGGATTATATTCTTTATTAGCCAGTTCACACCTTCGTTGAGTAGCAGCCCCAGCAAGAAAGAGATCTGCAGAAGGACGACAGGGATACAAGATTCTGAGTCAGATGGAACAGCTCCCAATGGGCAATTTATTTAGCGCCCTGGGCCGGAACCCTCTTAGGTCACTACGCTAGTATGGTTGTACTCCTTCTTCCAGGATTATGCAAGCCTGGTGAAGCAAAGTGGGCCAAAACCGCTGGCTCTTCCCCAGTGCTTCAAAGATGTACTTCACAGATACAATGCCCCTGGCCTTTTTCCTCCTGTTGCCTTCACCTGTACTTACACTGTCATAGCACACCAACAGGACTCCGCCATCACCTAATGCCTCTTAAGTACAACTTCATAGGCTTGCCCGCAAAGAAGAGACATCACCAAATCCCATACCGAATACATACAAAGATTTTTTTTTTTTAAAGTCACATAAGAATCACATTCAGAAGATTAAAAAAAGAAACACTTGGAGACTGTAATAAGAAGCTGGGCACATCTGGGTAAAGCCAGCAAACCATAGCTCATAAAAGTCTGGGAAGTGAGGAAGCCTGAGGGAAAAGGATATATAACCTAGAGCCTGTAGAAGAGTTAGAAAGGGCCAGTCAGAAAGAGAAATATTTTATTTCTTACCCGCCTCTCCGTAAGACTCAAGGCAGAATACAACATAAATTAAAATACAAATAAAATTAAAATACAACTAAAATCATATCACAGATTAAAATACACTAAAAACACATCAACCCATTTAAAATATATCAGTTTAAAATTGATAGTTAAAAACTGACTGGGTAGGCCTCCTGGAAGAGATGGGTCTTTAGTAGTTTTTAAAATTCAGACAGCACATTTTCCTTGGGCTTCCAGGACACAGCACTCTACAGAACAAGGCTGGGGAACCTTTTTCACCTCAAGGGCTGAATTCTGTTTCAGAGAAATCATCTGAGGGCCATATTCTATAGGCTGGTGGGACTAAAAATGACAGCATACTTTAACTCAAAGCTCTTCCTGCCAGTACCAAGGCCTTAGGAGAGACGCTTCAGCCTTTTTAAATGGCACTGAAAGGGTGATGGGGTGGGGACACGGCCATTTGGGGAAACACAGCATGTCAGGTCCAGTCTCAGAGGTTCCCCACCTCTGGCAGAAAATATAAACAAATGAAAAAAAAAAGCAAATAAATCAGATGAGCAGACCTTTGGACAGAGTTCTCTGAATCAAACCTAACTTGGGAGCTCTTCTTTCATTTATACAATTCTTCTTGCTACATGACTACTGAGCATAGATGGGAGGTCACACACATACTTGCTTGTCCTGTATGTCTCTAGCTCTTGTTTTCTTTGTCTGCAACACATCTACTGCTACCTCTTTCGTTCTCCTACTATCATCATTGATCACTCTAGGCCTATTCACCTGTGGCCGCTAGTCAAGTCAGGAGTGAGTTGCGCTCAGCTGATGGGTTCCTGCATACATCTGTGCTCTTCACTGTACCTATGTCTCCCTCTTGCCTTGGCTGATCTATTGGCCTCACTCTGTAAGAAACACAGGATTTTTGTTTTTTCCTTCTTTTCTCTGTACTCTATGTTTATACAGCACATTTTATGCTGATACAAGTCTTTTAAGAGCTTTAATATTCTTATTTTTTCCTACCAAAAGAGGCTGGCACAGCTATTCTTCTGACATCTTTCTGTTTAGTTACCAATCATATTCACACATCACACCAAGCCATTTTGTGGTTTGTTGAAATCTGTCTCATTGAGGCAGGTAAATTCATGTCTGACAACAAATCATGGGTTGCTGGCCAGCCGCACACCAACATTGGAAACCATGGTTTGTTACTGGCTCATGAACTCACATTTGCTTAAACCATGGATTGTTATAGCATCCAAATCCACAACAATAGTTTGCCTCTGGCTTGCTTCCACAGCTGCCCACCAGAACAAGGAGCTGACTAAATGGGTGCAAAATAAACCAACCAGAAATGGGAGAAGCAAGCCACAGTTTGCCTGACCCCTGCCACACAATTCATGGCTGGAGCAACAAACCATGGTTTGATGTGATCTCTTAACAGACAGTGGTGTATCAGACAATGTTTTATAGGTAAGAGGAATACATGGAGGGAAAGTTGTGGAATGCTCAACGGGGAGCCTGGAACAGGGAGGGGCCTGACTTCAGGAGAAAGCTGATGAAACAAGACACAAAAAAAGGGCAATTAGCAGGGAAATGTGAACTCCAAAATGCAAAGGGTCACCAAACTTTGGTTGGGATATAGGAACAGGACTCACCGTGTGAAGTTCTCTCTTGAAAACAATGAGTGTGATGAACCCGACTATGATGAAAATAGGACCTAGGCTCACGTAGGCAAGGAGATAACCTGTAAAGTCACCTGCATGAGAAAGAAAAAAGATCAAATTGTGCTCAAATGCATTCTTGCCTGCTTTCCTTCCATGTTTTCACATCGCTTAGTAAAATCACTGGTACAAGGCTTACCAAAGGCCCTTAATTCAATTTCTTCATTAAAAAAAAATTACAAACCAGATTAGCACCTAATTGACAGGAGAGATGTTTTATTTATTCATCTATTCATCTATTTATTCATTCATTCATTCATTCATTCATTCATTCATTCATTCATTCATTCATTCCACCTATCTCCTGACATGGGACTCACAGTGGCTTGCAAAAAGTCTAAAAATCAGGTCTGTGCAGTTGGAAGCAATTTGGGGTAGAGTCAGTAGAAATATTCTAACTCCAATTTCAAAATAAAAGCTTACAATATTAAATGCCTAGTTTGCCGTACATTTACTTTATAGTGATTTAGGCAAGTTTTGCTGTTCAGAAGTCTTAATCAAGTAAATATATTTTATGTTCTGTAAATTTACTACAGTGAATTAATTAATGTATATTTGCCATTTATGAAGGAGTCAAAGTTGGACAGTAGAAAAATAAGAAAATTGAAGGCCTCGCATAGTCTTGCTAAAAACCTAATGATGAAAAGTTAGAACACAATTAAACCAAGATATCATATTAAGATGCCAATTTTTTAAAAAAAAGTAAAATTATGAAAAACATAACATTAAAGATAAAATGTAGCACATAAAAAGACACCCATAAAAAGCAAACTTGCAATACTCAAACGTCTGTTTAAATAAAAAGGTCTTTGGCTGCGATGGTGAAAAGAGAGCTGAGAGGGGGCCAGTCAGGTCTTCTGTGGGAGGGAATTCCACAGCATAAATTGTTGTAAACTGAGAAACGGATGAAGGACGAAGGACCAACAATATGGACTCTGCCGTTCCAGCCATTTTGTTACCCAATTGCCATGTTGGCTGGAGATTAACCTATTTAAAACTATTTTTAAGTTTTAAGGGTGGAACCCGCCCAATGTGGCAAGATCCAAGAAACAATGCAGACCAACAAGCCTTCCTGAGAAGAAAACGGCATAAATCTGTTAATACAGCATGTCACTTCTTTAAGCTCACGAGTTTGGATTTTAAAAAGTGGCAGTGAGTGAGCTGCAGAGGTTTTTCTGACTGCAAAGAGGATTCTAAATTATTCTGGGTTTGCACTGTATTGGACCAGCACTAGGGTGTCGTGTACATTTCTCATATTTCCTGAACCTGCTGAGAATTCCAATGCTTTCCCCTGCCCCAAATATCACCAACAAATGGAACCAGCCTTCTGAAAGTGGAGCACTGTAGATCACTTCTGCTTGTCATCATTATGGCTTCTTAAAATGAGCCGAGGGTACTTTTTTTATCCCAATATATTACAGGGGCTGGAACAAAGAGTGGCAAAAACATGTGTTCCTCAGTGAATGAAGTTCAGGTATTCCTAGGCATGACGTTTTGAGCAGAAAAATTGGTACCAAAGGCAGAAATGGCATGGGAAAAAACTTATACAAGGCTTACCTAACTTGGATTTTTCATTTCCCATAGGCATATTGCTAGTCCTGAACAAAAATATTATTGAACTTTTTTATCCAAAAAAGTTTTAACATATGGAACAGTTATTTTTTTCTTTGGTGTAGCAACCTAACTTTGTTCTTTCCATGATATTTCTCTACCAGATTTAAAGAAGGAATCCCCAGGAACACATCAACTTCGCTCATTGAGGGGTATCTATAATAAGGCTTTTTATTGTTGCTGAAGTCTGGGTGTTGCAGTGGCTAGAGCAATGGAGTGAAATCACAGAAACCGAAATTCAGACCTCCACCCAACCTTCAGGCTCATGGAGTAACCTTTGATCAGTCACTGGTTCAGCCTAATCTAGTGCACAGGGATTTTAACAAGATAAAAAAGGAATTAAAAATAATGTTCAGTGAATAGGAAAGGTGTGTGTGAGAGAGAGAGAAGTACAGCACCCTCTGACCACCAAAGGAAAATGTGGGGTTTACCGCAGAAGCATTGCCTAAAAATGAAAAAATAGCTCAGAGGTAAATGGAAGCCAAACCACATCCTTCTTCTACAGACACCCAATTTTTACCACCATTTCCTGTTAAATGTCTGCATGAGGCAGAAATTTTGGTCGTGCCATTGCCTGATGCAGGGCATCTGACACTTTTTAAGAACCACATACAAGAACAAAAGATTTCCAGATAAGAAGGCTTTTACTCTCAGAGGAATGCCGGCTCATCAGCTTTTGGCAACTGACTCCAACAGTAAAACCTGGGATGGAGATCCTATGTGTACAAGCAATCCGTCATTCCCTTCTCTGCCCAAACAGAGACCCAAAAGAGCAGGGCTGGACTCTTACTTTGCTTTATGTGCTAAGCTCAGCTTATGTGTGGGCTCTAGAGGAACATGTGGTATTGGAGTTTACAGGTTCAAATAAAAATAGTTGTTTTTTTTAAGAACAAGAACTGGACAATATGAGTGGGAGCAGCTTTTCAACTTGCCTATGCAGCAATATCAACAGGACAAATTCTCAGGCAAATACACATAGGAAAAGAAAAGAGAGAACATTACAGATGGCTTCACAGTAGGTGGCAATCAGTTCAGCAGAAATTGGCGTGACTAAATGTGCTTTTCTTTTTTATTCTGCATGTCACCCCTAAGCAATTTGGTCAATTGAACCTGAACAGAGCGAATGTTACATCTAGCGTAAGTAAGTGCTGAGGAACTTTATGACTTGATTGCATCCCACTTTGTTAGGATTGTTTGATTGTTGCTCATGTTTCTTGTTAATTAATTTGCAAACTCTGATAAAAATTTTTAAAAATTAAAGGAAGAATGTAATAAGAGCCCCACTGGATCGAAGACCATCTAGGCCAGAAGCCTGCTTCACGTAGGGGCTGTCCGTATACCTCTGGGAAGGGCACAAGTAGATTCGGTGGAAAGAATCAATGCCTTCCTTCAAGTTCTTTCTCAGTGAATGGTATTCAGAAGCAAAACCATCTCCTGGCATCCAGGTTGGATACAGCCTTCAGGACAATGTCTAAGGTTTATGTCAAAGGTGGGGAACCTTACATTCTTAAGGTGTCCTTTCAGCTGAGGGATGGATTTGACCTCTGAGATCTTGGTGAACACATTCCAGAGATAGGCAGAGCAAAAGTTGTCAGGCTTCGAACACTATACTGCAGTAGGTCCTCCACTTCTGTGAGTTCAGCACTCATGGATTTGTGGGTTACTTATTTATTTTATTTAACTTATTTTTTAAAACAACCTGTTACTCTATTTGCCCCTGCCATGGAAAACATATGTTCTCCCTAGGAATCTCTAGGTCCTCAAACATGATTCTATGGTCACATTGCAGGACCAAGAGATTCCTAGACAAAACACTTCTCTAGGCATTGCTAGGTCTCACCATGACTCTACAGCCCACTTCCAGCAGAAGCTGACCACAGAATTGCACCAGAGGACCTAGAGATTCCTAGAGAAGCGTTCTTAGGTTTTAAAAAATGCATTTGTGATTTCTATTTTTATTTGTGTTTCTTCCACATTCACAGCAGTCTTGCGCCCATAACCGCCATGAAAATGGAGGCTCACTATATTTTAGCTCAAAGCTCTTAGGACCAGTAGCTAAGCCTTAGGAGAGATATTCTTATCTTTAAGAATTTGGGGTGTGGGGAATGAGAAACCACCAAATGACAGTGCCAAAGGGAAAAGGAGGCATTTTTACTGTCCTTTAAAATTCTCCCAAAGAGGGCTTTAAATTCTAATTTGTTAAAAAAAGTGTGTTTGTATGAAAGAGAGAGAGAGATTCAAACAGTGTGCACCCACTATCACACACGCAGTTGCTTATTAAATGCTAATGAGGTGGCAAATCTGATCACAAATTGCCTGTACTTGTCAAGATGTGTGGCTACCGTCATAAGGTATCTGCTGGATGGACATTAGAAGAGGCCGGGTGGTCAGCTTAGGCATTGCTAGAGTTAGACAGAGTGCTACAAAGTACAGAATGCCAGTTGTTGATTGCAACAATATATCTGTCTGAAGCTTGCATGCATATTCCAATGTATCAAATGGCTAATCGCTTTATTGCTCACTCCCACAATGCATCCCCTAGAGGGGGAGAAGTTCAGAACAGGGGAAAAGGAAAGCACCAAAAGGTACAGTGATAATTCAGAGAGAAGGGGCAGGAAACATGTTCCATCCTCAGGGATGAAGGACTGGTAGTCTGGGACATGTCTGAAGATGTTGGGTTAAATTTATGACCCTCTCCAATCACAGCTTTTCACGCCTGAATTTGTATGGAAAGCTATAAAACTTGTAACCACCATGTATGCTTCAGTCGCAGTAACTTCTAGACGAAGTGTGCTGTGTTGCTTGCTTTATCACAAACACACACTGCTGTTTACCTCTGAGGAAAGTTTGTGGATTGCAAGTTATCCAGGGCATGACAGTATCTGGTCTCCTTTGAACCTAAGTTGTGGTCACCACCACACTTGGCAGCAACAAGGAGAAAACCTTCTATTTATCCGCAGTCTCCAGTATTCCAAGATAGGCAGTCCATAAATCTGGAACTTGTGTTTAGTCTCTCACGGTTCGATGTCCGTAATCAGATCCTACAGCTTCGGCATCAAACGTGAAAGCTGTTGACACCATTGGTTGACAAGCCAAACCCAAAAATTTCAACAGAACAAAGGCAGGCCGGCTATAGAGATAGGATACTTATCTATACCTCCAGAGCAGCAAATTCTTTCCCTCTGCTTTATTAGTAACTAGCATATATACCTGGCATTGCCCAGGATTTTATTTCTCACAGGTAATACTCGTTAGAAAGATTTGAGATCCTGTGTCTCTAATTCCCCAAACTGTTTTGTCCAGTACCTGTAACTTTCCCCATATTCTCCAATCCAATCTGTACTCAAAATTATTAATATACAGAGGTTGGGTTCCTCGGAGAATATACTGTCCTCCTCCTTGCTGCTAGGCCTCATCTCCACAGCAACCGGCCTAGTCTCTGCCTGAGAATTCTAAAGGCCCCTCCCTAAACTGCAAACCCCAGGATTCCACAGAATCTTCTTAGGCAGCCAATCATATGAGGTCTTCGCCTGACACAGCCAATCATATGAGGTCTTCACCTGACACAAACAGACTTTTATATATTAGATGATTAGATTATTCTGGAATTTTCAGAGAGCTCTCTAGGTCAGAGCAACAGCTAACATCTTGATAGAGAAACTCCACCATTTACATATGTTTCCTTTACAAAACTTTTAATACTATTTAATTCACCCACAGATTCCACCCCCTGCCCCAAAAGAGGATCTGAAATGTTGGCCTCTTTGTCTTTCCTGTCTTTCTTGGCTATTTCTATTTTGACTACTGGTTTTCTTTCTCTTGTGCCTATTTTGCAAACCCTGATTCAAAGCACTCTTGGAAAGCTGGCCAGGCTGAGTGCTGGATTTCCCTTCTCTTTGACTGACTTTAAATAAACTCCCTAAAGATTCAGAACTCAAGAGATGCGATGTCAGCTCTTCTCCAGACTGCCTCTGCTTTCCCCAGATGACTTGCACTCGAACTGTACTGTACATAAACCAGCAGTGAATAATACAATACACGTCTATGGTGGGAAACTGAAATTCTCCAAGCAATGGCTAAGTACGTACACTTTCCACAAATCTTCTCAGCACGGAGAAAGCAAATAGAAAGTAGCCCTTGCCTCCCTTAGCAAGGACTTCCAGGGGCTCCCTCTTCCCCTCCAGGACACCCACCAAGATGAGGCCCAAACTGGGCCATATCTGGGTCCTTTATGGGTTACGTGAGAACCACAGGACCTTTTGAACTGAAAGGGACTGCAAGGGTCATTTAGCCCACTCTAGGCAGTCTATTTCACAGTCAAAGAGCTCTTACACTTAACAAAGCTCGTCCTAATGGTTCCATTCTAGTCTCTGCAGCAACAGAAGGCGAGCTTGCTGCATGGCATCCCTTCACCAATCAGTCCTTTCCTCTCCAAGAGAAACACGCCCAGCTCCCTAAGCCATTCCTCATGTCACTTTCACTCAAGGATGCCAGCTATCGTACATCTCCCTATCCCGTGCAGAAGCAGCGGTAGGCAAATGTCGGCACTGCCAAAAATTTTTAGCTAATTAACTGAGGTGTCACCAAGACATCTTTTGCCAATTGCCTGACTGATTAAACACATGACTGATAAATTGACCGAGCAAAGAAATCTGTGTTGACTGGCTTATGAATAAACAATGATTCTGAAAGAGAAAGGGAAAAACAACCGAACACTTCATCTCTCCATAACAACCAAGGTGGCTTAAAATGCCAAGCCAGGATTCTTGGGAAATTCTGGTTTACTGGTAATGTCTGGTGTGCTGGGCAATGCTGCTCAGTGATTCCTGCTTGCTTTTCCGACATACTACCATGGCAAAACCATGAGGCATGCCAAGGGCCTAGTGCCTGATCTCTGGAACCCTCTGGAGGGGATACAGATTGCCAATTACAAAAAAAAAAAAAAGACACAAAAAATAGACATGGTTGGAAACCAACAGATTTTTAAGAAATGTTTAAACAGAGCCTTGCAACCTATTTAATAGGAATTATAAAAGATTTGAGTGTTGATATACAGTTAGACCTCCTCATTTGCTAGGGTTAGGGGCACAGGACCCATGCACAACTGGAAAACTGGCAAATATCAAAATGTGTGTATGTGTGTGGGAAAGAGGATGAAATAAGGTGGGGGGAACAGGTACTCAGGGGCCAAACTAGTTCAGGACAAGGAGAAGGAAGGGGAGGTTGGCACAGTGGCCCTATACTTCCTCACTCTCACCCAACTACTCCCTTAGGTGTGCTGAGAAATTGGGCTAAAATCTATCCCTAGCTGGCCAGGCAGTGGCTGGTGGAGGAGGACCACAGGCGGATTTTTAAAGGGCTGTGCAGCATGATCGGAGTCAACAAGAAAAGACAGGTCCCCCAGAAAAGAAGCACCTGGGGACTGAAGAAATTCACACATATGCTCTCCAAAGCACACAAGGTGTGGCGTTGAGGATTTTCATCTGCTTTCCTGTCTTTTTCCATGTAGTCTTCTTTTTGCTTTTTAATTACTCAAGGCTTCAATTCATTTACATGGACATGGAAGAAGTAAAGGACAAGGAGTTGCATATTACTTGGAAACTCTGCCTCTACACTCCAGCCAAATCCCAAACTGTAGAAACTGAGACTTGATGCGATTCACTCTCATGCACACACACACATACGACTTTAGAACACAGCCAGCTTGCAAGCACAAAGAAATCCCAGCTTGGTGCAGGAAATATGAGATGAGGGAGCTAAATATCAGAGAGAGAGAGAGAGAGAGATAAATAATACATGTGATAGCGTTTTGCTTTTTTCATTGCCACAATGCGTCTAACTCCCACAGTACTTAGTGTGTAGGGGGGGAGGGAAAGATAATGGCAAAGTGCTGGGCTGCTCAGAAATACCATGCCCTGCTAAGGAAGCTGAATTCCCAGTGGAGAGTCTTTCCTTAGTGAGATTAACCCCACACCTTCTTACTTTCAGTAATTTAAGGGCCAAGCTCTGGCAGAGAATTTACAGAAGAACTCAACCCCAACACCACATGGGCCCTGAATTCCTAAAATATTTCAGATTTAAAAGAAATGCTTCATAAAATAGTTGTCCTGTTTATTACTAAAAACATACAGAGTTTCCAATAAAAGAACAGGAACCTGCCAAGCAAGATTAGGAAGTCTAGGTACACAGGGGCATTCCAATCCTAATTCCACCAAGCTCAGACAACCAAAGACCTCCCAGTCTGTTAAGATACTCCAACCACTCTTTTGGTGCCATTGTGTCTGATACTCCCTCCCCCTCCTCTAGACTCACCTCTTCTGCAAAAATTTTGACAATTCCTTTAGTCCTCACCAGCCTCAACGAAGCTTCTCCACCCTAAGTATTTACAACTGCACTGCTTACATCTACTCTTTGGTTGTTTTGTTATTCTCCACCACTACCCAGCCTCAGCTGCCTCACTCACTTGCAAATGTAGACTGCATTCTCCTAGGAATAACAGTTGGGCATCGCGAGACATCTGTGTTTGTCACCCTTATCATTTTGCTATTTTAAAACAGTGTGGTATAAATCAGACCAAGCCTCTTCTCCTGTAGGCCAAATGTGGCCCTCCATACTCTTGCCATCCATCTCAAATGTGATTCATCTATTTTTAGTTGATCACTGGTCATACATGCTTTTTTAAGAATGGGAGTCTATAGCATGAAACTGAGTCCTGGTTCCTAGGTCTGTCACCATGCCATGTTCTTAGACCAGTTGGTTAATTGCCACCAAGTCAGCTTCAGCTTGAGAGCTAGTGTAATGTAGTAGTTTGAGAGTCCACACACATTCTGCCGAGCAAAGAGCTCTCTGGCTGAGAACTCTAAAGGTCTCTCCTTAAACTGCAACAGACGTGGAATAACAGCACTGTAACACTGTCGTGCAGAAATGGCCCAGGGTCTGATTCCCTGCTGGGCCATGGAAACCCACCAGGTGGCCTTGCATATTGTTGTCTTCTCACAGGTAATACCTGTTAGAAAAATTTGAGATCCTGTGACTCTAATTTCCCAAACTGTCTTGCCCAGGAACTGTAACTTTTCCCCATATTTCCCAATCCAATCTGTATTCAGAGTTATTAACATACAGAGGTTGGATTCCTGAGGGAATATACTGCCCTCCTCCTTGCTGCTAGGCCTCATCTTCATAGCAACCAGCCTGAGGCCCAAGAGCTCTCTGGTTGAGAATTCTACAGGCCCCTCCCTAAACTGCAAACCCAGGATTCTATAGAATCTTCTTAGGCAGCCACTCATATGAGGTCTTCCCCTGACACAGCCAATCATATGAGCTTTTCTTACCTGACACAGACAAACTTTGATTTTTATATATTAGACCATGTCAACCCACCCCCTTTTCCTCTCTTTTACCTGACCTGGTTTGGACTCAGAGTGCCCAGTGTCCCCACCTCAGCCCTCTTCCTGGAGACACATACACCCATTTTGATACTTGCAATTCTTCCACTTTTGCAAGGGTTCTGTGCCTCTAACCCACATGTGTCAAACACAAGGCCCACTAGCCAAATCTGGTCCACCAGGCGATTTCAAGCGGCCCTCACAGCTCTCCTGCAGCTGCAGCGCTCCCCTTACTTGGTGAGCCTCAGCCCCACATTGTGGGCCCCGAGCTGCAGGTATTCTGAGGGGCCCCAGCAGCCAGCACTCATGATCTACTTCTGACTGCTCCGCTGACCAACTTTTGCAAGCCACGTGGAGCGTTGCCATGGTCACCTGCAGCAACACTCTGATGGCAAGACTTGGACAGAGGAGCAGTCAGAAGTAGATCACGAGTCCTGGCTGCTGGGCCCCTCTTCAGAATACTGGCAGCCGGGGACCCGCAATGTGGCAATTGGACTCACCAGATACAGAAGGGGGCAGGGGGGCAAAAAGAGCCACAGGGGAAGGAGCAGCAAGAGGCACAGATAATATTCGTCTGATGGTTAAAAGAAATAACTTTCTGTTTTCAAAACTCATTTTTCAGTAAACTGTACAACAGCCGTACCCTTGAATATCTGCTTGCCATTGTTTTTCCTAGACTTCTCGTTTCACAGCTAGTTGCTACCAAAACCAGTAAGAATCGAATGCAGAGGCAATGATTTTATGTGATAAAACAGCAGATACATTGATATATAGTCTTACAGCTACAACCGGCCCTTTGAGAGCAACCATAATGCTGATGCGGCCCGAGGATGAAACTGAGTTTGACGCCCCTAACCAATGAGGAGAGATGACTGCATTTCTCAAAAAGTAACTTCTCAGTTTCGAGGAACAGAGGCATACAAATCGAGTGGTATAAATCGGGGGAGAACAGCAAAGGTGCGATTGCAAGGAAGAGGCCCAAGGGGTTGCAGGGAGGTCAGCATCAGAAGTTGGGTGGGTTGCAAAGACCCCCCGCCCCATTGCCTAGCTTTCCTTGCTTGCAAGCACAAGCCCAGCTCCACGCATGCGCACTTTGGGCACCGAGCGAGCTGCTCAGCCACCGCCCCCCAGTGCGCGTGCGCAGCCGCCCTCTGCCCAGCGCCCCTCACCAATGGCTCAGTATTTGCTACGCTCCCACCCAAACCTTCTCCTCTCCCAGACCTTCTTCCGCAGTCCAACCTCCGCTTTAAAAAAGCCCCACCTGAACGCGGAGGGGAAAAAGAGAAAACTTTACCTGCTGGGTACTCGACGTGCGTGAGGGAAATCGAATTCAACGGCACAGGGAACGAGCACTCTCCGGCTGCGGCCATCTTACCCGGATACCGGGCCGGGCGGCCACAGCCAATAGAATGGCACACACGGGGCGGGGCGGCCAATGGGCGTGGGCAAGGGGGAAACCCGTTTCACCAATAGCGAAGCTCGGCAGGTGAAACCTTGGCCAATCCGCGAATACTACAACTCCCAAGCAGTCACGCCCCTCTTCCCTTGGAGTCGAAAGAACGAATCCGAAGGATAGCCCTTACGTCCAATCCGTGGCAGGGCTCAGGTAGACGAGGGGGCCAATGAGAGGAAAGGCGGTGAAAGGACGAGGCATGCTGATTGGATAATTCGCCTCGCCAATCGTCGAGGTGTATCGATCTTTTCTTTCTTTTCCTCCTCGTCTCTTCCACCCCTCCTCTCCCGGTTTCAGCCAATCAGGCCTCAAAGATTGTTGAGCGCGCTAAAGAGGGCCAGAAAGGTGCATTGTGGGTAGTGTGACCAAGCTGAGGGGAGATTTTACCTCAGGAGAGAAACCGCGTAGGAGTTTGTGGAGGTTGCTGGCTTGAAAAGTGGGAAGGGCCGCCGCCGTGCCATGAATGGTTGTGTGGAGGAGGGGGTTTCGGCTGGCAACATGCTGAAATTCCCTTCTAAGCAACGATTCAAGGCACAGGAGCCCCCTCCCTATATAGCCCCCCAGAACGCATGCATCTTTAGCAGCTTATAATAATGGGCATTTTTATGGAATGCAGACACCTTTTAAAAAATGCGTACACCTTTAACAGCTTATAATAATGAGATTTTTGTTTTAGAATGCATACACCTTTAATGGCTTATAATGATGGAATTTTTAGTACACTGCATGCACCTTTAACAACTTATAATAATTGGATTTTTTTTAGAGTGCATACACCTTTAACAGTGTATAATAATGGCATTTTTGTAGAATGTGTGCATCTTTAACAGCTCATAATGGATTTTTTTTTTGTAGGGTGCATGCACCTTTACCAGCTCATAATAATGGGATTTTTTTGTAGAATGCATGCACCTTTAACAGTTTATAACGGGATTTTTTTCTAGAATTCATACACCTTTAACAGCATAGAATAATGCTTTTGTGTTGTTTTTTTGTAGAATGCACACACCTTTAACAGCTTATAATAATGGAGGAGTTTTTTGCAACTTTTTTTTCCAAAAAAAAAGTATACACTCTTAACAGGATGAAAGATTCCATCAGTAGGGAAGTGTCATGAAATTACAAGAGAAACCTTTACAGCTGTGTTTCAACAATCCAAGCAGTGCCGTTGCTGTGCAACGACAACGATTTGAACACCTTACATAAAATTGTATTTTAAGACGGATGCTGATAAAATCATTATTATAACCCTTATTCTTCAATTTACATGTATCTTCTTAGACTTCAAATAACCACCGTAGCTGCTGTTAGCTGTTAAAGGATGTATACATTTTGGGGGGACACCCTATATAGAAAGATAGCTTTGGAATGTAGCTATAGGGGAGAGTTTTGCTCCTGCAAATTAGAATTCTGCTCCCTAATTAAATTTCCCTTCAGTCCCCAAATTTCTATCACTGTAGACAGAGAGACATTGAAACCCTTCACACCTAGAACTCTTCTGTTCATGCCCCCTTCCTCACTATGCTTGTCCTTTAAGAGGCTTACATTGCGTTTCTAAATGTGCAACGGAAGCTTTAATTGCACCCGTGCTAAAATTGGGGAGACTGAAAGAAAATTTCATTGACGGCAAAATTCTTATTTGGAGAGCAAAAATTCTTATTTGGAGAGCAAAGCATTCACCCTTCGCTTTGTAACTGCATCCCTGGATGCCTTATTCCATTTGTTCTTGTGGTGTGCATCTTGGCAAGATTTATCCAGAAGTCATGTTCTGCTACTCCATTTGCTCTCAAGAAAACACACAGGTATTTTCTATTGCATTTAAGGCTAGTAAGCTTGCAACGGTTCCTGGAGTAAATAATTTACATCATACGTTGGGTTATATATGAGCACTCATGCACAATGCCCGTTGGTACGTAGATTCCCCAGGTTTTTGCCTCTCCTAAACTTCCAGCTTTTTCCCAAGGCACTAACTCCACATGTTTTGACCCCAAAGCATTTGTGCATACTCTGTGTCATCTTTATTACCCTTCTTCTAAGTATTTTGCATAAGATTCAACATGCACTTTGAACCATTCTTCTCCCCACTTTAGTTTCTTTGATCTGGGCTGAAATCCCAGTCCATTCCCTTTGATATGCTACCCATTGTTCACTGCATTCTTAACCCTAGTAATCTAAAGTCCAGGCATAGTTAATGAATTGTCATTGCTATCACTAAATAAACAAAGCCTTTGCTTGCCAGTCTGGCCAAATACCCGTTTACAACTCTAGCTAATAAGCAATGCAATAAAAAAATGTCCAACACTGACCACTGGGTAGTTTGTAATACATTATGTCCATACAGACTTTATGTTACGTTAATATGCATCAGTAGCATACTCAGCATATTCTACATTTGCATGGTGTGCTGTGAATGCAACATGACACCAGAGGAGGTTTGCCGTGGCCCTCCTCTAAGCCTGAGAGAGTGTGACCTGCCCAAGATCCCCAGTGAGTTTCCATAGATGAGCAGAAATTCAAAGCCTAACCCTCAAGTCCTCAAAAAAATATGTGGGACTGTAAAATTCCAAAGAGGAAACCATGATTTCAGACATTGGTAATCTGCAGTAAACAAGTGCATTTGTTACATTATATAATTAAACCTTTTTGTTATTGATTGCAAATATAGCGGTGGAGTTCCATCAACAATCTTCTTTGACAAATGTTGGCAAGGACAGATAAGATAACTTCCTTATTTTGTTCATCAAAATAAGGGGAAATAAATAAATAAATAGTTAATTACATGAGGGTAGACATAATTAATTACTCATCTATATATAAATACATATCTACACTTGTTATTTTCATATGATTGGTATTTATTTTATTGGTTTTGTTATAATTATTAATATTTATGTTAAATGGTGACCAAAATGGTGAAGGGTCTGGAAGCTATGAAGCCCTATGAGGAGCGGCTTAGGGAGCTGGCTATGTTTAGTCTGCAGAAGAGAAAGTTAAGAGGGGACATGACAGCCATGTTTAAATATTTGAAGGGATGTCATGTCGAGAAGGGAGTGGGCTTATTTTCCGCTACTCCAGAGACTAGGACAAGGAGCAATGGACTCAAGCTGCAAGAAAGGAGATTCCGCCTGAACCTCAGGAAGAACTTCCTGACAGCCAGAGCTGTCCGGCAGTGGAATACGCTGCCTCCATGGAGTGTGGTGGAATCTCCTCCTCCTTTGGAGGTTTTTAAGCAGAGGCTGGATGGCCATCTGTTGAGAATGCTTTGATGTGGGTTTCTGCATAGCAGGGGGTTAGACTAGATGGCCCAGGGGGTCTCTTCCACCCCTAGGATTCTATGTTTCTATGGACTTTTAAGTAGGCAATATCCTCTGTGAATTGGAACTGTCCAGGGTGCTGAATCTCTAGCAGTCCTGTAGAATCAAGGAAAACCCGGGGAAACAATATCCATGTTGTCTATACTCTTCTACTGCTTACAAAGCAAAGTCCTCTAGCAATTCCATCACACTGGCTCTTTATATACATTCATATCCTCCTGCATTTCTCAGCTGAAAACCAGGACACAAGTGGCCAAGCAGCATCAGAGCGTGGTCAAGATGGCAAAAGTTATGAACAAGGAAGAACAAGCAAGGTAGGAGAAACTGCAGCAGCTTGCTTTGGCCTAAACCTATTTGATGAGGACAAGATTTCACCCCTTCCTCTTTCTCCCCTCTGCTGAGCTAGTTGAGAGCAAGCTACTTTTGCACTTGGAACCTTCTTTGCAGCAAATGAAGTCAGCTGAGGATGAAGGGGCAAAAGAATATTTGTTTGTTTGTTTGTTTATAACACCTTTTACACCAAAAGGCAGAGCATCGACATACACAATCAGGGAACAAAGACATTAAAACAGAAAACCACAACAATGCATGGAATTAAATCCCCAACACCCCAACAGTCGCTACCCATCTCAGCACCTTAAACACAACTCAGTGGCTTAAGACGGTGGGTCAAAGTGGAAGATCTTCAACCGTTTACAAAAAAGGGCGAGATCTTTCTCCAACCAGAGGTCCAAAGGAAGACTGTTGCACAAATGCAGAGCCAGATCTTGAAAGGCTCACAGCCTTGACAGAGCTGTACGCATTGGTGGAACAGACAATAATCCTTTGCCTGTAGATCTGAAATTCCTGGGTGGAATGTACCACACAAGCCGAGCTGTGAGATACCAAGGGAGGTTAGAAGGCAAAGCTTTAAATAAAGTGGGAAGAGGACAGAGGACGTTTTAAAAGCAGCTGGAAAAGTATGATGACAGGATTGATTGTGGACCGTCTGTGCCAAATCAGGAGAGTAGAAGAGTATGTGTCACCATTAATAGCAAAAATGTTCTTTGTGAAAAAGCTGGAAATATGAACTGCTTTAAATGCAAAAATCGGTGAAACCATCACCATCAAAAGGACCGTGGGATTTATATTCTGTTCTGATGGTTTCTTCTTCTTAGAACAAGATGCCCTACTTACAGCCCGTATATGCTGTGAGCAAGAGACTGAAGAAAATCAAGTCTGGCATGTAGGGAGGGATTGCAGAAAGCTTCAGGCATCTCTTGTGCTGGGGTGGCTTTTCAAAACGTTGCTCAGACCTGCTTTCCAAATGCCTGAGCTGTATCTTTACCTGTATTTACTTCATCTATAGAGAGGCTTAAACTGAATACCATGTGCCAGTGCAGTTAGAGAAGAAAGCTATGTTCCTGCCACACCAGTAGCCAGCGGTATCAGAGTAAAGTTCACAGTTTATAATCAGGTTCCTATACAAGTGAGCTGCATTTAACAAAGTAGATGTGTTCCTGGACAAGAATTCTTTAGCAGAAGATTTAGTACCAGAGACAGAATTAACATAGAAGAGGGATAGTTCCTCCTGCACAAAAAAAGGAAGAGCAAAGTCAAAGGCTTTCACGGCCAGAATCCATAGGTTGTTGTGGGTTTTCCAGGTTTTGAGGCCATGTTCTATTAGTATTTTCTCCTGACGTTGGCTACCAGTACTGAAGAACACTAAAATCAAGACTCAAACTATGCCGATGAATACCACCCAGACTCTGGAGGTCCCTCTACAAGAAACAATACAGTGGTAAGGTACCTAAGGCACTGTTATGCATGTCCCCTGACTAACAATACAACCCTGGGGGGCATCCGATTTAACAACAGGCCATCCCACAGGCCAACTGCAACATATGCAAATGCTTCCCCCCGCCCGGGGACTACACAAGTATATGTACTTTGTCTCACTTCCATGCCACCAGCTTCACAGACTGATTGTGCTATGCAAACTTATGTCAAATGGCAACATTGCATAACTGAACTGAAACAAGGGTACATGCGTACCCACATGTACAGTGGCTCCACGTTCACAGCTCTGCTTCTGCAACTGTCTTGAGCCAGAACTGGACGTAGTTCTCTAAGAGTTCAATTGGAGGCAAACCCTCGTACACTTTAACTAGTATTGTTGGCTCTTACTGGAGCCCCAGTATTCTGCTCCCTGGGTAGGCACAGAGCAGTAGAGAAAACTCTCATCATTAGGGGCACCTCTCTAAACTGCAAATCCCAGAATTCCACAGGATGTTGAAAGTGGAATAATAGCACTATAACAGGCTAGTGTGGAAATGGCCTCTGAATCTGGTTTTTAAAAAAAGCAAAATGCACAACACAGAGCTTGTGATTGAGAGAGTCAGACCCTCTTCTCAGGCTACATACCAAAGAGAGAAGATGAGACCAGTTTATTGAACACCCATGCCTCTTATATACTGGGTCTGAAAACAAAGAAGGCAAACGTGGAAGGAATTCCAATGTGCATGCTTATCTTCACTATTTGCATAGCTAAGCAAAGTCATGTTTGCTGCTCCATGAATCAGCCGAAACCAGTTCAGGATATCCTTGAGGTCGCATAGTTCCTTTATCTATGTTTTACAGACACAATTTATGTCAAAGACAAGATGCAAAGGAAAGGTTGAAGGCATACGAAATGGAGACAGTTTGGTTCAGTATTTTATTGTTCACAGTTTAAGATAAACTTTATTGGTGGTAAATGATATAGCAGGGGGCCCACAGCATAGAAGCATTCCAGTTTTAGCTGATGTCCAGCATCCCCTTACAGCCAAGGGTAGAACTGAGCCCCCAGACAAATTCTACCCAGACTTATCTCTCAGTTGGCAATCAAATCCTCTTCTCCGGATATATAGGGAGCCCTTTGTGGGGCACAAGCTCCCCTGTGTGAAGCCCAGGGAAAATGGTTTCCAAAGTGTTATCTAGTGCAGAAGCAAACAAAATCAAAGTGCTCAAGTGTAACCCATCTCCATCTCCCTGTGGGAATTGTAGAAGCAAATTAACAACAGAGAAAAACACAGTTCTCCAGTTGGTTCTCAAACTTCGTATCTTTTTCCCAGCCTCAAACTGCGAAAATGATCCAATATTGTCGTTAATACAAGCTAACAATTTCATGCCATCAGTTGGCTGTTAGTGTTTGACCGTGATACTAGCAAGGATTCAAAAACCCATCTGCCTGCTGGCAGATTCCCAAGCTCACTCCTACAACCTTGAACCGAAATGCAGCTGCTCCATGTCAACCAAAAAGGAAGTTATGCGTGCATAAAACACCAACAGGATCCCAGCCAGTTTTGTCAGACAGAGAGCGAAGATTTGCTTGATGGACTTTTTTTTTTTCTAGGTTAGCCCTTGCCTTGATAAGAGAGCATTTAAGCCCTACAGAGAAAACATCTACTGTGCTTTAAAAATGTTATCATTATCAGCTTTACAGAAAAGAAAGGAAGCATGAGAGAGCAAGAAAGAGAGCTCGTTTTAATTTTCTACCCAGATCAATTCCCATGAACCTGTCCTCTAGCATGAGTTCAATTCTCAGGATACAATCCTACAATTACAGCCAAGGCCAAGCGAGGCCATGAGGGAATGGAAGAAAAACAAGAACAGGAGGAAGAGAAATCCAGAAGGAAGAAAGTTGAGATGATTCAATCTAATTTTGTAAACTCCCAGGAAAACAGATTCCAGAAGAGTGGAATTGTTTGATGGCATTTTTCTTTTGCTGAGAAACTGGAATAGATAAAGAGACAAGTGGCCACTAGGACTGAATTTTCCCACCAGGAAAGAACGTAGCAGACACTTTGGTCATCCAGGACAAGCAGCTTCTGCAGCTGTTGCAATGTATATGTAGCTTGTGTCTTCCAGATGGGGTTGCCATACCGCATGGATTGCTAGATTTTATCCAAGTTCTAGGGATGCCACCTGGAGCCCATTTGAAACACTTGTTATTGATTCCAAACTTTCATTTTTTTAAAAAAAAAGTAAGCCTCTAGCCCTTGTAGAAGCAGAGATATGAGATAAAATGTGGGGGCACTCTCCTGCCAAATTGTTCTGCAACTTCTAATACGCAACTTAGATGCCTGGCTTTGAGGAAGTGGCATATGACAACCTTACTTCCACCCCACTTCATTTACTTGGTTTTTACTTGGCACAGAAGCACCCACAGATGAGCTGGTATATAAGTGGGCATCCCAGAACTTTGAAATGGTGAGCTACTACCAATGTAGCAAAGTTACTAATTTTTTGTTTGTTTGCAAGAAGGGTTTAAAGCACCTCAAAAATAAAACTGCCTTCTGTAACATTTGAAATAACCTTTAAAGGATGTTTTTGGAGCCATATCAGCAGGAGCTTTTCAAATCTTATGTCACTGTGGGTTTTTAACAACAACATACACACACACCTCCTTTTTCCATCCGAGACTCAAGGCAGCTTCCAAAAAGTCAAAACAGATACAGCTAAAACTTCACATTGCACAAAAGTTAAAATATAATTAAACTATTGGTAAAACTTAAGGCCTTAAAAGCAGACCATTAACAAGAACAAATCTAAATAAAAGAGCACGTAAAAAGGGGCTTTTTCCCTGAGCTTTCAGCCCTCAAAGGCCTGCTGAACCAAAAAGTCTTTACCTGCCTAGGAGAGGAAAGCACAGAGGGTGCTGATCTAATCTCTCCAGGAAGAGAGCTCCAGGGCCTGGGAGCAGCCACCAAGACGACCCAAGGCCTTCCACACTAGACTGTTGTAGTGCTGTTATTCCACTTTCAACATCCTACAGAATCCTAAGGTTTGCAGTTTAGGGAGGGGCCTTTGAGGATGTTGATGTTGAAAGTGCAATAATAGCACAGTAACAGTCTAGAATGTTGAAAGTGGAATAATAGCGCTGTTAACAGTCTAGTATGGAAATGGCCCCCATCTCCCATATTCCCACCAGATATACTTGTGGGACAGCAAAAAAGACCTTTCTCAGAATATCTGAAGGCACTGGCAGGCTCACACAGGGGGACTGTGTGATCTTAAGTCGATGTCAACTTACAGATATCTGTAACGGGATGAAGTATCTCCGAGTCAATCTATCCTCAACCGCCCTGCTCAGGTCTTGCAGATTTAAGTCTTGCAGATGGGCCTTCCTTGATTGAGTCTATCCACCTGTAATGTGGTCTTCCTCTTTTCCTACTGCCTTCTACCTTACCAAGCATTATTGTCCTTCCTAGTGAATCATATCTGATACACCCAGTCTTCTTCCTGCAGAGAACATGAAGGAACTATGGATGCTCAGTTGGGACCACACAGTCGCAAGCAAGCTGAGGAGCCTCCCTTGGCACCAGGCAAACTGAGGCACCAGGCCAACTGAGAGACTTTGTAAGCAATGGGTGTGTGTGTGTGTGTGTGTGTGCACAGTCTCAAGCGAGTCTCCATAATTCCCTCAAGTTCCCTACAGCAAGAAGGCAAGAGGAAGAACTGATGAAAAAAACAGACCCCTTGTCAACAGAATGGTATATAATTTACTACAATTATACAACAGTAGTGATTTGAGTGTTGGACTGCAACCATGGAGACCAGAGTTTGATTTCCTGCTCAGCTGTGGAAACCCACTGGGTGACCTTGGGCATGTCACACACTCTCAGCCCTAGAGAACCCCATGATAGGTTTGCCTTAGGGTTGCCCTAAGCGAGAAACAACTTGAAGGCACACAACAACAATATACAATGGTATATAATTTACCATTTAAGGTGTATATGAAACATACACTTTATGTTTAGCCTTGGTTCCCACCTCTAAGATATCTCATTATGTATATGCAAATATTCTGAAATCCCAAACACAGAACACTTCTAGTCCCAAGCATTTTGGATAAAGGAGGGTTACTGACCTTCTTACTTTTTGTACTTGTTTTGCACTTTGAGGCTGAGCAAAGGTATGAAGCATGGCAACTAACTGGAGAAGGGAATTTTCCTCTCTTGCTAACCTGCACGCACAGTTCTCATAGCTACTAAAGGGAGATGGGTCATGGTTTGTGCATTTTTTATTTTCTCTGTTTGTTTCTGCACTACACAACCTTTGAGCCCATCTTCCATTGGTCGTGCCTTGTAGGACTGAACTCCACCCCAAGGGCTCCCTACATGTCCAACAATGAGGATCTGATTTGATTTCTGGCTGAAGGGATAAGTCTGGGTAAAATTTGTTTGGGGGCCCAATTCTGTATTGCCTGTGAGGGAGTGCTAGACTCTATCAGCAAAAGGGCTGGAATGCTTCTCTGCTGTGGCCATCTGCTTTGTTATGCACAGGCTTCCCCCTCATTTATCTGTCAGGTTAGGGACCAGAGAACAATAAAAAAATTGAATTGGTTGGAAAGCAGAACCCTTGTGCTGTACTGTAGGGAGCATGAAGGACTTTCACAGGTTCACTTGGGACCAACTGCATGTGTGCTGCTTGCAAAGCTTCTCAGCCAGTTTAACACCTTTTTCTCCCTTGCAGCTCAGTTTGCAAGAAGCACATGCACGTGAGCAGTTCCGAACTGATGGAACCCCTGTTGACTTGTCCTTAATTTGGAACTTGTCCTTAATTTGGAAGCATCAAAAGAGTAAGTCACCAGATAACAGGATGTCAAAAGGTGGGAGCCCTGTGTCATCAATACAGCTTATTTTGTAGCCATAGTGTGTATCAGGGCTGGAACTACATCTAGTTCTGAATGGAGACAGTTGTCTTGTGCGAAACAAGGACTGCTGCTCAAGACCAGTTTGATAATGAAGGAAAGATTTATTTGATTTTGCTTTCAAATGCCAAAAATCCACGAGGATACAAAAAGTTTTAGTTGCAAAGGAGGTGAAATACAGTGCAATAAATGAAAACAGATGAATTATTTACACTTGGTGGAGTAGGCTGAGGTTGGCTGGAGAATTAGGCACAAACATTACATTCATTACAGGCTTCACAGGCATGTCCTTTCAAGGAGACAAAGCAGGCTAAGGGGGGGGGGACATTGGGCCCTCCAGATTTTGATGTACTACAAAGGCAGAGGCTGATGGGAAGTTGAGTTGAACCTTATTGGGAAGGACCCAGCCTGGAATAAGGGAGGCTCTTCTTCCTTTGAAACAGTTTTTCCCAATCTGGAGCCCCTCTAGATGTGTTGGACTACAACTTCCAGCACACCCCGCCTTGGAAATGGCTACTTCAATGGGTTCCTGATCAACAGACATGGACAAGTGTTCATATTGAGATGCAAACCTGTGAAACAGCCTTAACCTGCCAGGAACAGTTGAGGCAGGGCTCCTTTCAGTTGGCGACCCTTGTCACGTTCCTGAAGAAATAAGACCTTTCTGAGAAAGCAGTTTAATTGTGCGCATGTTCAGCCAAAATTCGGTAGGCCCCCTTTCCTTCCAAAGAGCTCAACCTAACATAGTCAGTCCTGAAAGGGACCAGAAATGTTGGTAAAATGCTTTGGGCTATGTTCATTTTTTTTCTCTTTGATCATGCTGAACACCAGAAACTATTTGTGGAGAAAAATTAAGATCTCAAGACACCTCTGCAAGCAGACAGACATCTCTTTGTCCAGTGCTGGTTATTTTTTTTCTATTGTGGCTTTGAACCAAGAGTACAGTCATACAACACAATTATAGTACTATTATTTCACTTTCACAGCCACAATGCCATCCTCTGGAATCCTGGGATATGTAGTTTGATGATGCACTGAAGCTCTCTGGCTGAGATTTCTAATGCCCCTCCTTAAACTGCAAATCTTAAGACAGAATCATGGCAGTTAAATGGAGTCATAGTGCTATAATTGTGTAGCGTGAATGGGCCTCTAATCTTGGAGAGGTTCCATTTTTGGACTACAAGCTAAATTCTGGGCATTATAGTCTAAAAATGGAAATGTTCACCAAGATCAGATTTGAAAATAACAGATGTGTGCAGCAAATTCAACTTTACACTGTGTGCAAAATCCAGAAGTAGGAAAAGGAGAACTCTGTTTTACAGAATCCAATCCCAGCTCCCACAAATCCATCTTCTTCGGTTCTGCATTTAAAATCAGAGCTGTGGGATTGCCACGTCATCTAGCCTGTGCTGCTGAATTCCTCCCATGAAACGGAGAGACACTGGCAGCCTTGGCTCCTCCAATACACCCCCTTTCTTGCCAGTTCTTCTGTCTGTTTGCTGCAGGCATGAATCCAGGCATCTCATGCAGCAGATGGCCAGGGGGAGGGCAAGCCTAATGCATTGCCAGGAGATGGGACAGCAATGGTCAGGGGAAATGGCAGCTGCCACATTGCTCAGTTTGGTGAGGCATTAAATACCTGCATCAAAAAACAATCAAGCTGTTCTCCCACAGCCATGAAGTCAAGATGCCTATGAACTCAGAAAAGGGAATGCCCTTATTAAGACCTTATTAAAAACTGGCACCTGGTTAGGTACATATGCATGCACATACTCCTGCTGATGTCCTCTTTCTGATGCTGCAGAAACTAGGATTCCCTTCCTCCCTCTCCAGCATGCTAAACTCCTCTCCCCAATTTCTGTACCTCCTTTGAAGCCCCACCTCAACCCCACAACCATTCTGTGGCTTGGAAGGAGCAGGTGGGACTAGAGAAGCACCTGGCCACGTCCCCATAGCTAGGCGTGAAGTGATTACAGCAAAATAAGACCTCTCATGGACCGTGGTGGATCTTGGCACTGATGCCATCATTCTGTGTCTCACCAAAGAGGCATAATCAGATGTTTCTTCAGTCTTGTTTGCTTCCCAAGATTCAGGGAATGGCTATGTTGTGGGTGGGGGGCATTTCAGAGGATCTACAGCAAGTTTGAAGGGTGGTATGTGGTTCAGCCTAGTGCAGGTCTGCATCCGGTATCCTGAACCATGCCGAATTGCAGCCTGAAAGTATATCTGCATTACAGAGTTAATAGCAGTTTGATACCACTTTAACTATCCCAGAGAATCCTGGGATTTGTAGTCTAGTGAGGCACTTCAACTTCTCTGCTAGAGAATTCTAGTCCTCTCCTCAGGATTACAGTTCCCAGGGTATATTGATTTTCTTCTCAATCTCTCTTCTCAGGTTACTGTGGAAACTGTGCTTGAGAGGAACAGATTAGAACTCTGTGGCAGAGAGTTCTAACTGCCTTGTGAAACTATAAATCCCAAGACCCCCCGGGGGGACAGCGCATCACACCAATATCAAACTGTTTGGTATCAAAATTATATAAATGTGTAGTGCACAGACACTTACAGTCCAGTCTGTTAAGATGATTCTTAGCAGACGGCAAGAAAGTATTTTTGTAGAAGACAAGATGGCATTCTATGAGACAAAATGAGTAAACATATGTCTCTCCCATGCCAATGGTTGCCCGCTGCTCCTCCTCTAGAAAGAGAGGCATATTGCAGGCTGCAATCCTGCATGGTCCAGTGCATCCAGAACTACACAACAGCTGGACATGCACCAACCCCTAGGCCAACTGCAGAGTCTGTGCCAGGTGGAAATGATGAGGAACTGGAGTAGAATCTGGTTCTGTCTCATAACCAGATGTGAAATGATTACATCTTTTGCTGGAGGTCACACCTGGCTACAGGGACATAGCCAGACACTCTCTGATCTCCTCCCTACACACTCTCCACCAGCTACTGAATGACTGTGGGAGGTAGCCTACAGCAATGCTGTACAGGGAGCAGTATCAGTATGGAGGGAGGAAAGGAATACTAACTTTTGCATCAATCAAAAAGAGACTGTTTATTCCTGCCTGCATATGCCACTCACAGGACTTCAGTCTGCAGCTGCTCTGGCAGTCAGGCTTTGCTCCTCCTTTTCGCTTGGCTTCTTATGGAGCACCAACCACATGATTTTGCCAACAGTAAGTGCAATTTCCATGCAGAAAGTCACGAACCACTGCCCAGCTCAGACCTTACACACTATGCAACAAAAGCCTATTTGTAAGTCTAGAAACACCGTGTATTTACTGTGAGATTTTAGTCCCAACTTCAGGCAACAGTAGACCATTGAAATGGATGGGGCTTGTTGGTCATGGCTTTTGTAAGTTTCTTTGAATTCAGTTGATTTCCTCTAATAGGTAAGAGTTCCAAAATTTAGATCCAAGTATTGGATTTAGCTCCAGCGTTTAAAATAGTAATACACTTTTTGATTTTGCTGCTTACTTGAGATGGTAAAAAAGAAAAAAATAAGTGAGGTTCAGGTAGGAACTGGGGAACACCTCTTAGACTCATGCCCCTCTCCCAGGCCTAGTACTCATTTCCTTGTGGATGGAGAAAAATCTACCAGTGTCTAAACCAATGCATGAGGGAGAAAAGTGCAAAGTTTGTCTCACCTATAAAAATAGGATGAGCTCCCTCACAAGTCACAGTTTCCCATGCAAATCTACCTTTTTGCTAATGCAGGGGTGGGAGATGTATGGCCTTCAAGATGCTGATGGACTGCATCTTCCAGCATTCCTCTCCATTGGCTATGTTGGGTAGAGCTGATGGGAGCTGCAGTACGAAAACATCCAGAGAGCATCATCATTCCACTTCTGGCCTCAATCCAACTGTCAGTCCTCAACCTGAGTAATCCTTGGCATAAGTGTTGACTCAATTGCCATTAATTGAATGGGTTTACTCTAAGTCAGGCCTAAGAAGTAGATTCAGGCTCCAGGTAGGAATGATGCAGCCCTGCAGATATTGTTGCTGGACTCCAGTTTCCAGAATCCAGCACAGCCAATGACGAGAGATGCTGGAGGTTCCAGTCCAACATCTCAAAGGCTACACAATCCCAGTCCCCAATTTAGGCCACAGACTTCTTTTTCAGTGCTTCACACAAACATTTGCTCCCCCCTTGTTGGAGGAAAGACAAATTTCTTCACAGATGCTTGCTAGAACTCATACCAAAAAAGGGGAAAAAAAGTGAATGAGTGAGAATGCACATACAGACAAAGGCAAAATGACTTATTAAAAAAAGTAAAAGGAAACCTCTCATTGTTTTTCAACTGAGGAATTGGGACAATCCAGTGGGTGAAATTTGACATCCCTCTAGACCCCCTCTTGATTTGCCATTCACACTTGTAATGGAGAAGGAAAGGTGGTTGTGTGCACTGTCACCAGTATTTCACAAGAGATACAAGTTCAAAACCCAAAATGAAGGAAGTGGGCCAAGTGAGCAACCAACAAGCTGGAGCGTCCCTGAACCCCTCTTACCAAGGCTCAATATACAGCTGATGGGATCTTGTTGTTCTTGGGATGAGAAAAGAGGAAATCTTGCTGCCACTGATTAAGCCACTTAACTGTGGCAGTAGACAACTCCTGATGAAAAGGAAATCTCTTAAAAGCCAGGCGGTTTCTCACCCGGACAAGCGAGCTTAGTTGAACTCCTCAAGAGGTACAATATTGCTGGGCAGAGTCCCATTCATTTCTGGGGTGGTCTCAACACCCAGGTAGCCCAGAAGAATCTCACTACGACGCCGAGACAGCTGGAGAATGTCTTCCGCCAGGAGCGGCACCGTTGTGTATCTCACAATGTCTAGGTCAAACATGTCTTTCAAATATTGCAGAATCTGGTGCTGGGGAGATGGGTAAGAGAGAGAGAAAAAAGGGGGTAAGGAACAATATAGGTTAGGTTGTGCTAAAAAAACAACCCTGGAAGTTAATTGAGTGGATATGTCTGACAGTGTAATTGTGTACATCAGGGGTAGGAAAAGTAAAGCCCTCAAGTGGTCCCCCGAGGATGTTTTTGTGGCCCTCAAGACTCCCACACCAACCTTTTTCTAGCCCTAAATGAGGGTGAACTGCTGTTACTGGAAGCCCCTAAGTGTAACAATTGTCATGAAGCCTCCCTGTGTTGTTCAGCATAAGCGATAAAGACTGAACCTTTCTTAACCAAAATGCTTGGGATTAGAAGTGTTCTGTATTTTGGATTTTTTCAGATTTTGGAATACCTGTGTTTGCATGTGCATACATAATAAGATATTTTGGAGAGGGGACCCAATGCTAAACACTGATTCTTTTCTCTCTCCAATCCTCCACCAGGATCTTTGTTTTGTCTAAGCAAAGACAAAGCACAGAGCCAGAGGAGAGAGCAGGTAATAAATAGTCCTTCTAAGTATCCCTGTTCTCTTTCTCAGCTTGCTGTCTCTCCAGCCTTCCTGGATTGTTTTTGTTTTCTTTTTCAGTAGTCTGGGTGGCCCCTGGAGGGTCCCAGGGTATAACAGTGGCCCTTAAACTCACTGTGGTTACTCACCCCAGTGTACATTTATCTTGGGAGAGCCACCTGGTGGCTTTATGTGGTCCCATTAACCTGTTTTTGTTGTACTTGCTTTGATGCAAAAATGTAGGGATATAATTTGTCACTTATTTTCTTCTCAAGGGAAGCAACAGCAGTTTTCTTCCTGCTGTCAGAAAGCCTTAGAAAACCAGTTTTCAAGGCTCTTCATAGTTTGGGACTTATTTTGTGCAGAATTTGCATGTAGTTGTTTTGCACAGAAAACATTACTTTTTGGTCAGGGAAAGGCATTTTCTGTATAACATTTCTGTACCAAAAAAAAAACACATCTATTTTCTGCACAGAAAATGTTGCTTCGTGGAGAAAACAACCATGTGCAAATTTTACACAGAATAAGTCCTGAACTGCAAAGATTATTGTCAGTTCAGATAACTTTTGTCAGAGTTTCTTGAACTTGAAAAACATGTTTTTCAACCATTTTTTGAATATTTTTGAATCCTTCCATCTCTACAAAAATGTGCTGACGGACAAAAAAGCAGATTTTATAGTTTACCGCACAGGTGGGCAATATTTGTCCTCAGGCCTCATATTGCCCACAGGGCAAAACAAAGGGAATTGTCCTTCTGCGCATGGTTTGAAAGGAGAAAAAAGCTTTTCTCTGGCCATTGTTGCTGCAACAATGCCAAAATTTGGCAGCAGCACTGTGTGATACTTGGCTGATTAGTAGAGGTGGGGAGGGATCACCTACAAGACACCCTTTTGTGACATTTTAGTGGCCCTAATAAATGTATTGCCCAACACTGAGTTCTGCCTTGAGATAAAGTAGTCTCTTAATTATTAACACATGTACCTTGAAGAAGGTGCAGACTTCTGACAGATGCTCCTTTGGCCCCAGGAAACCAAAAGCGAGAACAGGGCTGACGTGCTCCGATACGGAGTAGAAATGAGAGATGAAGCCATCAGGAACCTTGGCAGGGAGAGAAACAGGGATTTGCATATCGAGAGAGAATACAGCTCCTGGACATATGCTGGACACTGGTGAAATGAGGAAAGACATTTGGTGTTCTTTCCCATGCACTGTTTGTTGGCACTTACCATCAGAAGACGCCTCTTGGCTTTCAAAACTGACCAGCAGGCAGTTGCGAGAGCCTGAAATTTAAATAAAAAGAAATGAATTCCCAAATCAAAGCTATCACGTGCTGCCAACCTTACTGGAGTTTTTAAATGCAGTGGGCCCTCAGTACCCACTGGGATTGGTTCCAGGACCCCCCGTGGATACCACAGTCTGGATGCTCAAGTCTCATTATATACAGCAGCGTAGCAAAATGGCATCCCTTATGGTGAACAAATGGTGAACAAATCAAAAAGTTTGCATTTGGGTTTTTCTTTTTTAAATATTTTCAAGCCATGGTTGGTTCAAACTA
The DNA here is from genome assembly GCA_948472985.1 of Iguana delicatissima. Classification (NCBI taxonomy): domain Eukaryota; kingdom Metazoa; phylum Chordata; class Lepidosauria; order Squamata; family Iguanidae; genus Iguana; species Iguana delicatissima. The sequence continues at coordinate 924,321 of CAOKZL010001502.1, read as the reverse complement.
AAACCCAAAGCTAATTTACTGCCCCACTGACAGGGACACTGCTATGACTCTGGACCTGAATCCTGCAGGAATATTTGGTATCTACATCAAGCAGAGTGCAGTGCAGCCAGTGCAATTGTGGGAGAAAACAGGAGAAAATACTCAGGATGCTCTTGCACAGTTAAAATAAAAAAACAAAAGCTTGCATTTATAGTTTCAGGAAATCCAGTCTTGGGATAGGAAAGGAAATAGCCAAAGGGAGATTACCTAGATTTCAGTAGAAGAACCCCTAAGGCTGGCTTTTGTGTGGTCAAGTAAGCCATCCTAAGGCAGGAGCCTCATGGATGCTCTGTTCCCAGACAAAAGGAAGACAAAGGACTAACTTTTAGGGGAAGAAGGGAGAAGTGACCTCTGCAAGCAGGCAGAAAGGAAGCAAAGGACTTGGGTACATAGATCATGGAAAGGAACACAGAGGTGGAACAAAAGGGAAAGTATGCCTGCTAGAATTCCTTCTCACTGATTACTTTATAGAAGCATTGATGCCTCTTTGCTTCTGACAAATCCAGAGACCGGGGGGCTAAATTTCTTTTTCCTTACAAGGGCATGACCCACTTAAATGGAGATTGTTGGTCACCACTTACTCAACATCACATTCATTTCAATGAAATCGTGTGACTTGTGACTAAAATGGGAAAGCACTTCTGGAGAAAGGCTATGAATTGACTCCCGCACATCAGTCTTTGTAGAAAAGCAGGCACCAACCAAAGCATTCAAAATTTGGGGGTTTTCTTTCCCTTCGCAGTTAGACACACCGTCTCTTTGAAGCTGTCAGAGAGCCAACGGTTGCGCAGGACAGCTAGAACCGAGGAAGGGGGGTTCTCCAAGTCCTCAAAGGCATCCATAAGGATAAAATCCAATACGATGTCGAAGAAGCTCATGCAAACCACCTGACAGAGAGTGACAAGAAACAGTCAGAAAGCAATCACAAGGTTAAATGAGACAGAGCTGATCTGAAGCAAACAATTTGCTTAGACTTGCTTAGATAAATTGTAAGCTCCTAATGAATTCAAGTTATGTTAAACATATAGAAAACATTCTGAGCCATGTTTTAAAATATCTTCGCATGTTCTGTTGATTAGAGAAGAGCCAGAACATCAGAATAAGACGCAATGAACAAATATGACATGAATAGTTTTGCACATAGTTCTTGCTTTTTATTGCATGAATGTCATAGTCTTTGGTGGTTAGTTGCTTTCAATACATCAGCGGTGCTCAAACTTTTTATCTCTGTGACCCCTTTTATGTCTACATGAGGACATTGTGCCTGCACTGTAACAGAAAATATTTTCTAATCACTGTTTAAAGTTACTTTTAACATGCGCCTTTTACAGGTATACTGGCCAAAATTTTTCCAACATTATGTCACTTTTTGATTGGTTGTAACGGTTTTTTTAAAAGCAGCAAAAAACAAACAAACAAACAAAACTAATGGAAATGAAGAGATGTTCATTGCAGCAAGTTATTTTCTAACCAGTGCAATGGGTAATAACAATGAACCAATATATTTTTTTCCACAAACACAATAATGAATAAAGGAACAAATTACTTTTAGAAAGTAACTTCTTAAGCTGTATCTATTTTAACTTTTGTAAGCCTCCTTGAGTTCCAGATTGGGGAATAATCAGAAAATAAATAAATAAAATAACCACCATTTTTCAAGCTCTGCTTTAAATACAGACAGCCAAGAGAATTAAAAAAAATTAGAAGCAAAGACTCTCAAGGACACATATTTTGAACTCAAAATAAAATTCTATGCTTATCCAGAATTACATACTGTGAATATAACAGGGTCTATCATAGTACTGTTGTGGTGTTTCTCAGGTAGGAATTGGCAAAAGCCAGTACAGGTTGAGTATCCTTCACCTGGGAATTTGGAAACCTCCAAAAATGGACACTTCTTGCTGCTTTCAAGGTGGCAACTGCAGCACTCCTGCTTGTTCGGCTCTCAGATCCTCAGTCTTTCTCTAGCCTTGCATCTCATACACAACACGAGTAGTGAATGACTGAGACACGAGGCTGGGGAGAGACACAAGGATCTATAAAATGGCAGGAATCCAAGTGTACTGCTCAGTGCAAAGTGGTGGCTGAGTTGTTCCTGCTCATTTGTTTGCTAGCTCCCCAGAAATTGCCTGTACAATACTGTATTTCATGTATATGCAAATACAGACATTCCAAAATCTGAAAAAATCCAAAACACTTCTGGCCCAAAGCATTTCAGATAAGGGATACTCAACCTGTATGTATGTATGTATTTATTAATTATATTTGTAGGCTGCCTTTCTTCTGGAATTGGGACCCAAGGTGCCTTCCAACAACAAAGACACATTAAAGCACATTAAATACATTAAGAACATTTAAAACAGTTAAAAACTATTAAAAGAATATAAAATCATAAAACACTTAAAATGATATTCCAGTTACAACAAGGTAATAAATAAAGTTACCAAGCTTATGTAAAAGCCTGTTTGAAAAGAAAAGTTTTTGCCTGCCAGTGAAAGGAGAGCAGGGAGAGGCAATGCCTAGCCTATATCTTTTTTTTAAAGAGAAGAATCACACAAACCCCTCGTCCTTCCAGCTCCTTCTGGGTTGTCAGCCAGGTCTCTGTCCTCAGCGTGTAGCGGAGCATCTCATCATATCTTTCAAGGAAACCTTTCGTGTTCTGGGGGAAGAGGGAGGAGACCAATGAGAAAGACCAAGTGGACACTTGAAGCCCATTTCATCACTGCTTTGATATCTGTATCAAAGGGGGAGTTCACAAGAAAACCAATGAAAGTGAAGAACATTTGAGTTCATTTGTATAAACTTTACAAGAAATGTGATTCTGGAGGGACTAAAACATCTTTTTCTGCTTTGTGGAGGAGGAAGTGGGTTATTATTGGGTAGTATGAAGCCTCTCTATGGTCCCTGTGAAGTTATAGGGCTACTTCCAGTGACAGCATAGGACTCAGTATTATCCACAGTTTCAGGCATCCATGAGAGATCTTGGAATGTATACCCTGCAGATAAGGGGAGGGAGAGCAATATTGTACCTTGATTTGTGTGTGACAAGTCTTTAAACAGCGATTGGATGACCAACTTTTAGAAACATTTGAGTTGTCTATTAATGTGTGGCAGGGGGCAGAACAAGATGGCCCTTGGAGTCCCTTCCAATTCTCTGATTCTCTGATTCTGGAAGCTCACTTCACTGTTTTGGGACTTCTTTCATAGCTTGGACTGGCTCAGTGGGCCACACAAACGATTTTGGTGGGCCACAGGCAGCCTGCAGACCACCTACTTCCCACCGCAGTGGTGGGGCGAGGGTGCACCATAGGTCCAATGGGCGCTCCATGGCTTGGACAGGACAGATAGGGCAATCTTAGCAATCCAGGTATTTTATAGACTTCAACTTCCCAAAGCCCCCAACCAGCACAGCCCACAAATTATAGCAGCCTTAGTGCAAAATCTGTGGAACACCTAAGGTTCTTGACATTTAATTTTGAAATCAGCAGGACTCTCTCTTTGTCTTCTCAGGCCATTTACCTTTTCAGCTTTGGTCATCAAGCCCACCACCATTCGTTTTCCCACCTCTCCAAAGAATGACTGGTTTTTCTCCATCTGCAGAAGTTCCTGCGAAGAGAGCATCCCATTGGAAGCAAAAACTCTTTGCGTGGGAAGGAAAGAAAGACCAGAGAATCCAGGTGAGCAGTCCAAGACAGTGGGCAGCCTTCTCCTAGGTCAGGCTTTTTGTGCACTGCACAGTTATATCACTTTGATACTGGTTTAATGTTCACCACGCCATCCTACAGAATCCTGGGATTTGTAGTTTTGTGAGGTACTTATAATTTCCTGCTAGAGAACACTCTCTTCAACTCCAGTTACCAAAGTAGCCTGAGAAGATGGACTGAAGAGTAAATGAGGGTACTTTAAGAACTTTAATTAAATGACCGACTGAGATTTCTAAATTCCTTTTCTTAAACTGTAAATCCCACAATTCCATAGGATGAAATCATGGCAGTTAAAACAGAATAAGAGTGCTATAACTGTATTATGTGAATGAGCCCCTGGTCTCATAGAGTCTTAGTCCAGTACTCAGAATGTTATATACCTCAAACTATCTCCATTCTGCACTAGAGTGTTATAGTTCTATTATTCCACTTTCAACATCCTATGGAATCCTAGGGTTTGCAGTTTAGGGAGGGGCCTATATGTCAAAACATAACGTAACAACATGCCAGCATAATATATACATAACAACAAAGTTCCTTCAAGTTGACTCCACTGTGTATGTGTACGTGCTTTCAAATTGCCTGTTTCTTGGCAAAATTTCTTTGGATTTTGCCTTGCCGTTGCCCTCTTCTGAGACTGAAAGTGTGACTTGCCTACAGCCACCTAGCAGGTTTCCACAGCTTAAGCTGGGATTCAAACTCTGGTTTCCCAGACTCAACTCTCAAATCACTGCACCGCACTGGCTCTACCCCAGTCTGTATCTTCCATGATTCTTTCTTAGCAAATATTAAATGGGGGCCACAAGAATACTATCATCAATCTACAATCCCTTCCACAGCATGCCAGTTACCTGAAAAGCTTGCCTGACACAATGGAGCTTGGCCAGAAAGTCCTGATCATTATAGCAGCCTAGAAGCTCTGTTCTAGAAAAAGGAAGAGAATGAAAACAAGGGTGCTCATGAATTCTAGCAATGCATATCAACCACATATACCCACCCCCTGGCCAGACACTGCCAATATCATACAAGCCACTTCTTACATCTGAAGAAGCAGACTATACAATCACAGAATCATATAATTCTAGAGTTGAAAGAGACCTCAGGTGCCATCCAGTCCAACCCCCTTCTGCCATGTAGGAACAAATACTCAAAGCACCCCCAGCAAATGGCCATCCAGTCTCTGCTTCAAAACCTCCAAAGAAGGAGGAGACTCCACTCCATGGAGGCAGCAGTAGATTCCACTGCCGGACAGCTCTGACCATCAGGAAGTTCTTCCTGAGGTTCAGGTGGAATCTCTTTTCCTGCAGCTTCAATCCATTGCTCCTTGTCCTAGTCTCTGGAGCGGCAGAAAACAAGCCCGCTCCCTCCTCAACATGACATCCCTTCAAATATTTAAACGTGGTTCTCATGTCTCCTCTTAACCTTCTCTTCTGCAGACTAAACATACCCAGCTCCCTAAGCCGCTCCTCATAGGGCATATGTTTCACAAAGGCATACACTGAAATAAACTGGGTTTTTTAAAATATATATTTGAAAGGATGTCACACTGAAGCTAGAACAAGCTTGTTTGCTGCTGCTCCAGAGACTAGGACACAGAGCAAGAGATTCCATATAAACATTAGGAAGAACTTCCTGATGGTAAGAGCAGTTTAACAATGGAATCCACTGCTGCCTGGGAGTGTGGTGGAGTCTCCTTCTTTGGAGGTTTTTCAACAGGGGCTGGACGGCCATCTGTCAAAGGAAGTGCTTTGATTCTGTCTTCCTGCATGGCAGAATGGGGTTGGATTGGATGGCCATTGGGGTCTCTTCCAACTCTATGATTATATGATTTTATTATCTATCTATTTACATACATCCACCCATACACACATACTCATGTGTTTGTGTGTGTGTGTGTGTGCGTGTGTGCACGTAAATATAAATATATAAACTGAAAGATATTACAATTTTTTGCCATGATTTAAAAGGGGAGTAGATAAATTTATGGAAGTTAGTGCCCTCAGTGGCTATTAGCCATATCAGAAGCAGGGTGTTTTGGGATATCAGTTGCTTGGAATGAGAGACAGAGGGTCCCCATGGCACTCTGGAGGGCTTCCCAGTGGGGCAACTGGATGACCACTGTGGAAGAAAAATGTTGTACTAAATAGGACTTTGGTCTGATGCAGCTTCAAGTCATTTTTCATGTTCTTAATTCTCATCATCACCCCCAGGCAGGGCTGATGGAACCTGGACTCTAACAGTATCTGGGAGGCTTCCAATTATCCTCCCTTGAATTAGGACTAATACAGATAGACAGCAGAAATCAAGGAATCATGGACTTGTGAATGTGAAAGTCAAACCCTAATGCTGTAGCTCCCTCACTCACCGGAAAGTCCTGCAGGAAACTTTCCCTTCCTTGACCAATTCCAGCGCTTCTTCATAAGCAGCAGCTGGCTTGGAGAGCAGGAATGGCATTTCTCCAATTTTCAGGGAATCAAATAGCTGGGCCAGGGACAGAAACAAGACAAAAGAGCCTATTACTCACAGGTTGTCTGGGAATCACCTATGCCACCACAGGACTCATTTTCTAGGGCAGAGAAGCCAGAGCTTGGAAAAACTTCCAGGCAGCATGATTCTGGCTGGGGGATTCTGGAAGCTGTAGTCTTGACTCCCCCAATGTTCTTAAACTCTGAGAAAACCCACCACACAAGGGATGTCCCAAAGGTAAGAAATCTATAAAACCACTCTATAATGTTCCAGTCACCTCAGCAGCAGAAAAGAAGGAGTCCTCAGAGGTCAAGCTGCCTTCTTCATCCTCGACCCGAAGTCTCAGAGACTCTTCTGTCAGGGGGAGCATTAGCGTTCTCTCTGGCAAAGAGAGGCCAGGAAAAGAAAAACAAATTACAGTCAGGCATCCACATTCACAGGGGTTAAGGGCACAGGAAACCAGCAAAAGTGGGAAACATGTGAATATCAATAGCACCCCCCCCCCAAAACATAAAAGGGATTCAACTCACCATGGCTTATACTCACCAGTAAACTGTTTAAATCTTATATACAATATCTGTACATGTAAACCTGTGGTGGGAAGCACACCAGCCACATGGTTCTGCCTTGCAGGCAGCAAGGTTCCTTTGGAAGGCAGAAGTGGGCAGCTGGTGGGGCGTGCTGCTACCTCTGCTGCTGCCTTCCACCATTTTTAAGAGGGACACACAAGCTTCACCTTGCATTTGTGCTCTTGCTGTCTCTCCCAGTCTCGCAAGGCTTGCAGAAGAGACTGTGAACACAAGGCGAGCCTTGTAAGGTCCTACTAAGAGTGGTATAGGACAGCAGCAGGGGCAGTGGCAAATAATCCATATATACTCATGGAATCACAGAAGTGGAAGAGACCACAAGAGCCATCCAGTCCAACCCCCTTCTGCCATGCGGGAACACCCATCAAAGCATTCCTGACAGATGGCCATACAGCCTCTGTTTAAAAACCTCCAAAGAATTACTCCACCACACTCCCCGGCAGCATATTCCACTACCGGACAACTCTGACTGTCGGGAAGTTCTTCCCAATCTTTAGGTGGAATCTCTTTTCCTGTAGTTTGAAGCAATTGCTTTGTGTCCTAGTCTCTGCAGCAGCAGGAAACAACCTTGCTCCTTATGACATTCTTTTAACTATTTAAACATGACTACCATGTGCCCTCTTGACCTTCTCTTCTCCAGGCTAAACGTACCTGGCTCCCTAAGCCTCTCCTCACAGGGCTTCATGGTTTACAGTCATTCCAGCTTGTCAGTACCCTTTCTGGATAATCCGTGAAAGTTAAACCCGCAGATGCAGAGGGCCGACTGTCTAAAAAAAGGATGCATTTATGACACCGTTGTGCCACCTAGTAATTTAGTTCTCTGGCTGACTCACAGCAGACATAAAATCAATTTAAGTACATCCTGAAACATATGACCTTAAGATCAAAGTTGCCAGTTCTTATGATTCAAGGGGCCCTTCTCCTTCCAGTTACCAGGCTCAACTACCAATCTGGTGCCAATTGACTTTTTCCACCGCATGCAGTATCTAGGCATCATTGCCAGTTTGTTGGCAAGAAAAGCAGAAGTGGGCAAAATGAGGTCCTTCTTTCTAGGGCAGAGGCCTAACTCTCTACATACAAACACACTCCAAAAATGTATACCATCTAAGCCTGAAAGGAAAAGGTTGGTAAACTTGTAAGTTTGCTTTGTTTGTAATATTTGAGTGATACAAGAAAGGTATTACTCAAACCCAAATGCTGATCCTACTCATGAATCACAACTCTACTTTTGATTTTTAATTTTTTAAAAACATAACTTTTTAAAAAACATAAAACACAAAAAGAGCCTCAGCCTCACCATCCACTACTGATAACGGCAGGCCACAAAGATGCTCTGGAGGTCACTTGTGTGTTTTCTATTCGGGGGCGGGGGTTGGACTGGATGGCCCTTGTATTCTTGTCCAACTCTATGTTTTTAAGATTCCTTTTCTGGCTCCTGGTACCACTCACCCAGGTCTAGCAGCATGCTGTCAGCAGGAAAGGTGGAACCAAACTCTTCCTGGAGATTGTATGCCCGGTGCAAGAGGGATTCCAGCTTCTCTGCAAACTCCTTTTTCTGGGATTCCTGCTGAAAAATTTATTTATTTGAAATATGTATTATCCTACCCTGTATTGTAAGATCCCAGGATGGTATAAAGCAAAAAAGCAATTTTAAGCATCAATTTAAAACTATAACAATTTAAAACACTGGATGAATTTAAAGTTGAAAATCATTTAAGAGATAATGGCTGGTATTTTGCTTAGGGCATATACTTTCATAAATGGCCTGAACGTGCACACAGAATTGAACTGAGTAGTTTCACAACAACCACAGTCATCTGGGGCTGCTATAGAATCATAGAATCACAGAGTTGGAGGAGCCCCCAGGGGCCATCCAGTCCAATTCCCTTCTGCCATGCAGGAACCCATATCAAATCATTCCCAACAGATGGCCATCCAGCCTCTGCTTAAAAAACCTCCAAAGAAGGAGACTCTACCACACTCCATGGAGGCAGCTATTCCACTGCCAGACAGCTCTGACTGTCAGGAAGTTCTTCTTCCTGAGGTTCAGGTGGAATCTCTTTTCCTGAAGTTTGAATCCATTGCTCCTCGTCCTAGTCTCTGGAGCAGTGGAAAACAAGCCCGCTCCGTCCTCAACATGACATCTCTTCAAATATTTAGACATGGTTATCATGTCCCCTCTTAACCTTCTCTTCTGCAGACTAAACATCCCCAGCTCCCTAAGCCACTCCTCATAGGGCTTCGTGGCTTCCAGACCCTTCACCATTTTGGTTGCCCTCCTCTAGACATGCTCCAGCTTTTCAATATCCTTCTTGAAATGAGGTGCCCAGAACTGGACACAGGATTATTCCAGATGAGGTCTGACCAAAGCAGAATAGAATGGTGCCATTACCTCCCTTGGTCTAAACACCATACTCCTGTTGATGCAACCAAGAATTGCGTTGGCTTTCTTGGCTGCTGCATCACACTGCTGACTCGTGTTCAGCTTGTGGTCCACCAAGACTCCAGGAACCCTTGTTTTCTCCGAGGGATATGTTCCAAGGCCACCCGTGGATTCCTGAAACCATGGATAGTACCAAACCCTATACAGAAGGAGACAGAAGTTCACAGGGACTATACGGAGGCCTCATACTATCTGGAAATATGAAGCCTCTGTATGGTCTCTGTGAAACTAGAGGCTACTTTTGGTGAAAGGAGAGCTATTTCCTGTGGCAGTGTTGGTGGAAGGGTGATTAAAGCAGGAGGGACGCAGGTAAGGAGCTGGTGGCAAGACCTGGAGCAGGCTGCATGGGTATTGTCACCTGGATGCCAGGGGACAGATCAGAGCAAAGACCAAGAGGAATTTCTGGACAAGCAATGTTCAACCTGTACATAAATCAATTTCTGATGGTGATGATAATAATGAAGACATCGTCATCATGATGCTGATGGAAACACCACCATTACATCAACGGAAACACCATTAACACATCTATAGAGAAGAGACAGCCCATGAGAAGGAAAGAAGAACTGTTGACAGAGAATACCAGGAGTGGAAGAAGGTACATGCTCCAAAGCTAGAAAAAGGGAAGTTCAGTTCTGCAATGTTGACTTCGATGAACCCATCCAACTAGAAGAGTGTCATTAACCCCTGTGTCATGGAACTTGGTGCCAAACTGTCAAAAGCGCAGGGTGTGTACCTCTGGAAGATCTACCGGCAGCAGCTCCTGTTCCTTAGAGGTGTCCCAGGTGACAGAGAGGCTGGCATGGTCTCGCTGCCGGATGGTCAGGGCCTGTTCCCATTTCTGCAGTGCTTCCTCAAACAGCTCCATCCCTGCCAATGTACAAAAGACCCAAATCAACAACATTTTGCATACCACAGAAGAAGAAAAAAGAGCGTGGGAAAGTGTCTCAAGAAGAAGAAGAAGAAGAAGAGAGGAGGAGGAGGGAGAATTTTCTAAGTCTGGAGAATTCTAGAAGTTATTTTTTAAAAAATATATTTTTCCAAGTTCTGGAAAAATAGGAGATGCCCAAATCTAGGACATTTTCCTTACTAGCATTGTCACACCAATGTGTGCACATTCCACTTCACATCAGTCCATTCTCACAAGAAGTCAAAAGAGGCTAAGGGCAAGAGTGTTTGTAGGAGCGGTGGCAAAAAATACACATTTCATGACAAAGGAATGGCTTTCACAAGCGAATGTAAAATTCTGGCCCAATTCTGGCAGATTGTTGATATGGTTCAAAGCAGATGCCTCTGTTTTTGGGTATCCCTTCGGGGTCTGATAAAGTGATGCATAGACAGTATCCACCCTTCAACATTTCCCTCATTGACTTTAAATTTCGATTACAAATTTCCTTGTTTTCCAAAGCTTTTAGTTTAGTTTAGTAGTGTTTTACAATCTTGTATATTTTGGTTATACAGATTTGCCAGTTTGCTTTGTATTACACTGTACTGGTTTTTTATTGCTGTCTGGATAGTTTGTTTGACAACTTGATTGCATAATACTGGTATTACTCCTTCTCCTTTGTATGTATGTGTGTCATATTAAACTGGATATTTTGGCAGAGCTGTTTTTGCTGTTATTATTATTATTCTTTTACTTGTAAAGCACCTTGTACCCTGATGGTGTGAGATAAAAAAAGATACAGGTTGGGCATCTCTAATCCTAAAATCCAAAACGCTCCAAACTCCAAAATTCTTTGAGTCAGGAACTATGGCAATGCCAAACAACCACAGATTGTCCAAATGGAGGGCTAAGATTGTGACACCTTTGCTTTCTGATGGTTCAATGTACACAAATTTTGTTTCACACACAACATTCTTAAAAATATTGTATCAAATTTCCTTCAGGCTGTGTTTACAAGGTGTATATGAAACATAAATGAATTTTCTGTTTAGACTTGGGTCCCATCCCCAAGATATCTCATTATGTACATGCAAATATTCTAAAATTGGGGAAAAAATCCAAAATCTGAAATGCTTGGGACCAGAAGCGTTCATTCATCCCGTAATAGTAACAACAACATTCACCCCCATGTCCTGGTTTAAAAGGCTTGCGGTTTATTACCTTGAAAATAGAGGTTTTCAGCACTGCAGTCTCCCGCTGCTCCAGGGTCATCTGTGTGCTGAGCCTCCCATGGTCCTGCAGAGGGAGGGGTCGGACTGGAGGAGTTTGGAGCCACCATCTAAGATGTGAGAAGAACATATTGGAAGAGCACAATGAGCTATCCACTATCCATTGCTGGCTCCTGGGGCAGTGTGTGGGTGAAACTGCTCCAAGCTGGAAGTTTAAAAGAAAATAGAGTTCTTGTTCTCCATTTTGGGGGATGTCTCCTTTAGGCCTAAATCTTTTTTTAATCTGGTCCAGCATCTCCATCTTGAGTGACAGCGCAATTATCCACACAGTGGCCACTATGGGTACAGCAGTCCCCCCCCCCCGCTTATCCATCATTTTGCTTTCTGCAATTTCAACTCCCTGCAGACAACTGTGACCTGATGGAGATTTCCAGAAATGAACAATTCATAAGTTTTAAATTGCATACTGTTCAGAGGTGTGTAATGAAATCTCGCGTGTTCCACTCTGTCCTGCTCAGGACGTGAATTATCCCTTTGTCCAGTGATTCACACTGAACTCGCTATCCACCCATTAGTCACTTAGTAGCTGTCTCAGTTATCAGATTGACTGTTGCTGAATTGCACTGCCTGTTTTCAAGTAACCCTTATTTTACTTAACAATGGCCCCAAAGTGCAAAAACTTTATCATGGGGATGTTTGTGTAGAGGGGGAAAAATAGTATATATAGGTGTCAGTACTATCCACGGTTTCAAGCATCCAGTGGGGGTCTTAGAATGTATCCCTTGTGGCTAACGGGCAACTACTATATACCTCAGTTAATCAAGGCAATTTCTGCACTGCACTGTTATAGTGCTATTATTCCACCGTCAACCTCCTGTCGAATTCTGGGGTTTGCAGTTTCCTGAGGCCAAAGAGCTCTCTGGCTGAGAATTCCAAATGCCCTTCCCTAATCTGCAAACCCCAGGATTCTACAGGAGGTTAAAGGTGGAATAAGAGCACTATAACAGTGTAGTGCAGAAATGGCCCAAGTCTATTCATTCCTGGGCATTACTTCTTTAAGAGAAAGCCCTGTACCAGAGACAGATATGCCATGGAAAGAAGAGGGACAGGTTCCTATGCCACAGAAGAGAAGAACAGTTGAACATGTTTCAGAAAACTTTTAAATCAAAACTAACAATATGCACGTGTGACATGAAAACAACCAGGTAAGGAAAGCCTTGTATAAGTAGACAAAAGCATGTTGATATTTCTAGAGACCAGATAAAAGCTTCTTTCAAAATGCATCCAGGGGTCATTTTCTCTTTCTCCATTTTTCTTTCTACCTCCATTTTGGCTAAGCTTATCGTTTTTAAGATGCTGGCTTATCTTATCTGCTTTCCTTTTTTCTTTCAGTGTTGCTGTTCATACATGCCCAGCAAGGAATTCTGGAAGCAGCTGCTGTTAACCTTGTCTGTTATAGGCAGACGGCCACGGCTACGGTAGAATCAACTAGAATATAATCTTGCTCTCTTTCAGCTCCCTTTTACTGCTCTGTTTAGCACATGCACACTACTGCAAACTGACAGCAAAACTCTGTGTCTCTCCAGCTCTCCTTCACTATCCTCCAATGCTGCTAAAAATCATCCAGCTAGACAGAACACAAGGAGGAAAAGTGGGCTGAGTGAGTGGAAAAACACTTTGTACAAATGAGTTTCTTCAGCAGAGACTTTTGTTGACTGAGGTCTGCTTGTATATCCAGACAGATTTGGTGATTTTTGGTTCTTTTTTGACTTCCTGTTTTTGTTGTCATTGTTCTTATTGTTTAATGTGATGTGGAAGAATTCTGAAAGACTCAACAGTTCACACGCTTTTATAATATTTTGGTGGCTCTAACAAAGAGCCTCATGGACAACGCAAGTTACTTATAGTTTTGGATTTATGGAGAGAAAGCTCCTATAAATGTTTACTCAAAAGTAAGCCTGTCTTTAATTGGGCTCACACTAATAAATGTGATAGGGATTACAGAAAGAAGCAGGGAGAAGATAGATACCCGTCAAACATGTTCACCAAACATCATATCTGGAGGGGAGAGATATCAGTAAAGAATTAATTTAATGGCAGATAACAAGAGCTCATAAGGGCAGCTTGTGTTATTCTGCAGTGAAGGCAGAGAAGAACAAAATGTACAAAGCCTGAGTCCATTTGTTTCCTAACTGAAAGGCATCCCGATATGAAGAACATGACAATACCACTGAGAAGAGAAGGCCTCTGTTCTCTTCTGCAAGACTGGTTACTTCACCTTGCAATTACGGTTTTGTTCCCACATTCAGGGCACATCCGCTCTCAGGGGCCCCTCCAAGTGGTAACAGGTGCTGCTGTTTGCAAGGATGGTGATTGCGAAATGGTGGAAAACTTCAGTCCCTGTCTCTTTCCAGTCCTGGAGGTGGAGGTATGGTTGATAGGACTCACAGAGAAATTAACTTTTCAGACACAACCAAAGGACTAGGGACTAGTATAAGGAGGGCAAAGTGTAGCCTGTCGGCTGCCCATGGACCCCCGGGGGGGTCACCTTTTGTGTTCCAAAAATTACATGACATTTTTCTCACATTTCTCATCCCAGGCCAAGTCAGACCCAGGAAAGGTTATGAAGGGAGGGGTTGAGCAAGCCTCGCTGAAAGCAGCTCAGGGAATGCTGTGAAGGGGTAGGGCTTGCAGGGAGGAAGTGTTACAAAACTGAGGCTTGTCTCTGTCAAGGGGCTGATAAAGGAAAGCTGACACAGAGATCGGGAACAACAAAAAGTTGGCATAGAGACAGGGAACAGGGAAAAGGTGACCCAAGACAGGGAACAGATTTCACAGAGATGTGAATAGACAGAATAGAGATGGGAGAGTCAGTCAGGGAAAAGGACTGGCTGTGGTTTCAGGGAGTTGTAAATGATTTAGCAGTTCAAGGATTAATGTATTATTTTCTTGTGCCTTAATGAACTTCCACTTGTTGGTTTTTACCACTGTTTCGGACTGTACATATTAAGTTTGATGGAGGACCTGGCCACGCTTAGTACTGCAAACCTCCCAAAACAACATAGCCACTGGTCCCCAATAGGAGGTCACCTTAAAGTCCAAGTACCCAAACCAGGAAAGGGGCAAAGTGAGTGACCAAAAACGAGGGCCAGAATTGCAGGGCCAGCCAGGCAAAGAGATCCATCACAGTGACAAACACAACCCTAGGACATGCCGAAAAAATGAGCAAACAAAACCCCACTGAAAAGAAGCACAAGATGCAAACCTCTTACCGAAGCCAAGCTGTGTGAAGAACTAGAGTGTTTGCTGGGCTCAATGGAGGAAATCCCACTGAGTGTGTCGTTGCTTTTGCTGCTTGGACTCTGCACTCGCCGGCTGGAGTAACCTGGAAGGACATGCAGGTATACTTCAGTTACTAAAGTCGATGTGTTCCAGAACATTGCTTCTTTAAGAGAAGCTTTGGTACCAGAGGCAGAAATAACATAAAAAGAAGAGAGACAGGATTCTACACTACCAACAGAAGATCAATCCAACATTTGCTTTTCAATGTTTGAAGCAAATTTTTCATTCAAAAATAACCAAATGCACCTAAGCAATGCAACAACAGCTCAGGTAAGCCTGGCAAAAGTAAACAGAAACATGTTGAACCTTCCAGGGACCACATTAAAGCTTCTTCCAAAATGAATTCAGGGATGATTTTCTTAAAAGTGAGATACTGAAGACACAACTGAAAACTGTGCCAATAAGGAGGAAAAATGACAAGTGTCTAAAGAAACTGGAATGGTTGACGGAAGAACTCTCAGCTGAGCTAAGTGTTAAAAGAAACATGTACAGGAAATGGAAAAATGGTGAAACCACCAAAGAGGAATTCAAGCAAATAGCCAGGAGATGTAGGGAGAAGGTCAGAAAAGCTAAAGCGCAGAATGAACTCAGGCTTGCCAGAGACATAAAAAAAAAATAAAAAGGGCTTTTTTAGATATGTCCGCAGCAAAAGGAAAAACAAGGAAATGATAGGGTCACTGTGTGGAGAAGGTGACCAATTAATAATGGGGGAAGAGAGAAGGCAGAACTACTCAATACCTTCTTTGCCTCAGTTTTCTCCCAGAAGGATAGAAGTACCCAACCTGGGGCTGGGGAGCAGGTGAGGAAGGGGGAAAAATGCAGCACAGAATAAGTAGAGAAGTAGTACAGGAATATCTGGCTAAACTAGATGAATGCAAGTCCCCAGGGCCAGATGAATTACATCCAAGGATATTAAAAGAGCTGGCAGAAGTCATTTCTGAACCACTTGCAATAATCTTTGAGAACTCTTGGAGAACAGTAGAAGTCCCAGCAGACTGGAGGAGGGCAAATGGTATCCCCATCTTCAAGAATGGGAAAAAAGAGGACCCCAGTAATTATTGCCCGGTCAGCCTGGAATCAATTCCAGGAAAGATCCTAGAGCAGATCATTGAACAGTCAGTTTGTAATTACTTAGAAAGCAATGCTGTAATCACTAAAAGCCAGCATGGATTTCTCACAAATAAGTCATGCCAGACTAATCTTATCTCTTTTTATGATAGGGTTACAGACTTGATAGATGAAGTGAATGCTGCAGACGTAGCATATCTTGACCTCAGTAAGGCCTCTGACAAAGTTCCACATGCCATTCTTGCAAAGAAGCTGGTAAAATGTGGGCTGGACAGGGCTACTGTTAGGTGGATTTGTAATGGGTTGACCGACCAAACCCAAAGGGTGATCACCAATGGCTGCTCTACATCCTGGAGAGAAGTGACTAGCGGGGTGCCACAGGGTTCTGTCCTGGGCCCTAGGGCTATTCAACATCTTCATCAATGACTTGGATAAGGAGTGGAGGGCTTGCTGATCAAATTTGCAGATGATACCAAATTGGGAAGGGTTGCTAATACACCAGAGGACAGGATCAAATTTCAAAAAGACCTTAACAGATTGGAGAGCTGGGCCAAAGCTAACAAAATGAATTTCAACAGAGAGAAATGTAAGGTCCTGCACTTAGGCAGAAAAAATGGAATGCATAAATATAGGACGGGGGACATGTGGCTGGATAGCAGTACATGTGAAAGGGATCTAGGAGTCCTGGTAGATCACAAGCTGAACATGAGTCAGCAGTGTGATGCGGCAGCCAAGAAAGCCAACACAATTCTTGGTTGCATCAATAGGATTATGGTGTCTAGATCAAGAGAGGTAATGGTACCATTCTATTCTGCATTGGTTAGGCCTCATTTGGAATACTGTGTCCAGTTCTGGGCACCTCAATTCAAGAAGGATGTCGACAAGCTGGAACGTGTCCAGAGGAGGGGGGCCAAAATGGTGAAGGGTCTGGAAGCCATGCCCTATGAAGAACAGCTTAGGGAGCTGGCTATGTTTAGTCTGCAGAAGAGAAGGTTAAGAGGGGACATGAGAGCCATGTTTAAATATTTGAAGGGATGCCATGTTGAGGAGGGAGAGGGCTTGTTCTCTGCAGCTCCAGAGACTAGGATAAGGAGCAATGGATGCAAGCTGCAGCAAAAGAGATTCCACTTGAACCTCAGGAAGAACTTCCTGACGGTCAGAGCTGTCCGGCAGTGGAATATGCTGCCTCGGAGTGTGGTGGAGTCTCCTCCTTCTTTGAAGGTTTTTAAGCAAATGGCCACCTGTTGGGAATGCTTTGATGGGTGTTCCTGCATAACGGGGGTTGGACTTGATGGCCCCTCGGGTCTCTTCCAGCTCTATAATTCTACCATTCTATGATTCTATGATTTTGTTTTTCTTTCATCAGCCTCCACTTTTCTTGTGATTTCCGTTTTCATGGGCAATCTTAGTAATCTATGCTTTTTAAATATGCTAATCTGGTCTCCTTCTTTCTATCTGTATTGCTGGGCAATGACACTCAGCAAGGGATTCTGGAGGCAGCTGCTGTTTGCCGTGCCTGTTGTAGGCTGAGGGCACTATGTTTCATTCTGAGACAATTTTTTTCCACTTTGCTCAGAAGTGCGGGGAGGGACAGGGCTGTAGAGGACCATAGGCCCCCAAACCCCCCCAATTAAAAAAAACAACAGTGCAATGGAAATATTTGGGCTTTCTGTCAGGGGACACAGCCCCCATGCGGGTCAAGGAGGGGAACTGGCTTCTGAACCCATGCGGTTGCCCAACCCTGCCATACACCCTCCATACCTTTTTTCACAGAGGGTACTCTCCTTGTTGGCAAGATGGGCACAGGAATGCCGGCAGGCTTTGTGGCAACCTTCTCTGGGGCAACCAATTTCTTCCGACGGCGGCGACGCTTCAGCTGATGTGCCGCCAGGGCCAAAGCTACTGTCCCGAGAGCAGTGGCAAACAGCACTCTGCGTAGGCCTGGGGTGAGCCTCAGCTGAGAGAAGGCGGACTTTTAGAAAGAAAAGAAAGCATTTTCTATCACAGTGCTGTCCTGAGCCATTGCTTTTAATCCTTGAGCGCTAGCCTGAAGAAAGAGGGCACAACCAAAGAAAGCTTAGAGGTCCACAGCAGAGGGTGATTCTGCACTACACAGTTATAGCAGTTTGATACCACTTGAACCATCACAGATCCAATCCTATGGAAATTTATGGCTGGGCAAAGTCTTTGCAATAGAGAAGAAATTATAACTACCTCCTAAAATGACATATCCCAGGATTCCAAAGGATGGGACAATGTCAGTTAAAGGGATATCAGACTGGTATAATTGTACAATATGGATACATCTGCATTTGCTTAAAATGGATTTCATTTTTTTTTTACAGGGATGGAGAAAATATGGTTTGTGGTGGACATCTGGCCCCTACTTCAGACCCTCATGTCCACCCCACACAGCAAATCTTAGTTCCCAAAGACTCTGGGGAGCACAATCCGTTATTTAACTATCTCTGCAGACTATTATAGGCCAGAAAAGGCATTCTTTCCCCTGTGACCGATTGCCTTTTTTTTTTTTTTAACCAGCAGAGGAGTTTGGGTGTTGAGGTTGCTAATCATCAAGACAGAGAGAGTCAACAAAAATGACCCCTTGGTCCCTCAGAGGCTGGCCATCTCCAATTAATGAGTTATCTTTCTACTCCACCTGTCCTTCAATGAGCTGAAGATACCACGCGTATTTCTTGCCTTCCCCATGAACAACCCTCTGAGGCTGGGAATGAAAGAATGGCTGCACCAAAGTCACACAATGACTTTCATGGCTCAGTGAGGACTAGAACCTGCATTTCCCATGTTCCAGTCCAACAATCTAACCAATATACTACCACTGCCTGAAGAACTCCCTTACTGCAACATCCCCACTGGCTGCTGGTCCAGTTTTGGGCACAATTCAAAATGCTGGTGATAAGCAATAACATCCTGTAAGGCTCAGGCCAGGCTATTCAAAGAACCGTATTTCCCTTCATGACCCCATTATAACTCTGGGATCTTCAAGAGAGGCCCTTCTCTCTCTGTCCCACCATTTTCTCTGAGAACAAGGGAGAGGGCTTTCTTGGTGGCTGCTCCTAGACTTTGGAACTCATCCGCTAAGTGGGTCAGGCTCACTCCTTCTTCACTCTCTTTCCACAGCGAGTCAAAACATTACTCTGCCATCAGCCTTTTAGAAACTGAATGGCTTTCAATGGTGTGTTTTGCTACTCTGTTGGTTTTATACAGAAAGCCCCCACCTTGTGATGCCTCGTTATCTGACAATGCACTCTTTTGATCCCTCCAAATTAAAGACAAGCTCCGCTTATCTGACTAGTTTTCTGCTCTCTCATCAGTTCTTCTTGCATTAATACATTACAATGTACATCATTACTCTGGTGCAAAATATTACTCTATTGTAAGCTCTTTTTGCTGTTTGTTTTGTTTTTTACCTGGCCAAATGTTGTATAAAGGAACACTGGTATCTCTGCTACAGTCATAGCCAGAGCTTGGATAATGGACATTCCCTCGGTTCTTCGAAACGCCATCTTGGAAAGATATTCTCAGAATGTGTCGTGATTCTGGACTCCGAGTGAGAAAGGTTTAACATGAAATCCAGCTTTCCTTCAATGTGTGCCTCAGGAATCTACAGTTATTCCTCTGCAGAAAACTCCCTCCCTGTAACAACAAGAAAAGAGATAAGAAAATGCCACTAATGGCACAGTTGACTTTATGAGGGAGGACATCAGGAAAGGCACCTTGAAACTCTCTTTAAAATGGCAACACACAGATAATCAGTGAACCACAAAACAGAAAGTTGTATTTTGAAAGAGACAACAGTAATGACCAGGAATCTGCAACAAAGGCCATTTCCACACTAGACTGTTATAATGCTATTATTCCACTTCCAACATCCCATGGAATCCTGGGATTTGCAGTTTAGGAACAAGCATTTGGAATTCTCAGCCAGAGATCTCTTTGGCCTCAGTAAACTATGAACTCCAGAATTCCACAGGCAGTTGAAAGTGGAATAATAGCACTATAAACGCGTAGGGTGGAAATTGCCAAAGTGTCACAGCAAAGAAGGTTCCATTCAAAGATCTGGAAACCAAACTTTACAAGGAATGACTTAGGGAGTAATGAATCTTTAGCTAGGAAAAGAGCAGACTGAGACCCGACAGCCATCTTTAAATATCTGAAACGATGTCGTGTAGAAGATGGAGCAACCTTGTTCTTTGATGCTCCAGGAACTAGAACAGAAACCAATGGAATCATTTTACAAGAGATTCCAACTATATTCAACATTAGAAAGAATTTCTCGGCTGTAAGCTCTTCACTAGGGGAAAAGACTGACCCAGATGATGGGGGTCTTTAAACAGAGGTTGGGTGGGCATCTCTCAGGAGTGCTTTAGCCATGTCTTGCTGCAAGGCAGGGGGTTGGACAAGACGACTCCTTTATTCTGAACCAGTGACTGTGTTGTTTTAGTGGATTTGCTGCGGTAAACGTGACCAGGCCCTCCAACAAATTCAGTATAACAGACAGAACAAGTGGAAGTATATTAAGACAAGAAAAACTAATATGCTAACCCTTGAACTACTAAATTTTCATTTGGCATTGGCATTTTCCCAATCTACTTCATCTGTCTCTCAGTACAAATCACCCTCTACCTCCAACCCGGTGCTCCCTCCAAGGGGCACATGTGGGGCAGCAATTCTCATCATGTTGGGTAGCGAGACCCATCACCTGGCCACGATGGTTTGAGGATCCTGAGAGCTGCAGTCCAGCAACACCTAGAAGCTGCCACATTGGGGACAGCGGTATCAGGGCAAGCAAGATAATCTCACTCCCCAAAGTGTGCCAGACCCCTGATAGGAAAAAGATCTGAACAGTGCATTTCATCTAAGGGTATGTCCACACTGCAGACTTATAGCAGTTTGATACGACTTTAAGTGCTACAGCTCCATCCTATGGGATCCTGGGATTTGCAGTTGCAGTAGGTACTTAGAATCTTCGAATTTTCACTAGCAGAGAATTCTAAATCCCTCACCAAATGACAAACGCCACGATTCTATTGGGTGGATCCATGACTTATGAAAACACTGCAGTTGATCATTGTGGATCTACCACAAGTTCACCATTTTTGCACCTGACTTAGCAAGTTGATGGAAGCATTCTTTTATTTTAACTTTATTTGTGGGAACTTGGTGGTAGGAGAAGGAATCAGGTCAAAATAGAACACGCTGCTGTTTTCTAGAGCACTGTGTGCTCCAGAAAGGAATTTCTGGCTGATCTCCCTACCTTAATCCGCCCCATAATGTAACTTTTTGACAACAGTTGCGCAGGGGGACAAAAAGTCCTTCACTGTTGCAATTAAATAAGGCTAGGATATTTGACCTCCCAGATCGTATGATCTAACTAGGAAATCATTTCCTCTCTGAACCCTTCACTATGAACCTGAGCACCCGGCATCTGTTTGAATTGCTGTGCAGACAAAATCCAGCAATACAACCTTTGCAACAACTGAGCAAAGACAAAACACCCCCGTGAGTGGCAAAACAGCACCAATGGCTGTGTCAGCCACATCTGCTGTTTCATTACTATCAATCCAACGCGTATGTGCACTATCTTTGGAGTGGGTGTTTCCAGAAATGCCGCTCTTTGAGCTTGTAAGAGCAGAACGCAACAACATTTGTTACCCTATGAGGCATCTTGGGAAACTTGATTTCTCAACTGCAAGTTCTAAAATCTTGGCCGATGGGATTGGGAATTCTGGGAGTTCTAGTCCAAAAAAGAAACAAAAACCCAATAGCAATGATGCTGATCTGCCTGTCTCTCATACTGCACACCTACTAGTATGCTATCTATGTCTTGGATGGTATTTAATGGCAGGCTACAACGTCAGTCCCAGGTTTTGGACTTTGTGTC
Organism: Iguana delicatissima; assembly: GCA_948472985.1. Lineage (NCBI taxonomy): Eukaryota > Metazoa > Chordata > Lepidosauria > Squamata > Iguanidae > Iguana > Iguana delicatissima. Next base: position 902,652 of record CAOKZL010001502.1, on the reverse strand, counting down.
TGTTGTTCATTCCATACTTCCTTCTTTTTGTATTGCTTAACCCAGGAGTGGGCAATGTTGCAGGTCTGGGGGAAAATTTTCTGCCGCAGGGGCCTTTGGGGCCAGCCCTGCCTCAGCCTAATTCTGGAAGAATCTTAAACTGTGCAGACTTTGGAGGCATTTTTTATTGTGCCTAAGAAAGGTCTTGCAGTATTTTTGGGGTATAGGTAATACCAGTTTGTTTAGCTGGATGGGAGAATACTATTATCTTGTCTTCTTGTCTTATTTTTCTCATTACAGTTTGGTTTGGATGGGTCAGAGCCCTTTTGTGTATTAGTATCTTACTGTTCAGTTAGTTTACTTAGTAAGTCACTGGTCTAGTGCATTAATGTTTAATGGATTTTTTTTTTAGTTTGTTGCTTTAGTATTTTATGTAGTGTGTTAACTTTGGTTCATGTCTGTGTTAAAATGTTTGTTGGACTTTATATAATTTTGTGTAGAAACATACATATACAGTCGTCTCTCCCCATTCCCTAGGGTTAGGGGCACAGGACCCCCTGAAGGTGGAAGAACCATGAATAACTCCAGGCCCTCCCAACCATATTTAACACATAAAAAAGTATGATCACCACACTCAACCCACCATGGATTTCTTTGAGGCATCTGGTTTCCTTCCCAAGGCAGAAGTGGGGGGCTGGTGGGGCTTATGGACCCCTTCCCTGCTGCCCCACACCATTTCAAAGAGGGACTCACAAGCCTTGTTTGCAGTTTCTCAGTTTCCAGAGGCTTGCAGTCCCTATTAAAAATGGCCCAGGGAGGCAGCAGACGGGACAGCAAAGAATCCATGAATAATCAAATCCGCAAAGGGAAGCACATACATGTGGAGGGCTGTGTGTGCATGTGTGTTTTAAAAACATCTCGTCCAACACTAGATTCTGGCAGCTATGTTTTTCCATCTATCTCTGTGTTGCAATTTTATGCCAGAGATTTTTCAGTGGATAAATCCGTGCTCACTGCTTCCTGAGCAGTTGGTGGCAAAGCCCTGTTCTTTATGAATAGTTGCACAGAAGAAAGGGAATTTCAGCAGGCAGAACTTGTCATGCAAGCTAGCATTATAACACAGAGAGTGGCTGCCTCAGGCAGCAGAAGCAAGAGGGGGGCGTGAAGAGAGCAGCAGCAGGAGAACATTGCAGGACGGCCTAAGCAAGTTCTTTCCAATTTGGTATTTTAGTTCAAAGATACAAAAAAACAAGCAAATTCACAACCACAGAGAAAGGAAAAGAAACAAACTATACATAAAGAATATACATGTAAAACTTATACCAGAATTAACTAAACTACAACTAAGACACAATAACAAAAATCTTTACAAAAACACTAATCTTACACTAAACACATCCTTCCTACACCGATGAACTAAAACACAAAAGAACTCTGAACTTCCCATATAAACTGCAATGAAAAATTGATAACATCCCATGTCTCATTCTACCATTATAGATCTATATACACTGAGTTTACTAGAATTACCAATAATCATAACTACAACTTATTGTATTGTTAGATTTTTTTATTGCACAAAAAAATCCACAGGAAGCCTGTGGTTCGAAGGCAGAGGTAAGCAAATTGCAGCCTGCTGGCTTCATGTGGCCCCCAGGAGCTAAAACATTGCCCCCAAATGCCCACCTGGGGACAAGGAGGTGTTTTCTCCATATTTGAGGGGAGGGTCAACCATTTTAGGCCTAGGATGGGCCATTTTTTAAAGCAGAAAGTGAAATCTGATCACTTCCTATTGTTAAAAAGGCCCATCTTGGACCTCCAAAGGTCCACAGAGACTAACTATATGGCAGAGGTGTCCTCTGACACCCCCAGGGCAGTATTTTATTTTGCAGATGGATGCAGTGGGGGTGTCCTCTAAGGTCTCCTGGGGGAAGCTAAGGACTCCCATTAATTCCCACCCCCACGCTTGTTGTAGGACAGGGTGCATGATGCTCTCCGGTGCAAACTCTAGAACAGAGCTTTCCAAACTTTTCATGTTAGTGACACCCTTTTTAGACATGCATCATTTCGCAACATAGTAATTTCAGTTTTACCGGCAAACTGGAAGTTAAACTAACCTCTTATAAGAGATACAGACACATACATAAATTGCAACAACAAAATGTACAGGGATACAACATATCTCATGAAAACCTTTCATATATTTTTAAAAATATATGATTTATAAATAACAACATACATTTCCAAGATTATAGGCAACACACGTACACACATCAGGCAACACACTAACATGTCGCGGCACACCATTTGGAAGGACCTGCCCTAGAAAATAGTGGTTTTGTTTAACTGTAATTTCCAGTGTTCTTCAACAAGTAGGGAATTCTAGGAGCTGCAATCCAAAAAAAAAAGACCTTTTTAAGCTCTGAAGTTTCGAACTGAAGATTTCGGCTGCCACTCTCTTCTGCTTTGGGGCATACAATTGGGAGAGGGGTGCCAGCTTGCCAGCTGCCCCAGGCAGCAAATGGCCTTGGGTCAGTCTCTCTTCTGAAATGCTCCCTTCTGAAAAGCCACTATTATTTTATGCTTATTTATACTTCTGGTAAAGTCTGTTGGCTATGCTTTCTTTCCACTTACAATTTTAACATGGCAAATCATATAATGCTATGAAAGTTACAGGTGACATTCCATAGTTGAAAGCAATTTATGATCTCTGTGCCAATAATGTATATATCACATGCTTATGCTATAGCTGCTCCTGGTGTAATTACTCTAAAATAGTATCTAAGTGAAAAATAACGTAAGAATGTAGAAAAAGAAGAAGCTGCTGAGAACCTAGGTTTGTGCTTTTGAATCTTTCCTACATTTCTGTGTGGATTCTGGCAAAGGAATTATTTATTCCATGGAGGAAACACATTGATCAGAGTTTGCCCTCAGGATTTGTACATAAACTCACAAAAATGTGCACCTAAATCTACTGGATTGTTTGCATATTTATGCAGTCAACACAAGAAAAGTAGTAAGAAATTCAAGACAAGTGTTCTATGCAGGTTAATACTACTGAGCGTATGGTACATGGTTTACTTTTACTCAGTTCCTTTGAAAAGACACTATTAAAAGCAGAGGAGCCCTGTCTCTGCCTGGGAAAATCCCCACTCACTTATAATGCAAATCACTTACACATTGGTTGACATTTGTACAGAAAAACCAGGGGCCCTTTTACACTAGACAATTATAGCACTATGTTTAACTGCCACAGAATACCAATATCTTCTGGAATCCCAGGGTTTGTAATCTGAGTAGGCACTGGAGCTCTTTGGCTGAGAATTCCTTAAACTACAAATCCCAGGATTTAATTGGATGCAGCCACAGCAGGTAAAGTCAAACAACAGCGCTTATAATTGTGCAGTGTCAATGGGTGCTCTTGTATGGCTTGACATTTATTTTGTGCAGCAGAGGTGGGCAAAGTATTGCCCCAGGCTCCTCTAAGAAGAAAAAAACTGCTCCGAAGTAGAACAAACAATGTGTTCCACACTACAATGTTAAGAGTGCTTTAGTCCACTTTCAACATCCTGTAGAATTCTGGGGTTTGTAGTTTACTGATACCAAAGAACTCTCTGGCTGAGAATTCTACATGTCCCTCACTAAACTACAAACCCCAGGATTCCATAGGATGCTGAAAGTGGACTAAAGCACTCTTAACACTGTAGTGTAGAAATGGTTAGCATAGCTATGATGCATTTAGTGTAATAGATTAGGCTTTTAATAATGGGTTTTGTTATTATGTCTTAGAGCCTTCCCACCCTATACTGTTATAGTGCTATTATTCCACTTTCAACCTCCTGTGCAATTCTGGGCTTTGTAGTTTCCTGAGGCCAAAGAGCTCTCTGGCTGAGAATTCTAAATGGTCCTCCTTAAACTGCAAATCCCAGGATTCCATCATGGAATAATAGCACTATAACCCTGTAGTGCAGAAACACCCTTAGTTTAAGTTTAGTTCAATTTAGTTTTTGTCAGTGAGTGGCCTTCATGGCTTAGTGTGAACCTGTAGCCTGGTTCCCCCATTCTTAGTTTCACAGTCTAACTTCAACACAAGCTGGCTCTCCATGGTCCTCACAGAGTCCCCAAAGACTTGGAGAAACGTTATGAGTCTTTCCAGTTAAAACAGAAAGAAAGACTGAAAGAAAGAAGGAAGGAAGAGAAGAAAGACAGATCACCGTCATATATGGATCTCAAGGAGCAGGAGTCTTTTGTGGTGAAAAACATCTTTGGTACCAAGTTTCATTATCTCAACCCATTCAAAAGTTATGAAAATAACTGATAGCAAACAAATGTACTTCTGCACACAGTGAGAACATCCAAGCAAATGACGCTGACTGGCTGAGAGAGAATGCATGGGGCATTTCTTGCTACTGTGTTTTAGATCTTGGAGGCCTGTGGCAACAAAAGATACTGAAAGGCGGTCCATGGTAAAGAAAAAGAACCATCGACTAGACAGAGGTTGAGCAGAAACTGTGCCCCTCCCATCCGAAGCTGGGAACCCTGTTGACAAACCCTAATGTAACCCATATACCAAATTTGCTACTAAAACAACCAACAACAGAAGGTGGATACCTTTACACTCCATTTATGAGGGCCAAGGAGCATCTGGATGTCCTCTTGTCAGAACCAAAACACTGGGCCATACAGAATTTTGGTCTGATCCAACAAAGCTGTTTTCACACTCTTAAGGCTGGGAGCAACTGTCCCCATTTCCTACTGGATCGTAAAAAAAAAATCAAAGGAAATGTTCTGCTACAAAACTGTGACCTAAAAAGAAGATCAAAGTTATTTGTTGACTGGCTACAGAAAAACACACATCTGTCTGTCTTTTCTTCTTTAAAAAGATAATAAATTGTCCTACCAGCTTTAGCCTGGCATTCTGTTTCAATCTAACAGATCCCTCTGAGAAGGAGACATCAAAGAAACTTTCATCTTCCATCTTCTCTACAATTAAAAGCTAGACTATTTCTGAAAGTGAGGTCCAAATAAGCAGTAATCCACAGCTTATTCATTTATTTATCAGTTCCATTTCTGTCCCACCTGAAGCAAAATTAGCTCTAGCCATGGTACACAGAGCTACACTCACACAACACTTCATTATCACAGCAAGCTTGTGAAGCTGATAGACAGACTGGCCCAAGGTTGGTTAGTTTCATGACTCAGTGGAAAGCCTGGTACTAGATCTTTCAAGTCCCAGTCCAACCCTTTAGCCACTATAACGAACCACCACTGGCAAATAATTAAGTTGTCTTAACTTTTAAACACACTGTACCCTCCAACTGTCAATCGGAACAGTCCCAATCAATCCTCTGCTGTCCCAGTTTCTCTGTTGCTTTTAAAAGGTCCTAGATTCTTTCTTCTCCCTCCACTTTCCTCCTTCGCCCCCCACTTACTTCCGTTGCTGCAAACTAAGCTCAAAGTGCGAAAGTAGTCTTCACTCAGTTAAGTCATCAAGACAAAGGGAAAAGAAGAGGACACACACTCTGGCATTTCCCAAGGGGCTCCAGCAAAGACAAACTGCTGCAGCCTCTCTTAGCTTGTGTCTTCTTCTTCATTAAGAACTTTTGCCATCTTGACCACATTCCGATCTTGCTTGGCCAAAGGTGTCCAGGCTTTCGTTTGTGAAATATCAGAGGTAATGTTTAAAAAAGGAAAATGAAAGTAAGCTCTCCTAGATGGGGACAAGGGTTGCAATTTTGCACAATCGCCAATGAGATATGACTAAGAAGTCACACACAGGATACAAAAGACTTAGAGTTTACCTCACCATTGCTACCCAAATCATACATCTGGAAATACATTGCTCCAGGAGGAGGTTCTTTTAGGATGAAAGAGAAGCAATCTAAGTCTTTAAAAAATGGTATGCTCACTGCAAACTATGCTACTACGCTGCTCTAGAGCCTGGGAATGTGAATCTCTTGGGCTACAACTCCCAAGAATCCCCAAGCAAACATGTGGCCATAGTGACCGTGGATTTGGAGAGCTGTAGTCCAAAAACTTTCCCAAGTTCTGCAAGCCTCTGCCCATTGGAAAGCCAGCAGAGCCAGAGACCTACCACCTCCTCAGCAACTAGTATTCTAAGATAAACTGCACTGGAACATGAAGCTTTGATCCAAGGCTAGCAACTGCTGCAAGACATAATGAAAAGTACTCAAGACAGCTTATGTCTGTGCAGATTCGCTGATCCAACAGCTGAATGGGGAACCAACACTTACATAAATCCCACTGACTCAATGGGACTACTCAAGCTGTAGCTAGCAAATGGACTTAGGGAGTTGCTGTTCTCAGGTAGAAAGCTGGAGGGATGCCCAGCTCAGGCTTTGCAGGGCAAATTGCAAATTGAAACCCAGCTGTCAATTTCTGCCAGTACTTGCATTTAGTTTTCTCTGGATCTCACTGCCTTGCAATCCCACCGACCATCTGTACTGTATACATATTATACCTGGATTCTGGAGATGCATTCTCCTCGCATCTAATAAACTGGGCTCTATAGTCCATAAAAGCTCAGGTTCTAATAAAATTTCCTAGATCTTCAGGATCACAGAATCATAGAGCTGGAAGAGACCCCAGGGGCCATCCAGTCCAACCCCCTTCTGCCATGCAGGAATACACATCAAAGCACTCCCAACAGATGGCCATCCAGCCTCTGTTTAAAAACCTCCAAAGAAGGATGCTACAGAGCTCTTCCTTCCTTTTGGTGCAACCTACAAGCTCAGGTTCTAATACAATTTCTTAGATCTTCAAGATGCAACAGAGCTCTTCCTTCCTTTTGCTGCAACCTACAAGCTCAAGTTTTAATACAATTTCCTAGACCTTCAGGATGCAACAGAGCTCTTCGTTCCTTTCACTGCAACCTACAAGTTTAACAGGACTACCTCTTTGGAAACATATTAAGATGCAAAGGAGCAGCCAAGGCAAATGGAGAGATGATCCCCCTGCAATTAATTCTCAGCATGGGCTTCTCCAAACCACCTGATCAACAGACAACCACCTTTTAAGCCATGCAGGAAAGCGGCTGTGCATAACAGATTATCATACACAAAAAATACATAGTCTCCCCCCTCCCATCGCAGATGGAAATGACCGGCGCAGGTCCGTCCTAACCACAACGGCCACTACCATTCCCCCGAAAAGGGAGAGACCTCACCGTGCACCTGCACTCCATGGCTTCAGAAGGGCAGCGTCTCCTTCCCGGTTCTGTCCCCGCCTCACAACCGAACCCGCTGCTACCAGTAGGAGGCGGAGCAGCGTGGTGAGACCTCTGATTGCCAGCCGGCCTGGCCAATTAAAAAGTAGCTCAGCTTCCCCAACGTACCAATAGATGTCTTTTGCTTTACCTCCGCCTCCCCAGCGACATGATTCACCGCAGCAATCCCTGGTGCGGTTGAGTGACAGATGAAGCGTTCTCTTTGCCCACCGTGAGAAAGGGGGCGGTACTTCAGCGCTGATTGGCTCAGACGGGAAAAGCAGGGGCGGGGCTTCTCTTAAAGGGGCAACGTACCTATGTGGGCCCTGCAGCAAGAAGAACCTTGAGGTTAAAACTAGGGACTAGAGACTTAAAAATTAATAAGGCCATTTCTACACTAGACTGTTATAGCACTATTATTCCACTTTCAACATCCTATGGAATCCTGTAGTTTGTAATTTAGGGAGGGGCCTTTGAGGATCCCATAGCATGTTGAAAGTGGAATAACAGCGCTATAACAGTCCAGTGCGCAAATGGCCTAACTTCATACCCTGAGGGCCACCAGATCCCATTTGATCTTGGAAGCTAAGCTGGGTCAACCTGGTTAGCACTTGGAGGGGAGACCGCCATCCAATAACCACATCTTATAGGCTATATTTCAGAGGAAGGAACTGGCTAAACCACCTCTGAGCATTCCTTGAGTAAGAAATTAACTAAAAGAAATTAAAAGAAATTAAGAAATTAAAATAAATGAGTGAGCATATGCATGCTTATTTGGAAGGGAACTAGATTAAGATCAGTGGTTGATTGCAAAAAAAAGAAAAAAAGAAAAAGAATTTTGTCATGCAAAAAAAGAAGACATTTTCTGTTAGGGTTTCCAGTTCACAACTGTCCCAGTACCAGAGGTTTCTGGGCCAAAACCTGAGACCAGGCCCCTCCTGAAACTGCAAACCCCAGGATTCCATAGAATGTTGAAAGTGGAATAATAATGCTGTAACAGTCTTGTGTGGAAACGACCCGTGACTTGCCCAAGGTCCACCTTGCGGGTTTCCATGGCTGAGTGGAGATTTGAACCCCCATATTTTAGAATCCAATGCTAACCTGCAACACTCTAACCACTACCCCATCCTGGCTCTCCTAAAATGGCATGGCCTGCTTGTGATGTCATGGGCTGGTATTCAGAAACGTTGATGAATTTATTGGTTGTATATTAGAATATAAGGTACAGAACTACTGGGAAGAGAGAGAGAATGGAAGATTGGAGTGAGACTGGAGGAGACTTGGGCCATTTCTGCACTAGCCTGTTATAGCGCGGTGATTCTGGCCAGCCCCTCCCGAAACTGCAAACCCCAGGATTCCAGAGGATGTTGAAAGTGGAATCATCGTGCTATAACAGGCTAGTGCAGAAATGGCCTTGTATAAGGCTGGTGAATGATAGCTGGGAGTTCAGCTTGCAGCAGGAGGATGAGTTAGCCTAGAATATGAGTAGAAAGCAGTTAGGGCCTTTCCGCACCACGCTGTTATAGTGCTATGATTTCACTTTCAGCCTCCTGTGGAATAATTCTGGGGTTTGTAGTTTCCTGAGACCCAAAAGCTCTCTGAGAATTCTAAATTCCCCTCTCTAAACTGTGAACCCCAGGATTATTCCACAGGATGTTGAAAGTGGAATAAGAGATCAGAAAGATTTTATTTATCTCTCCTGCTTGCAGATTTAGATTCACAAATCGCAGAGAAGGTGGCTAAGCTTTGTGCCTCTCCCATGATGACCCAAAGACAAATAATACAGGGACATATATCGTTTGGCTATTCTTTGATTTACTTGATTTATAAAATATTGCATATCTTGGATTTTGTCTTTGGATACTTTCATTATAGAAGCGATCTGGTTGATGCACCTGTGTCCAGTGTGGCTGTGCGTGATGAGAATTTTACCAGTAACTGTAATTATCTATTGGTATTTTTTTGGTTATTTTTATAGTAACTTTTTATGCACTTTTTATTCATTTGGTCAATAACTCTAAATAAACGATTGATTGATTGATTGAACGAATGTGGAATAATAGCATTACAACAGTGTGGTGCAGAAAAGCCTAAGAAAAGGTCAAGCACCTCATCAAAGAACTGCTACTTTATGTTGCTCAAGAAAACACATGTATAACTTCCCTGTTGTTTATCAGAAACACAATAGGCTGGAGCAACACAAACGTTGCTGGAGCGGCTTCAGCTACTTTGCTGTGTAGTAAAACGCAACAACCCATCAGCATCTATTCCTGGCGCCCATCGCTGGTTCTTCCAGGTTTACACCCCCCTTCCTATAATTGCCAAATGGGTTTTCTTTGGTTAAAGCAACTCCCGTCTACAGTCACTTTGATCTTTAGAATTTCTTCCTCGGTCTCTGAGACTCGAATTTTAACCCCCACGGTTGTATCCTCATAAATCACGCTCTGATTGCTCTCATGGCAGCCCAACCACCAAACGTTATTCACCTAAGCGGGTTGAACACTATTGATTGTCCCAGTCAATAAACAATACTGACCATTTGATCTCTGAGGCCTTTTCCGCACTAGTCCGTTATAGCGCGATGATAACACTTTCAGCCTCCTATGGAATCCTGGGGTTTGCAGTTTCGGGAGGGGCCTGCCGGCCCTCCCGAAACTGCAAACCCCAGGATTCCATAGGAGGCTGAAGGTGTTATCATCGCGCTATAACGGACCACTGGGGAAATAGACTCTGGTCTCTACTAATTCTCAATTATATCCCCACTGCTCGTTACACTCAGCACTTCTACGTACCTGCACACGCACACACCTTTCGATAAACCATTCATTACACGTCAAGGGCCATTTCCGCTCGGGACTGCTAGAGCGCTATCTTTCCACTTTCAACATCCTGTGGGATCCTGGGGCTTTGCAATTTAACTAAACTGCAAACCCCAGGATCCCATAGGAGTTTGGAAGTGGAATAGCAGCGCTCTAGCAGTCCCGTGTGGAAATGGCCCCGGAGACATCGCATGAGACGCCCGTCTGGAGGCAGCAGGAGGCAAACGTACCCGCGCCCACAGTCTCCCTTAGATCTGGGAAAAGGTGTTATTAAGACAAAATATAATCCCTGTCTGCGCGTGCCGCGCTCGGATCTCCGGACTCCTCCGGCCGCGTCCTGGGCGCACGTTCGACTTTAAGAGGCCGGGCAGAGGATGCCAGAAGGCGCTGATGGCCTCGCCTATAAAAGCCGAGGGAGGACGGATGCGCTCGGGGTTCCGGTTGCTGCCGCTTTCCCTCCGCTCCCCGCCCCGCCGAGCAGGTGGGTGGAGAGAGGCAGGGCGAGCGGGCGAGGCTGTGGCAGAACCGAGCGGGAGCAGCCGTGCCACGGATGCCCGCGACCTCCCCAAGTTAAACCTCCTCCGCCTCCTCTGCTGGAAGCCCAAAATGGATTTCAACATGAAGAAGCTGGCCTCCGACGCCGGGGTTTTCTTCACCCGAGCCGTCCAGGTGAGCAAGGGTCGGAGTGACTCTGGAGGAGACCCCCCTGCTCCTCCAGTCGTCTTTCCTAGGAATGTTTTTTTTCTTTTTAATTATCATTTTGTGATTTCTGCGCCCTGCTTTAAGGGCTCGGATGCTTCCCTGCCGTTTTTCCTCTCCCCTCCTCTTGACCTCGGCGCTGAAATGCGCATTTGTGGGATGGAGGAAGCGGGTTTGGCCTCCTCCCCCCATCCCTGCGTCCGAGGGAGGGGGCGCGTTGTCCGCGGAAGCTCCCGAGAAAAGAAAATCTGCCAGCCTACAGGTTGTCCCCAGACTTTTTCGCCCGCTTTTTATAGTAAAACCCAGCAACATCCTTTTTAAAACCGCCTCTGCGTGTGTGCAAGATATGATATGCCTTGCACATAGGTATTTGTGTGTATTCACAACTGTGGGCATGCACACATAATGTGTATTCTGGCCTACGCACTCACACACATGCGCAATGCAAAATTAGCCAAATGTCTATGTACATTCAGAAGTCTTAAGGCACCTCAAGGAGAGCCAGCTGTGGAAAGATTAATAATTAAACATTTGCAAGGCGGCCTTGCAGGTGAGCGAAAGGGCGGGAGAATGGTTAATGCTGGGTAAAACAAGATGTGGTGGAAAGACAGAGGGAAAACTTCGGATCTCTCCCACTTAGGTCAGCTGTTTGGAAAAGTTACCTGTATGTTGGGAAAAGTTACCTGTATGTTTGTGTGTGCGTGATATACATATATGTGTATGTGCATGTACACACATATATAATTTTAGCTTTGAACTTTTCCAAGCCATGCTGTCTTTCAGGTCAGCAGATGCTCCGAGCTTTGCCCGGGCACCTAATTGCATCATGTCTTTTCCTGCTTGAAAAAGCACCAAATCCTCCCTCTGTTTTCCCTTTTGCCCGGTCCTGCTGGCACGCTCCCAAGATCTATCTCCATCACAGAGCCAAAGACTGATCTGTCGGATGTTATGGGCTTGCTCTTGGCAGTGACTGAGTTGCTGCTATTGTTGTTTTTTGGGAGGTGGAGGAGAAAAGCACAGACCTTGCTCCTGCTCAGTTGGGTAGGATTTTAAGTCTGGCTGCCTACTGTTCTCCCTGTCCTGCCCCTATTTTTTTTTAAAAAAAGGAAAAAGCTGTTTTAGCTGCAATTCCCTGATGATAGGACAGCCGAGACGGTGTGCTTGGCACGTATTCCCTGCAAAAAAACCAACAGAGAAGAGTGAGGTTGGTCTCAGGTTTTCTCTTCTGCAGAAAAATGGGGCTTGGGGGGGGATTGTCCAGATGGCTATCTTGTCTCCCCACCACTGACTGTTTCTGCTTTATAATTCATGAGGGATGCCTTTTCCTCAGCCCCGGCAGGGATGCTTGCTTGCTCATACTGCGCATGGAAGGAAATGGAGTGGAACCATGTGCATTTGCACCTTTCCTATTCCCAAGGATTCTGCTTTTCTTCCCTGGTTGTTGTTGTTTTTTTTTTTTTTGGCCTCTGCTGTGATGTAGGCAGTTGTAGACTCCTTGGGGCAGGGATGCTTCTCGGTTTGTAGCCCTAGTGGGATAGCAAGGCTACATAAAAACAGGGTGCTGCCAGTTGCTCTTTCTTTTGTACTGAGGATTCAGCCATGAACTTGGTGACAGCTATAGAATTTTGGTAACTTGAACCTACTAATAACTGCAGAGTTTAGTGATTTGAAAATATCTGCAGAATTCGGTGACTTGAACCTATTAATAGCTGCAGAATTCAGTGACTTGAATTTATTAATAGCTGCAGAATTCGGTGACTTGAACCTATTAATACCTGCAGAGTCCAGTGACTTAAACCTAGTAGCTGCAGAATTCGGTGACTTGAACCAATTAATAGCTGCAGAATTCGGTGACTTGAACCTAATAATAGCTGCAGAATTTGGTGGCTTCAACCTATTAATAGCTGCAGAATTTGGTGACTTGAACCTACTAATAGCTGCGGAATTCAGTGACTTGAACTTATTGACAGCTGGAGATTTGGTGACTTGAACTTAGTAATAGCTGCAGAATTTCGTGACTCGAACCTATTAACAGTGGCAGAATTTGGTAACTTCAACTTATTAACAGCTGCAAAATTCAGTGACTTGAACCTATTAGTAGTAGCAGAATTTGGTGATCCTTCAGAGATCTTGCAAAATTGTCCCAGAGACTAGAGAATTCTGATCAGTGACTATGAGCTTAAGGTGTCCTGGCTCAAAATTTATATACAGTGCTTCACTGGCGTTGCTGGGCACGCTCTCATCACCTTTGGTGTACCTGTGCTACCCATTTGTAGCCATTTGGTGACATTTTAGCTGCCATGGTTGCACCCTGTGGAACCCTGGGATTCAGAGGTGCGGTTCAGTGGCATGCATGAAAGCTCGCCGGTGGAGAATTCCAGGTTTTAAGATCCAGGGTAGAGTTCCCAACTCAGCTATGGAAACCTAGTGGATGAGCTTGGATGTGTCACACGCTTCAGCCCCAGAAAACCCTGTACTGGGTTCACCTTAGGGGTCACCATGAGTTGGAAATGACTTGAAGGCATATAACAACAACAAAACCACTGTGGGTTCCATGCCAAGAGAAATGTGGGCTGTAAATTAAATAAGTCCTTCACTAAACTAAAAGTTTCCGAATCCAACAAGATAGAACCCATAGCAATTAAAGTGGCATCAAACTGCTATAGTGGTGTAGTGTGGACACATAACTAATTTGCTGCCAGAAAGAAACTTTGGGTGTCAAATCTGTCAACTTCAAGAAGTGTATAGGCTAATTGGAGACTCTCAATTTTATCTAAATCCAGAGGTTTTGTGGTCTCCTAGATGAGGGGTGGTATTTGTGGAGCCCTTCAGATGCTGTTGGGCTGCAACTCCCAGCATTCTGCACTATTGTCTGTGCTGGCTAGGGCTGCTGGGAATTGCAGCTCAGCAACATCTGGAAGGCTGCATTATCCAACCCATCCCCCTTAAGCACTAATACACTTCTTTTCAATTGCTACAACATTAGGTTTTCCATTTTCTCAGTGCTGATGCTGCTAAAAAGCTTTCTGCTAAACAGAAGATGGGGAGCATATGGGAGTTGAGTGAGCATAAAAAGACTTAGTGGAAAGGAGTTTTGCTGTCAAATGCTTTGCTAACTGAAGTATGCCTGTATTACAGATTATATTGTCTATTAATACTTCGAGGCAATAAATCAAGCATAGTTACAGTATAGCACTGAGGTTGTTTTTAACTTCTGGCCAAGAACTTAGTAAGTATCCAAGCTTGCATGGTTAATCTGTTTCCAAAAAAAAAAAAAAATTGTCTGCGGTGACCTTTTGGGTTTTCTGGAGTTGCAACAAGACAAAATTTGCAACAAAGTTTAATATGATAATTTCCCTGTTTTTTGGAAAAATTATGCAAAGCAGAGTTTGAAATGTAAAAAAAAACCCGTGGAATTTCAATTGACAAGTCTAACAATACAGTTGAAAGCAGTGGAAAAGCCAAACGGTTCCAAAGCAGCATATATAAAACTGTGCATAGCAAACAACGGGGGGGGGGGGGGAAACCCACGCCTTCGGAAAGTGATTATCTCATGACCTCAGCACTACTACAGAAAAAACGCTGACTCTTACAGTTCTCTATCTGCTTCTGTATATCACTCTTCTTTGATATATTCAACACAGAACTCAGAAAAGTCATCTTTGGGCTCGAGCTTCCCCACTGGATGGCCAGTGTGGCCGTGCTGACCAAAGGATTTTGGGAGTTGCAGTCCAAAAGCCTCTTTTTACAAGCTCTTATTCTATGTTGAGCTGAGAATTGTAATTTTGCTTTAAAAGCACTGATCGTGGTGAGAATGATGAGAAGCATGTGAGTGTGAAATTGCATGTGACGAAAAGTAGATTGCGTGTGATATGACAATAAACAGATTGCAAAAGAGGAGTGGAGATGATGGATTTATTCCTTGCTGTGGAAGGAACTACCCACAGTTTTTAGACCTTGAGCAAAGTGCTTGCGTGAATTAATGAGGACCAGTTCTGCTGGTCCTAGAGAACTGTTTCCTAGTTGATCTCTCCTCTGTAGGAAAACTTGCAGGAGAATCAGTAGAAGGTGACTTGGAGAACAGGCATGGCTGTGAATGTGTTTGCTTTGGCAGCTTAGAGCTATTGAGGCTGAAACTGATAGATCCATGTGCTGTTCAAGTGGCGAGTTCAGGGTGTGTTGATAACCTAATCCCTTTGCTCCTTGTTGGTTTTGCAATCCAGGTAGAAATGCTTCCTTGATTTATTGTTGAGGTGCCAGAGGGTTCTGTCCTGGACCTGGTGCTATTCAACATCTTTATCAATGGTTTAGGTGAGGGAATAGAGGGCGTTCTTATCAGATTTGCAGTTGACATCAAATTAGGAGGGGTAACTAACACTCTAGACGACAGGATCAGAATTCAAAATGACCTTAACAGATTAGAGAGCTGAGCCAAAATTAACAAAATGAATTTCGACAGAGAGAAGTGTAAGATACTACTCTTGGGCAGAGAGAATGCAATGCACAGGTAGAAGATGGGTGACATCTGGCTTGACCACAGTACATGTGAAAAGAATCTAGGAGTCCTAAGCCATTTCCGCACTATACTCTTGAGAGTGCCTTTATTCAGCTTTCAACCTCCTGTGCTATCCTGGGGTTTGTAGCTTCCTGGGGCCAAAGAGCGCTCTGGCTGAGAATTCTAAATGCCTCTCTCTCAACTGCAAACTCCAGAATTCCAGAGGATGTTGAAAGTGGAATGATAGCACTATAACAGTGTAGTGTGGAAATGGCCTTGGTAGACCACAAGCTGAACATGAGTCAGCAGTGTGATGCGTCAGCTGAAAAAGCCAATGCAATTCTGGGCTGCATCAACAGAAGTCTAGTGCCTAAGTCAAGGGAAGTGATGGTACCACTCTGTTGTGCTTTGGTCAGACTCCACCTAGAATACCATGTCCATTTCTGGGCACCACAGTTCGTGAAGGTTATTGACAAACTGGAACATATCTAGAGGAAGGCAACTTAAATGGTGAAAGGTGAGAAAACCATGAAGCCCTAAGAGGAGAGGCTTAGGGAGCTGAGTACGATATGATTTATTTCCATTCCCCTTTGCAATGGAATGTGAAAAGATACATGCTGGAACAGGCCTGGAAGCCCACCAGAAAAACAGAAATATACAGCTGCAGTGTCACCAGTAAAGCTAGATAGATTCGATCAAGGAAGCCCCAGAGGCTGAGTTTGCAAGACCTGAGCAGAGCTGTTAATGAAGGGAACTCTGGTGTTCCCTAAACTGCAAACCCCAGGATTCCATAAGATGTTGAAAGTGGAATAATTGCACTGTAACAGTCTAGTGTGGAAATGGTCAAAGGTGGCCTTTTGGCAAACAGTAAGAGCAACAGTAATGTTTACTTTGTGTCACTCGACTCAATAAAGAAGGAGCATTGCATGGAGAAAGCTAACACCACAAGAAAAGTTTCCTGCCCAGGCATGCTGAAGTAGCTGCATTGGATGTTTGTGGCAGTGGGGTTTCTCTGGATCAGTGCAAGGCAGAATGATTATGTTCTTATGAGTATATAAAATGCAAGTGTCATTCTGCTGGCCATAAGACAAATCCCCAAACCTATACTGTGATAAATATCTGTATGAGGCCAACCAAAAAGGCACACAAAAATAACTGAATCACAGATTTTTTTTGTTCCTTTCTGGTTAGCCTTGTAAAGCTATTTATTGCAATATGGATTTGTGGATTAGGTAAAAATCACTCTTAAGCATTCAGTTCTTTACAGACATATTAAAAACTGAGCCTTGCACCCCATATTTTTAGTGGCAGCGACTGATGCTGGCTATGATATCCCAATCTTTAAAAACAACCTTGCAGGTAAATTGGCTCCATGTGGCTTTATAATAAGAAATGAATTCTCTTGTAAAGCTACCAAGCCTGGCAGCGATTCATCCGTATTTGCAAAATCTGCTTCAGAACATCTTTGAGAATTGGTACTTTACATCAGAGAGACTAGCAAAACATGTATAAAGAGTTGAAGCCTAAATGTTGGAAATGTCAGGGCTTGTCTAGGCTATGCAAAGCCAGTGGGTAACCTGGCCCAAGTCACACACTCTCAGCCTCAGAGGAAGGTAATGGCAACTCAAATCTTGCCAAGAAAACCCCATGGTGGATTTGCCTTACGGTTACCAGAAATTAAAAATGTCTTGAAGGCACACAACATAAATAAGAATAACTGTTCTAATTTTTTCCTGTTAAAATATTAGTACTTGTATCTGTTCGGGTTTCAGGTTCATGAGTCCAGCGTATGTAAGTGAGTAATCTTGTTGCGTTGCTCCATTTCATAGCAAATTGAGGTGAGGAGAGCCAAGTGGCTTTTGTATAAGAACAGATCCACTTGGAATCGAAAGATTGACATGTTTTGAAATCTTAAGGTCTGCAGAAATACAACAATAATCGTCTTGGCTTACGGGGCCAGGATACTATAAAACCTATCACTGTAGATTGCACTTGCTGAGTAGTTGGGGAATGACTATCAATTAGTAAGGAGAAACAGAAAATAAAAGGAAACACATGGAATTCCTTGCTTGTATCCCAGCAAAAAGCAGAGTTTACCAAATACACACATTTCCACAAGGCAGTGAAATTATACTGCAACATTTTGTTGCGGTTACAATCATAGAAATGTAGAGCTGGAAGAGATCCCAGGGGCCATCCAGTCCAACCCCCTGCCATGCAGGAACACCCCCAAAGCACTCCCGACAGATGGCCATCCAGCCTCTGCTTAGAAACCTCCAATGGAGGAGACTCCACCACACTCCCAGGCAGCATCTTCCACTGCCGGACAGCCCTGACCATCAGGAAGTTCTTCCTGAGGTTCAGATGGAATCTCCTTTCCTGCAGCTTGCATCCATTGCTCCTTGTCCTGGTCTCTGGAGCAGCAGAAAACAAGCCCTCTCCTTCCTCTACGTGGCATCCCTTCAGATATTTAAACATGGCTATCATGTCCCCTCTCAACCTTCTCTTCTGCAGACTAAACATCCCCAGCTCTCTAAGTCTATCCTCATAGGGCTTCATGTCTTCCAGGCCCCTCACCAGTTTGGTCGCCCTCCTCTGGACTTGCTCCAGCTTGACCATGTCCTTCTTGAATTGGGGTGCCCAGAACTGGACACAGTATTCAAGATGAGGTCTAACCAAAGCAGAGTAGAGTGGTACCAGGACCTCCCTCGATCTAGACACCATACTCCTGTTGATGCAGCCGAGAACTGCATTGGCTTTCTTGGCTGCCGCATCACACTGCTGACTCATGTTCAGCTTGTGGTCTATGAAGACTCCTAGATCCCTTTCACACGTACTGCTATCCAGCCACGTGTCCCCCATCCTATATTTCTGTATTCCGTTTTTTCTACCTAAGTGTAGGACCTTACACTTCTCTCCATTTGTGTTCCATTTGTGTTTCAAACATAGCTTTGAATCATTATGCAGACTGGTGTGCGGATTAGGCATTACTTATAACATGTTAACATTGGCATTGGGATTTGGGCCATGATGCATTATTAATGTGCTGCTTTTACATTAATTTTAAATCTCCCCCTTAAATAATTGACAACCTCTGCCTGCTAATATTTCTAAAAAAAAAAAAAGTTTGGGAAATGACGTTAAGTCATTCTTACTCAGCTGCAAAATAGCGTCTTAGGTTTTCCACCTTTATGACATGAATTTCTTTGCTCTCTATTACCCCCAAGATGTAGTTAGAGGTAACTTTGCTAGTTGCAATGTGGTAATTCTGAGCTCTTTAGTTTCTTCAGATGCCACAGATAAGAGTAGTGGTTTGAAAGCAAGACTAGGACTCTGGGAGACCAGGGTTTGAATCTCTAAATCTGCTGGATGATCTTGGGCAAGTTGTATTCTCTTAGTCAGAGAACAATTTGTTATCTTATTTTCATTTTATTTATTTATACTCTGCCTTTCTCCCTGCAATGGGACTCAAGGTGGCTAACAAAATTAAAACAGAACAAATTAAAACATATGTGAAAGTAAAAAATTTAAAAAAAGAATTACAGGCAGCCCTCCGTATCTGCAGGTTGTGTATCCACAGATTCAACCAAGTACAGCTTGAAAATATTTTTAAGAAAAAATCCCAAAAGCAAACTTTGATTTTGCCACTTTATATAAGGCACACCATTGTACAAAATTTTTTAATTTGTAATAATTGTGATTTGTTTGTTATTAATATGTATTCTAACTTTGTTTCAAGTGTTACTTGCTTGTTTAAGTTGTGTTTTAACTTCGGTATGTTATGATTTTTAACTATGCTTCCTTTTCGTTTCTTTCTTTCTTTTTTTAAGAACGATAAGCTGCTTTGTGTCCTTCCAGGGGAAAAAAGGAGAATATAAATACAAATGATGATAATGGGACTTGAGCATCCACAAATTTTCATAACCATGGGGGGGGTGTATCCTAGATCCAAACCCTGGCCGATACCAACGGGCAACTGTAAACCATTTATAAAGTTGAAATAGTTACATGTTAAAATATTAATATTAAAAATATTAAAGACATTAAAATACATAGAATTATGCCACCTTAAAGCTGCGCAGCATTCTGAGTCCACATTCAATCTATTTACAAAAGCCTGACAGCACAAAAATATCTTAACCTGCTGTCAAAAGGAGAGCAAGGGAGGGAGAGTTGCAAAATCTGGGAGCAGCCACCAAGAAGGCCTCTCCCTTGTTCCCACAAAATGCATGTGAGAGGGCAAGAGAGCAAGACGGTGGCAAACCTCCTTTGAATGAATCCTGGGAATCAGGACAGTGTGGTGGTTTGAGTGTTGAATTAGAACTCCGGGAGACCAGGGTCAGATCCCCACTCTGCCATGGAGAGCACCAGGTGACCTGGGCAAGTCCCGCTTTCTCTGCTGCAGATGAAGGTAATGGATGAAGGCTGATGGAAGTGGGCCATAGAGACCTAGCAGTGCCTAGGAAGTGTCCTTTCTGGGACCACTAGGTCCTCCAACATGACTCTGTGGCCCACTTCCAGCAGAGGTGGAGCACAGAATTGCACTGGAGGACCTGGAGATTCCTAGAGAAAGCATCATTTCCATGGCAGAAGCAAATAGAGTAAGATTGTTTAATAAATAAATAAAATAACTCACAAATAATCAGGAAGTGCTGAATCCATGAAAGTGGAGGGCCCACTGTAATTAATAACCAGCACCAATACTTCAGCAGCCTTCTT
Source organism: Iguana delicatissima (assembly GCA_948472985.1). Classification (NCBI taxonomy): domain Eukaryota; kingdom Metazoa; phylum Chordata; class Lepidosauria; order Squamata; family Iguanidae; genus Iguana; species Iguana delicatissima. The sequence continues at coordinate 882,716 of CAOKZL010001502.1, read as the reverse complement.
GATCCTGGAATCTGTGCTGTTGCCTCTGATGGTCATTTTGGCCGGGTATCTGTGAAGCATAAAAACAGGCCTTTCCCATTACAACTTGGGTTCTTTTAGTACCTTCAATGTTCTGTTTATCACATAATCTCTCTCAGTGCAGCTCCACTAGACCGATCATTCTCTAAGGCAGCAGTTGGCTCAGTCTCTTGTTCTCACAAACTTAGCCTATTTTTCTTTATGGCCTGGAAGAAAATGTGCTCTTTGGAGAAAATATTGCGCCAGTAATCAGAAACGCAAGGAGACGCTTGGGGTAGAATCAGGACCGTTGGCCCTTCTAGCTCAAGATTGTCCATCTACCTGCCAGCAGCATCTACCCAGGGCTTCAGGCCTGAGTCTTCTCCTAGCAATACCCTGAGATGCCGGGAATTGAACCAGGGATGTCTTGCATGCAAAATACATGCTATTGAATCACAGAATCCTAGAGTTGGAAGGGATTCCATTGAGAACAACCTGCCCCTCAGTGCAGGAAATCCAGCTAAAGCCTCCCCATCAGGTAGCTGTCCAATTTCGTTGTGAAGATGTCCAGAGAAAGAGATCCCAGGCAATTGGTTCCATTGCTGAACCACTCTATACCATCAAAAAGTTGCTTCTAATGTTCAGCCAAACTCTACTCTCTCGTAACTTAAAACCATAAGGCCTGGTCCTACCCTCTGAGGCAGCAGAAAACAAACCTGCCTTTGAGGGATTTGCAGAAGGATGTCATGTCACCCCTCAGTTTTGACTTCACCAGGCTCATATGTTTTGTTCTCTACACCTCTTATAATCTGGACAGTGACTGTTGAATACGCTGCCTGGGAGTGTGGTGGAGTCTCCTTCTTTGGAGGTTTTTAAACAGAGGCTGGATGGCCATCTCTTGGGAATGCTTTGATGGTGTCTTGGACTGGGGTTGGGGTTGGACTGGATGGCCCCTGGGGTCTCTTCCAGCTCTAGTTTCTGTGAAGACATCACTCTGTGTGTATATGACTAGAACCTGACTAGAACCTGTGGTGGTTGTAGCAAAATAAGTTGGTATCAACAACATGCGTCCAGGTGCACTGTATGTATTTTTGTCACAAATATTTACAAACTGCTTATATCCGCCAGTTTCAATCAGTGCGTAGACATAAAAGTGCAGTATTCAGAGTTCAAATACATGTGTCAGTTAATAAAGATAAGGAAGCTCCTTTTACAGAGGGCCTTTCTGCACTATGTAACTATTGCAGTATGATTCCACTTTAACTGTCATGGTTCTGTTCTATGGAATCATGGGTTTTGCAGTTTAGGGAGGGATATTTAGCAGTCTCAGAGCTCCAGTATCTCCCGAGACTACAACTCCAGGATTCCATAGGAGGCAGCCATGGCAGTTAAAGTGGAATCATCCTGCAATAATTGTATAGAAGTGCCCAAAGTCTTTCTTACATTCGCCCACACTGTCTTTTCTTCCTTCCCTCTGTCTGGCTGGAAGATTTTTAGTAGCATTGGCAATGAGGGGATGGTGAAGAAGAGCTTGCCAAACACTTTCCAGAACTAAAAACAGAAAGACTGGAGCACGTCCTATTGTGGTTCCTGTCCTGCTCTGGACAAACGGGGTTGACAACTTTGGCAGCTCTGGGGGCCAATTTTTTTTCTCCTAGGTTTTGCCACAGCCACATAAATGCTGTAAAACTTATCCCAAAATTTTAATCTAGGGAAAAAAATCTGCTACTGGTTTCGTTGCTGAGGCTTTGGGGCAGGATACATATTATTTTGGTTTGGTTGTCAAATTTGCAACTCTTGGGAGCTTTTGGGAATGGGAAATTACTTTTTTCCTTAAGAAAATAAATAAGAGAGGGTGTCAGGGAAGGACTGGGAGGCTGCAAAAGCAGCTGTGTGGCACATCCTTTGGGTTTAAAATTGCAGGGTCACTGTAAGTTGTACTCTGAACTTCAGCTCATCTTCCAAATTTCTAACACCATATGGCTGGACTGGATTGGTGCTTCTGCAGAGAATAAAATGTAGATGATGTCAATTTGATCAGTGATAACGCTTTTGGTTGGATTTATTTACCATGCCTGTTGTGGACAGACACACACGGCTACAGCAGAATTGGCCACAGTGGAATCCTACTCTTTCCCAGCTCAGTCTTTGTTTGTTGCGTTGTTTATTGCAAACACATTGCTGTCATTCAACACCAAAAGTCAATTTCTCCATCTCATTCACACTCCTCCCAGTGCCAGTGCTGCTAAAAATCTTTTAGCTTGGCAGAGGATGAGAAAGAAACAGGGGCTGAGCAGGTGCAAAAAGAGTTTGGGGAAAAGGAGCTTCGTTTCCAGAGGCTTTGTTATGCCTATATTTCCCTTTTACCTTTTTTTCTTTGTTTTTTTGTAATCATTAAAAGGAAGAAGTTGAAAAGAGGTAGCACGCTACAGACCCACTGCTCTTTCTGGAGACCAAAGATTTTGCACAAGGCGTGGGTTGGAGGCAGCCGACAGATAGAGGCATTTTTATAAATAGCAATTCATCTTATGCCTACTTTATATTGTTTTGTAGATTAATGTTCCACACGTCTTAACTAGAGGCATGGTTTCTTGTTCAATTTCTTTCTTTAAAGGAAACCAAATAGCACCGTGGCAAATGGCCCCCTGGGAAGCTGTTTAAGGTTGTTTATAAATTGGGATGGACCAAACAGCTGGACTTTAATTCTATTGAAATTTATATCGCAATTTTAGGAACCCTCCCTTAGTTGCTTAAATTTGCCTAAGAGGGGAGAGAAAAACCAAATATTCTAGTTACACCAAAAGAGACAAAAGAAGAAGTCAGCAAGCGCAGGGGGCCTCCGGGACCACAAAAAACTGCCTCCCCCAAAAAGCCAAAACAGGAGAGGGGAAGCTGTAACCAGAAATGGCCAGAGATTTACCTCTTGTTTTTGATAAGCAGGGTTTTGTACTTTGAATACTGCCTCAGTTAACAAAATACTGTCCTTCCTCCACATTCATGAGTTTGACCTTTGCAAATTTGATTATTTACTTCTCCTGCTCGCAATCCCTTGAGTTTTGCCAGAGGTAGAGAAGGAAGGCAAGCGCCTGGGCAAAAAGCATGGGAAGGGGGAAGGGGGGCAGTAAGGGAAGAGAAGGGGTAGGGGACTGCAGTGGGGATTATTTGTAGCCAGTGAAGTTGTTGCAACAAAGGAGTTTGGTTGTCCTTATAACCAGTCCTGGAACGCAGGCCGGCTGCTTTTAGACCTGCTGCAGTTTCTGGACAGCCCCATATACAGTGTGTAACATTGATTCAGAAGAGATACAATCAAGGCATGTTGATTATATCCCTTCTGCGGAGATGAGGACAAGGAGCGATGGATTCAAACTACAGGGGAAAAGGTTCCACTTAAACTCAGGAAGAACTTCCTGATGGTCACAGCTGTCCAGCAGTGGAATCTGCTGCTGCTCCATGGAGTGTTGTGGAGTCTCCTCCTTCTGAGGTTTTTAAGCAGAGGCTGGATGGTTGTCTGTCAGGAATGCTTTGATGGCAGAATTGGAAGAGACCCCCGGGGCCATCCAGTCCAACCCACCTCTAAGATTCTGTGTGTAAACATAGCTGATCTGACATCTCTGGGAAGGGGTGGACTTGGTGCACTAGTTTTAGCTGTACAAATGCACTCCTGGCCACTGCCAAAACCCGAGCACCCATGCTCAAATTTGAATCCAGGAGCACAATCAAGTTACGAACCTGAGATTTCAGGGGAAGTGTAGCCCCATATAGCACAGGCTGTATCCCGATTCCATGCCTTCCAACTGTCCTGATTTGGCAGGGACAGTCCTGATCCATGCTCTGTTACCCCCAGTTTCCTAGCTGCTTTTAAAATGTCTCAGTTTCTGTCTCCTCCTCCTGCTTTCCCTCTTTTCACTTCCATTGCTGTAAACTGAGTTCAAAGTGCAAAAATCATTGGCACTCAACTCACCGAGGGGAAGAGGAGAGGAAAGAGTGGACTCTTGCCCATCTCAGGAGGCTCAGGCAAAAGCAAACTGCTGCAGCCTGTGCTAGATTGCAGCTCTTCTAAAGGAGCTTTTCAGATAGTTCCTTTAAAGTGCAGAATAAAATCCCAGAGCACATTCATTACCTACTTGTGTGGAAGCCAGACACTGCTGTTGAAGATATATGTTCGTTTTTTTGTGGCTTTTCAGACAGGAAAATATGAGACTCCTCCACTTCACCTTCACTTCTGTTAGAACATTTTCTTCCTGTAATCTGTATTTATTTACTAGAAGTGGGGGAAGAGCTTTTTACATTATTGGGTGTGATGGTGGCTTATAGCTGTTGCAAGCTCTTTATGTGGCTCGGTTACGTTTCAATCAAGTAAGTCTAAGATTGAGCAGGGCGAGTCTCATTTTTTAAATGAGGGCACTGAAGAATATTTCCTCCAGCCCAAATCGATTTTAACAAAGTTAATGCATTCTCTGGAATTGCATTGGGGGAATGGGATGGCAGGGAGAGACATGAGGAAGCAATCAGGCTAGTCATACTTTGCCGTTGCTGATAGACTTGGCCAGATTAATTTTTGGCTGGATTGCGGGGCTGCACTCGTACGTGTGGCTGTGTTCTTTGCCTGGGTGGTGATGCAGGAGGGAAAAAAAGAAAGTAAACTGGTTTGAGGCAGTAGCTACAGTCAGTCTTCTCACAAAAATTCCTTGGGACCGGAAGGGGAGGAAGTTTGGATAGGAGCGTACCAAATACTGAGCCGTAGATGAGGGATGCTGGGCAGAGGGAGCTGTGCATGAACATTGCGGGGGCTGTGGCTGAGCCTCTTGCTCATTGTTGAAGTGCACATGTGTGGAACTGGGCTTTGGCTTGCCAGCAACAGAAGGCAGGGAGTGTGTGTGTGTGTGTGTGTGTGTGTGTGTGTGTCTGTCTGTCTGTCTGTCTGTCTGTCTGTCTGTCTGTCTTTGCAACCTCCCCTACTTCTGGTGCTGCTGCAGCCCTCTGAACTCTAGCCCCCCGCTTCTTGCAATCATATCTTTGCATTTTTTCCCACTGATTTATACAAGTAGATTTCATTAGAATATGCCTCTATTGTTTGAAACTGAGTACTTTTTGGTAGATAGACTCTTAGAGCTGGCAGGGACCACACGGGACCATCCAGTCCAGCCCCGTTCTACCGTACAGCAAGACACAACTAAAGCATTGCTGAAAGATGCCCACCAGAGGTGGAGATTTGATTGACCTCCCAAGGCATTCCTTCCCACTCTCGAACTTCTTGTACAGTCATAGAATCCTAGAGTTTGAAGAGACCCCAGGGGCCTTCCAGTCCAACTCCCAACAGACGACCATCCAGCCTCTGTTTAAAAACCTCCAAAGAAGGGGACTTCACCATGCTCCAAGGCAGCGTCTTTCACTGCCGGACAGCTCTGGCTGTCAGGAAGTTCTTCTGGAGATTCAGGTGGAATCTCTTTTCCTGCAGCTTGAATCCATTGCTCCCTGTCCTAGTCTCTGGAGCACCAGAAAACAAGCTGTCTCTCTCCTCGACATGACATCCCTTCAAATATTTAAACATGGCTCTTGTGCCCCCTCTTAAACTCCTTTTCTGCAGACTAAACATCCCCAGCTCCCTAAGCGGCTCCTTCAAGGCTCCCAGATTCTCCACCATTTTGGTGGCCCTCCTCTGGACATGTTCCAGCTTGTCCATATCCTCCTTGAAATGAGGTGGCGAGAACTGGACACAGGATTCCAGATGAGGTCTGACCAAAGCAGAATAAGCTGGTACTATTACCTCCCTTTTTTCTTTTTTTTCTTTTTGTTCATTTGAATCTATTAGTTCTCATTCTAGTCTTGTTTTAGTGCCAGAAAACAAAGTCTGTCATCTTCTACCTGGCATCCCTTCAGATGTTCAAAGGTGGCTCTCCTGTCACCTCTCAGTCTTGTCTTCTCTAAGCTAAATATTACCCAACTCCCTAAACCATTCCTTGTAAGGCTTTCCAGACAAAGGCCTAGAACATGGATGGTGGCTTTCATCTCTCCTAGCATTCTGTCCGCATCCATTTCCATTATCCAAATTATTCATTATGACTGGACAAGCAGCGACTAGAGTTAAATGCACAGAGTCTGTATCAATCATAGAATCATAGAATCATAGAAATGTAGAGTTGGAAGAGACCACAAGGGCCATCCAGTCCAACCCCCTGCCATGCAGGAAAACCCTCAAAGCACTCCCGACAAGTGGCCATCCAGCCTCCGCTTAAAAACCTCCAAAGAAGGAGACTCCACCACACTCCGTGGCAGCACATTCCACTGTCGGACAGCCCTGACTGTCAGGAATTTCCTCCTGAGGTTCAGGCGGAATCTCCCCTCCTGCAGCTTGTATCCATTGCTCCTTGTCCTGGTCTCAAGAGCAGGAGAAAACAAGCCCACTCCCTCCTCGACATGACATCCCTTCAAATATTTAAACATGGCTATCATGTCCCCTCTCAACCTTCTCTTCTGCAGACTAAACATACCCAGCTCTCTAAGTCTGTCCTCATAGGGCATGGCTTCCAGGCCCCTCACCATTTTGGTTGCCCTCCTCTGGACCTGCTCCAGCTTATCCATATCCTTCTTGAATTGGGGTGCCCAGAATTGGATGCAGTATTCAAGATGAGGTCTAACCAATGCAGAATAAAGTGGTACCAATACCTCCCTCGATCTAGACACCATACTCCTATTGATGCAGCCGAGAATTGCGTTGGCTTTCTTGGCTGCTGCATCACACTGCTGACTCATGTTCAGCTTGTGGTCTATGAAGACTCCTAGATCCCTTTCACACGTACTGTTAGCCAGCCACGTGTCCCCCACCCTATATTTCTGCATACCATTTTTTCTGCCTAAGTGTAGGACCTTACATTTCTCTCTGTTGAAATTCATTTTGTTAGCCTTGGCCCAGCTCTCCAATCTGTCCAGGTCCTTTTGAATTTTGATCCTGTCATCAGGCGTATTAGCAACCCCTCCCAATTTGGTGTCATCTGCAAATTTGTTCAGCGTGCTCTCTATTCCTTCATCCAAATCATTAATGAAGATGTTGAACAGCACCGGGCCCAGGACAGAACCCTGTGGCACCCCGCTAGTCACTTCTCTCCAGGATGAGAATCTGCCATTGGTGACCACCCTTTGGGTACGGTCGGTCAACCAGTTACAAATCCACCTGACAGTAGCCCTGTCCAGCCCACATCTTACTAGCTTCTTTGCAAGAATGTCATGGGGAACTGTGTCAAAGGCCTTACTGAAATCAAGATATACTATGTCCACGGCATTCCCTTCATCTATCAAGCAAGCAAGCAATGATAGCCCCCAAATTGGAATAAGATTTCCTGTACTGCAAAGTAGGTCAGCTTTCAAAAACCAGTAATCTGGTGTGCAGAATTGAACTGCTTGAATCGGTCACTTTGGCCATTTCTGTATTACATTGTTATAGTGCTACTATTCCACTTTCAGCATCCTATGGAATCCTGGGGCTTGCAATTTAGGGAGGGGCCTTTGGGTTTCTCAGCCAGAGAACTCTTTGGCCTCAGGAAACTACAAACGTCAGAATTCCACAGGAGGTTGAAAGTGGAATAATAGCACTATAACAGTGTAGTGCAGAAATGGCCTTTGAAAAGCAAAAGGAAATATGAACGCAAGGAGATAGTCCTTGTGGACACAAAGTTACATATAGACAGGTATTTTTTTCTGGTGCCATATGATATAGAGTATTTCCCCTTATCCATGGCGAACACATTCCAGGTCTCCCAGTGGATGCTTGAAACCGCAGAAGGTACCAAACTCTATGTATACTATGTTTTTTCCTTTACATACATTTCTATGTTAAAGTTTTTGTGTTTGGGACCATGATTAAGTAAAATAAGTGTTACTTGAACACAGGTGCTGCAATACAGCAACACTTGATCAGGTAACCGAGACAGCCACTAAGTGACTAATGGGCAGGTAGTGTATACAATGTGGGTACGCTGGACAAAGGAATGATTCACATCCCAGCCAGGATGGAGGAGGATGCACAAAATTTCATCATGTTCCTCAGAACGGAAGACAATTTAAAGTGTAGTAATTGTTTATTTCTGGAATTTTTCATTTAATATTTTGGGACAGTGGTTGACTATTGGTAAATGAAACCGGACACAGGGGAGGTCATAAAGTCATAGAATCGTAGAGTTGGAAGAGACCCCCAGGGCCATCCAGTCCAACCCCCTTCTGCCGTGCAGGAACCCACATTAAAGCACTCCCAGTAAGTGGCCATCCAGCCTCTGCTTCAAAACCTCCAAAGACGGAAGGAGACTCCACCATAATCCATTGAGGCATCAGCAGATTCCACTGCTGGGCGGCTCTGACCACCAGGAAGTTCTTTCTGAGGTTTAAGTGGAATCTCTGCAACTTGAATCCATTGCTCCTTGTGCTAGTCTCTGGAGCAGCAGAAAACAAGCTTGCTCCATCTTCAACATGACATCCCTTCAAATGTTTAAACATGACTATCATGTCCCCTCTCAACCTTCTCTTCTGCAGACTAAACATCCCGAGCTTCCTAAGCCACTCCTCACAGGGCTTCATGGCTTCCAGACCCTTACCATTTTGGTCTCCCTCCTCTGGACACGCTCCAACTTGTCAATATCTTTCTGACCAAAAGGCTGACCAAAACAGAATTAGCATGGTACTGTTATTTTCCTTGACCCTATGCCCGTCCACAGTTATCCAGGCCTGCTGAAGAGCATAAGGTTAGAATACGGGTGGGCAGCCATGGTAGGCATCGTGAAGTATGGAGAAGAAAATGATAACTCAAGAGCTGGCTCAGCAACGTCACAGCTTCTCTTCTCTTCTGTGCAAGTTAGCTGTCTGGTTCCTCTGTCCTGGGGTATCTCCACTCTATAAAGTGGTTAGACATCATTTTAACTAACACAGATCCATCTCACACAATTCTGGGATTTGTGGTTTCATTGAGTTCTAGAAATTTCTGCAGAGAACCCTGGTTTTTTAGTGCAGCTAAGTTACAGCAAAGAATTTTGAGTTTTGCCAAACTAAAAACCCCAAAACACTGTAGGAGGGAGCTATGGTTATTATAGTGGTATCTAAGCACCGTACTTGGATGGTGTGGATATATATCCCTGGTTGAACTCAGGTTCCTGTTTCCCTATGAATGTCAAGTAATCAGTTCTCTTTGCTTTTCTGAGACCAAAAAAAAAAAGGCAGTGGTCTCGTTTCCTCCTCCTAGGGAATCGATCCTGAAGCCTTTTTGGTTGCTATGGCAATTCAGTTATTTAAAATGGCCTCTGTGATGTCTCCATAGAGGCAACTGTCTGATCTTATAACAATAATTGCTGCAGCTCATAATGCACTGATAAATGTTGGTCTGGTTTGTTTGTTGTTTCCACCCTTGGGAGTCTTCTGTTGCAAGATAATTCACCCACTGGGACTCTGTATTTGCTCTATATGCCGGTGGGTTTGTCAGATCTGTAGCTTTTATCTTCCACTTACTGAAAAGCCAAACTGGAGGGAGGTCTTGTTCTATCACAGTCCAGAACCAAGATGTTGAACTAGGACCAACTTATTATGGCTGTCCTCTTAGGGCAAAAGAGCAGCAAATTAGCCTGAAATCTAATGGTATAGGTTTTGTACAGGTTTTGTGGACTTCAGCCTGCTTCTTCAGACATGACCAGAAGGAAGGAGTCCATGAAAGCTCTCCTAAAGCATCAGCTAAAGAGTCTGTCTTTTATGCAGCACAAATCATAGAATCATAGAAATGTAGAGTTGGAAGAGGCCACACGGGCCATCCAGTCCAACCCCCTGCTGTGCAGGAACACCCTCAAAGCACTCCCGACAGATGGCCATCCAGCCTCTGCTTAGAAACCTCCAAGGAAGGAGACTCCACCACACTCCAAGGCAGCATATTCCACTGCCGGACAGCCCTGACCGTCAGGAAGTTCTTCCTGAGGTTCAAGTGGAATCTCCTTTCCTGCAGCTTGAATCCATTGCTCCTTGTCCTGGGCTCTGGAGCAGCAGAAAACAAGCCCTCTCCTTCCTCTACATGGCATCCCTTCAAATATTTAAACATAGCTATCATGTCCCCTCTTAACTTTCTCTTCTGCAGACTAAACATACCCAGCTCTCTAAGTCTATCCTCATAGGGCATGTCTTCCAGGCCTCTCACCATTTTGGTCGCCCTCCTCTGGACTTGCGCCAGCTTGACCATGTCCTTCTTGAATTGGGGTGCCCAGAACTGGACACAGTATTCAAGATGAGGTCCAACCAAAGCAGAGTAGAGTGGTACCAGTACCTCCTCGATCTAGACACCATACTCCTATTGATGCAGCCGAGAATTGCATTGGCTTTCTTGGCTGCCGCATCACACTGCTGACGCATGTTCAGCTTGTGGTCTATGAAGACGCCTAGATCCCTTTCACACGTACTGCTATCCAGCCACGTGTCCCCCATCCTATATTTCTGTATTCCATTTTTTCTACCTAAGTGTAGGACCTTACACTTCTCTCTGTTGAAATTCATTTTGTTAGCCTTGGCTAACAATCCACATGCTTGATCAGAATAATGCTTAATCCACATGCTTGATGATGATAACGATAATATAATTAATAATAATAATGGCTATAAGAATATACCAATTTAAAATTCATAGTTTAAAATACAGTCAGCCCTCCACATTTGCAGGTTTCACTTTTGCAGATTTGATTATTCACGGATTCTTTCCTGTCCCCTCTGCTGCCTCCCTGGGCCATTTTTAACAGGGACTGCAAGCCTCGTGAGGCCGAGAAACTGCAAAGGAGGCTTGCAAGTCCCTCTTAAAAATGGTAGGGGGCAGCAGTGGAGGGGGCTGTAAGCCCCACCAGCCCCCCACTTCTGCCTTGGGAAGGAGTCCTGATGCCTCAGATGAATCCATGCCAGGTTGAATATAGTGATCATACTTTTTTGTGTGTTAAATATGGTTTGGAAGGGCTTAGAGTTATTCATGTTTTTTCCACTTTCATAGGGGTCTAACCCTAGTGAATGGGGAGGGATGATCGAATATGGATGGACGGACAGACAGACAGACAGATACCATATCTGCCAGCATATAAGACACCCCCGTCTATAAGACACACCCCATTTACACAGTGGGAAATACTATTTGCCGGTGTATACAGTCCGTCCTCCACCTTTGCAGGTTTCACTCTTGCAGATTTGATTATTCACGGATTCTTTGCTGTCCCCTCTGCTGCCTCCCTGGGCCATTTTTAATTGGGACCACAAGCCTCGTGAGGCTGAGAAACTGCAAACGAGGCTTGTAAGTCCCTCTTAAAAGTGGTGTGGGGCGGATTTTAACACGGCAGGAAATACATATCTATGCTAAGCCTAGATTTTACTAATTTTTACATTAGTCAAGATCAGGTTAAAAACATAATCTTAATCCATATCGAATATATATAAAATTTCAGTACTCCCACTGTAGCTATTTGCCCCCATTGCTTCCCCATGGCAGGGGGCAACTATCTTCCATGCATCACAGCATTGTTTATTCCTTTTGCCCAACATCATCATAGTAAATTTGTCTAGTTCAGCTAAATCGTATAGTTTCAGCAATCATTCTTCAATACTTGGCATTATAGCTGAGGAAAGTATAAACTTTATGAAATATATGAAAAATATGTATATTTACAGATATACTGATAGACAAAAATAAAGGAATTACAAAAGATTTTATTGTGGAGATATAAGTTATATAAGACAAAGCATGAACGCCGAAGCAAGATAAAAGATAAGGAAACACCCAAAACTTTTAGAGAAGAAAGTTGGCAATGATAAGGGAAAGAGATAACAGATTTGTAAATAATGTTACTGGAAATGTAATGATGTCAAAATTATTTATTATGTTCTAAACTTCACAGTGTAGCAGGAATTGGCTTAAGGTTTTTTGTTTTTTGTTTTTTGCCTTTTTTGGATTTAATAAAAATATTTATTAAAAAAATAGTGTGGGGCAGCAGTAGAGGTGGTCGTGAGCCCCACCGGCCCCCCACTTCTGCCTTGGGAAGGAACCCCCATGCCTCAAAGGAATCCATGATGGGTTGAATAGGGCGATTATACTTTTTTTGCATGCTAAATATGGTTTGGGAGGGCCTGGAGTTATTCACGGTTTTTCCACTTTGTGCCCCTAACCCTAGCAAGTGTGGAGGAAGGACTGTAGACTGGATAGGCCTGCCAGGAGAGAGTCTTCAGTACTTCTTAAAACTCAGATAGCACGTTTAGCTGTCGAATCTCTTCCGGCAGGCCATTCCACAGTCCAGAGGCAGCAGACAAAAAGGCCCTTTGGGCAACCATTTCCAGTCTAGTTCTGGCCAGTTTAAGTAAATGGTCCCCAGAGGACCTGAGCATTCAGGCCAGACTGTACGGGAGGAGACGATCCTGCAGGTAACTTGGACCCAAGCCACATAGGGCATGGAACATAATAACCAACACTTTGTACGTTTCCCAGAAACTAATTGGCAGCCAGTGGAGTGGTTTTAATATCGATGTGATATGCTCATGCCTCACTGTATGCGTAATCAATCTGGCTGCCATATTATGGACCAGTTGGAGTTTTCAGACGTGGAAGGCAATGACACACCTCCTCTGAACAAGTCTTGCCAAGGAAACCCTGAGCCAGTGAGATGTGGTTGTCTGAGTGTTGGGCTTGGACCTTAGGAAACCAGGATTTGAAAGCCTGCCTGGCCATGGAAACCCCTGGGGAACCTTGGGCAAGTCACACACTCTCAGCCACAGAGGAAGACAATCAAACTTCCTCTGAACCTTCTCAAGAAGATTCTGTGATAGGTTCACCTTAGGGCAGTTATAACTCAAAATTGATTTCAAGGGATACAGCAACAAGTCCAACACTCAGGTCACTACTTCACTCTCTCAGCTTTTTTTTGTAAGCTGTTTTATTTATTTATTCATTTATATTTATTTATTAATTATTTAATTAAACATATACATTTTTAAAATACATGTACATAACATATCATTTTAACAGTCTGACAACATATAATTCAGAGCATCTATGTCCCTACCCTTCCCTTCCCTTCCCAACATTCTTAACCCTCCCACGCTTCTCCTTTCTTTTACACCCTGTAGTATCTATTAATCCCACCACCAAATTCTAAACATATATTGCCCTACGAAACCTATCTTCTAAAAAAAAAAACTACCAACCACTCTATCCCTCCTTTCCAAAACTCAGGTAATTCATGATTCCTTATCTATAATTTCCTTCACTTAAACTGTTTGTTTCACATATATTCATCAACATGTTTCAACGTATTCGACCTATTTTCAGCATGTATCTCATTAATTCATTACACCTTTTCTTCCTTTTCTCTTTCCTTTTCTTGACCATTGTTACATTTTTAACAAATAATATTTCTCTGTTTCTAAGACTCCTTATCAATTCCAATCTCTCATTCTTTTACTTAAATCACTTAAAAATTACTTAAATCATATTTTTATTTCATAAAAGCTATCGCCTTCTCCCCCAGCAATCTTCCCACAACGGGAGTACCATTTTCCATGCTTCCAGGATTTTCTTTCTCTTGTTGTCCTCCAATGATCCAATTACCATATCTGCCTCAGCCATATCATAAAGTTTAAATAACCAATCTTCTAATCTTGGTATTATATTCTGTTTCCATACCTGGGCGTAACATATTCTCGCTGCAGTTATCATATATAGTATAATTTTCTTTTGCGGTTTACTTATCCCTAATTCTTCTATCATATTTAACAAATATATTTGGGGTGCCATTGCAAACCTTGTTTTTAAGACTTCTTGTATTTTACTATGTATTATTTCCCAAAAATTTTTCGCTTGTTTATATTTCCACCAAATATGAAAGAATGTATCACTTTCTTCACATTTCCAACATACATCTCTTGCATTTTTTAAAATTTTTGCTATTTGCACTGGCGTGATATACCATTTATATAACATCTTATAGTAATTTTCACTTAAGCTAACCAGTGTTATTAGTTTCCATGTAGTGTTCTAGGATTGTTCCCATTCTTCCAATGTTATTATAGTTTTTATATCTTGCGCCCATTTTACCATGGTTTTTTTAACTACTTCTTCCTCGTTATGCTTTGCAAGTAAAATTTTATATATCTGGCCTACCCTATGTTCTGTTTCGGGTTTTAGTATCTTATCAAATTCGTTCTCCCTAATTTCAAAACCTTCTTCCTCTTTATCTTTCTTATATTTTTCCCATAGTTGTCTAATTAGTAACCAGTGCATATCCAGGCCCTCTTTCTTTAATTCATCTTTTGTTTTAAAAGATACTACACCTCCTTGTACTTTCAATGTATCTTTATACATTACCCATGTTTCTATCTTTGGTTTTTCCTTCTTATAAAATGCCCCATGCACTGAGATCCATAGCGGTATTTTTAAATATAATTGTCTTCTGCATCTTAGCCATGTTGTTATTAGTACCCTTCTTAAAATGTGATTTTTAAAGTTTTTATCAATTGCATGTTTCCCATAGCAAATATATGCATGTCACCCCAAAATATAGTTCTTCCCGCTCAAGATATAACAGTCTGTTATTTGCTAATGTTATCCACTCTATTATCCAGTCTATGTTATTTGTATAATAATACAGTTTCAAATTTGGGAGACCCATTCCACCTCTTTCTTTTGTATCTTCTAACACCTTTCTTTTTGTTCTAGATCTTTTTCCTTTCCATATAAATTTCCTTATATCTTTATTCCATTCTTTAACGGACCTTCATTTCTCATTATTGGTAAACTCTGAAATAAAACGTTTAATTTGGCAAAAATATTCATTTTGATTTACCTATATCCTTCCTAATAGTGATAATTCTAATTTTTCCCATTTTTTAAGATCTTCCTTTATTTCTTTCCACACTTTTTTATAATTGTTTTCATATAAATCTACATTATTTTTAGTAATTGTTATACCTAGATATTCTACCCTTTTAACTATTGCAATCCCTTAAGCTAACCTACTACTTCTCTCCTGCTCTTCTCCGCTTATGTTTTTGGTAATTATTTTTTTTTTCCTTATTTATTTTATATCCAGATAATATTCCAAATTTCTTTAATATATCTATTAGCGTTTCTATACTATTTAGTGGATCTTCTAATATAATCACTAAATCATCCACGTACGCATTCAGTTTGTATTCTTGGTTTTAATTTTAACACCTTGTATTCTCTTCTCCATTTTAATTTTGTTACTATTTCTAAAATTAAAATAAATAAAAGTGGAGACAGCAGACATCCTTATCTGACTCTTCTTTTTATTTCTATTTCTCTAGTCTTTCCTCCATTTATAATTATTTCTAGCTTTTTGTTCTTTATAAATAACTCTTATCCAATCTAAAAAATTTTGCCCTAAATTTATTGTTTTTTTTTATTACCTCTTGAAAAATTTCCAATTCACCTGGTCAAACACTTTTTCTGAGTCCAAACACAGAGCCATTTTCTTTTCACTGTGTTTATGATAGTATTATATTATATTGAATAATGTTCTCATATTATTCTTTAACCCTCTTCTTGGTAGAAATCCATTTTGATCTATATGAATTATATCTTGTAATACTTTTTTTAGCCTCTGTGCCAATATCATGGTAATATTTTATAATCCACATTTAATAATGCAATGGGTCTATAGTTTCCAATTTCTTGAGGATCTTTCCCTTCTTTTTGGAATCGCTGCAATGATATTGTTGCAGGAGCCCAGTAGAGAACACAGAGACCACAGAGCAAAAAAAGAGTAATTTATTACGCGTGGGCTTTTGGCTGGATGTCTCCAAAAGACCAAAAGCCCTGAATTCAAGTTGCACAGCTCTTTTATAAGACAAAGTTCACAGCATACACAAAGATCACAGCAAAGATCGCAGGCATGTCTCGGTCCGCCCCTCCGGGGTCACAAATACCACATGCTGTTACTAGCTAATTACCCCCGCGCTCAGACCCCGGAAAGTGCTTATCTACAATCTGCAATTACCGCAGCCAGTCAATAAACGACGCCCTGGCTACGTGATCAACATCCTAGCTACCTGATACCCTTCTTAATCTTTCTCCGTTCCTCTGACCTAAGCCCTCAGCTTCTACTTTATTTCTACTTTATTATTTCTAATTCATACCTATATCATTTCCCCCCTTAAATGCATAATTTCTAAACAATTATAGCATTTCGTGACGTTATATCATAAAACAGCGTCAGGCTGAGCCATCAAAGCGTACAGAGCTGCTGTCTTACTGGAAGTAATTTGAAGCATATTACTTACACATTGCATAAAACAAGGAAAGCATATACACAGAAAAACAGGAATATTAGCACTACTGGAAACAAAATTGCAAACAATGCTTTTAGCCAATTCAGGTTTGGTAACCAAGATGTGAGCCACTTCCACCAGCTATCATCCCCTTCATTTATATCCTTTACTACTCTGGAGTTTGTTAATTTGTGCTTCTATCGTGTTGCTGTTATCAGAACAAGTCTGAAACAGCACAATTTCTGATGCTTTTTGCATCCTACGTGATGGAGAGGAAAGAGTAGTCAACGCCTGCCTGATTTTCCAATACAGCGTTCCTTAGTTCCCGCTGTTCTTTGTTAAGCAAGGATAATGCTTTGAAGTAGCGTTTATACTTTTCTATGTAGCGTGCAGGCTAATCTATTTATTTCTAGTCTCGCTCCAGAGCCAATCCTGTTATTCCAAGCAGGGAGAATGCTAACGCTATTTTCTCCTGATCCGACCATAAGTGTGATCGGCTGTCACAGTTTTCATCTAGAGGGGCGGCTCTAGCTCTACGGTCTCGCTTCTGAGGCCATGGAGGAAGGACTGTTACCAGACGGCTAAGGCAGCAAGGTTGAGTGTCAGACAGATAGGCTGGTATGTATGACCAGGTTCGAGACCCACAGGTCCAGAACCAGCCATGAGGTAAAAGAACATGACCTTGGTAATAAGATATATTTTGGATCTCCTTGCAAGGAAACGGAGGTCCTGGAGCAACCTTGCATTGGCTATTCTTGACTCCGGTAATTGATCATGCGCGCGCAGGTAGCATTGGCTCCCGCCACTATAGGAGTTCGTAAAGTGAAACTCAGTTAGGGGTAGAGAGAATTTGGACGTCACTCCCAACTGCGCTGCGAGCATACGACATATCTAAGTGGCTAAAGATCGAACTCTGGTAGTGGGTACTATCCTGGATTTGGCTTGGCTGCCTACACACCAGTATCAGACATGAATTAATGAGTCTATTGGCAGGAACTCCCTGTGGCAAACAGAAGTCATCTACCCCGGTTATATTAGCTAGGTGTAACCAATAGTTATCAGCCAAATGTTGGGATGCTATCTCTTCAACCCCTTGAGCATTGCTTACAAATATCATATACACAGAGAATAATAAAGAGTAATATAAAATGCATGTTAGTATTACATCCCTTCCCGGGCTTCCTGGGGGTCTGGCTGTATGCAGGGCTGCTGGAATCCTGGACAGCAGCAGTCAGAGAGCCTAGCCTCCATCTTCTTTCCTTCTCCAGGTGCAGGCTTAGTTGTACGTGGAATTACCAGCTTCCGGAGTGGTAATAGTATAACTCAGCCTCATCTTGTGCCGCTTCTTCAAGGTGAGCTTGAGTGGGTTGTAGGGTCCCCAGCTACCGACCACCCCCCTTTTGCTCGCTTTACACGTGTCCAATGTATCCAAGGTTTTATACCAGCCACCTTTACAGCTGTGGGGGTGGAAAGAATGACAGTTTTCTTTGGCCCTTTCCACCAGGGAGTCAATGGATCAGATCTCCAATCCTTAACCCAAACCTCATCCCCTGGCTGGAAAGGGTGAACCTCAGTGATAGGGATGGGTAACCTATTTTCTATTGCATGACGTCGCTGTATGCAAAAAGTTTACCTAGCGTCTTAACTTCTTGCTGTAGACTGACATTTCCTAGTTTCCTATGCCTCCCCTTAACCCCGAAAGGATCTGAGGGGGTCTCCCGTACATTAATTCGAAGTGGACAGTTTGGTGACTCGTGAGGAGTGCACCGAATTCTAAATAGAGCCAAGGGCGACACCTCCACTCATTTTAATTTTGTTTCCTGACATAAGTTTGGCCAGATGTGATTTGAGAGTCCGATTCATTCTTTCTACTTGCCCGGAACTCTGGGGCCGGTGCACCAGACAATACCTGAGCTTCCACTGGATACCAAGCAGCCGAACTTCTACTCCTTGCAACACCTTATCGAGGAAGCTGGGGCCATTGTCGGATCCGATAGATAAAGGCAACCCATGCCTCGGTATTATGTCTTTTAGCAGAGCCCGGCTGACTCCCCTCGCCTTCTCTGTCCGGGGTATGCTTCCACCCATCCGGTGAAAGTACAGACAAAAACCAACAGATATCTGATAGTGTCCCGCTCTGGGCATCTCCGTGAAGTCCACTACCAGCGCTTCGAATGGTAGGGCTCCATGTGTTTGAACTCCTGGAGGGGGTCCCTTCCCTTGTCTGGGGTTGTTTCTTGTGCACTCCGGGCATCGCACCGAGGCTGAGTTGGTCAGGCATGGAGTCCGTTGATGAACACCTGCTTCTGTAGCAATGCGGCCAAAGTGCTCTTCCCTAGATGGGTGGCTCTGTGGGCTGCCTGCACAACCTTCCAATACAACAGTTGGGTACGAAGATCCGGCCATCAGGCAATTCCCTCCAGCCTTGGGGAGTCTTTTGAGCCCTCATGGGCCCCTGTGCCATCTGATCTTCCCCGCTGCTGTACCTTGGGGCTGCATCAGCCAAATCAACTTGGAGCAGCGGGGCTAACACTCCGCTGTTATCCCGTCTTCTATGGCAACTGTCTTGGCCACTTGATCGTGCTCTCCTGTTTCCCCGGGGCTACTTCACTCTCCCCCCGCTGGTGTCCTCTACGGTGCATCACTGCCACCTTTCTAGGATGCCATACAGCTTCGAGGAGTTCTGTATTCCTTAGCATTTTGATCCCTTGCCCAGCGGAATTAATCAGTCCCTTTTCCTGGTATAAGGCTCCATGGGCGTGGAGGGTAGTAAAAGCATATTTCGAATCGGTGTAAACATTTACTGTAAGTCCGGCTGCCAAGGTTAGGGCTCTGATCAAGGCGATCAGTTCCGCTCTCTGGGGCTGAGGTCTCCTGGACCGGGCAAGGGGTGTGCTTCGATGGTTTTGTCCTTCGTAACTACTGCATATCCCACATAACGTTTCCCATCTTGGACAAAACGCTCCCATCTGTAAAATAGGTAGATCGGGATGTGGCCAAGGGGTGTCTCGTATATTTGTCGGCTTGAATAAACTTCATCCATTGTAGCAATAGTCATGCCTTACAGACTCGCCTGAGTCTACAGGTAACAGGGTTGCAGGGTTTAGATTGGGAGATACTTCTAACTTGACACGGGGGTTCTCACAGAGCATGGCTTGGATCCAGTCATCCGTTTATTAGTAAACCAGTAGTTCCCTTTGTATTCCATCAGAGTTAGTATGCGTGTGGGACCCGCACCACTAATTCCTGCCCCATGGCCAATTTGTCTGCTTCCTTACTAGAAGGGCAGTGGCCGCTATAGCTTTTAAGCAGGCCGGCCACCCCTTCGCCACTGAATCCAGCTGTTTAGACAAGTACGCGACTGGACGCTGCCAGGATCCCAGTTGCTGTGTCAGTACTCCCACTGCCACATTTTCTCTTTCGTGCACGTACAACAGAAAAGGTTTTGTCACATCCGGGAGTCCTAAAGCTGGTGATTGAAGCAATGCTTTCTTAATGTTAAGGAAGGCTCGTTTCTTGCAACGCTCCCCACAGAAAAGGGTCTCTCTCCGCTCCTCAGTTGCTTCGTACAGGGGCTTACTCATAACGGCGAAATTCGGAATCCAAATTCTACAGAACCCAGCTGCCCCTAAAAACTCCCGTAACTGCCTTCGATTCGTGGGTTCTGATAAGGCGCATACAGTCTCCTTGGCCCCGAACTCCCGCTGTCCTTGCGAAACCATGACTTGAATACCTAACTTGGGTCTGGCATAGCTGAGCCTTTTTCGGGGATACTTTGTATCAGCGCTCCCACAGGAGCTGTAGCAGCTCTTGGGTGCCTTGCCAACACTCGGCTTCCGATGTTGCGGCTAGCAACAGATCGTCCACATACTGTAGCAGAACCCTTTTCTCGGGCAGGCTCCGAGTGGAAGTCCCGGAGGTCTTGGCTCAGTGCAGTGCCAAAAATAGTTGGCGAAATTCAATCCTCGCACCAGCCTCGTCCACGTCAGCTGTGTCTTTTCACCTGTTATTAGGTCCTCCCACTGGAAGGCGAATATGGGCTGACTCAATAGGGGCCAGTCGTATGCAGAAGAAAGCATCTTTTAAATCTAATATTGTGAAATGGGTTGCCCCTGCAGGGATCAATCCCAACAGTACATATGGATTTGGACCCACGGATGGAGAGTGACTGTAGCCTGATTTACTAGGCGTAAGTCCTGCACCGGACGATATTCATCTGTTCCGGGCTTCTTAACAGGCAGTAGGGGTGTATTCCATGGTGATTGGCATCTCCTGAGGATACCATCTCTTAACAGGCGGTCCAGGTGCCTCTGGATTCCTCACACTGCTTGTCGGGATAGTGGATACTGCTTTACGTGTACAGGCATCTGCTCTTGGCTTTAACTCGACCACTACTGGTGGAATAAACCTCTCCATCCCAGGGGGGTTTTCCTCAGCCCATACTCCTGGCACATTAAAAACCTCCCATGACTGTTCTTCCATGACTGGGAGTGTCCAATGCATTCTCCACTCCTCCTCTTGTGGATATGAAAGTGTTAAAAGCTTTGCCTCCTCTTCGGTCCACGGAAGAACACTTCCAGGGTCCCATCATCCTCAAACGACATCTCCGCTCTTAACTTAGACAGCAAATCCCTTCCTAGCAAGGGCACAGGACAATCTGGGAGGTAGAGAAACAGATGCTGTACTAAATGTGATCCTAGTTGACACGACTATTGCTTCAACATGGATCTTTCTTCCACCGCTCCTGTGGCTCCAACTACTCGTACTTTCTGCTGAGTGAGTGGGGCAATTGGGTAAGTAACCACTGAAGTGGCGGCTCCAGTATCTACCATAAAGTCCATATCACGGCCCCCCACACTGGCTGTGACCATGGGCTCCCCGGGGCCGAGAATTAGGGGGCCCGGTCTGTCTCATTCGAGGAGCTCTGCCATTCCCACAAAGTAATTTTCGTCATAGGTGTCCACCTCTCCCCTGCCGGGTGCTGGCTGCCAATTTACTCGCCCATCCAATCGTCCTCTCCCACGTCCTCTCTGTCCTATGCCATCCCCTCCATTCGGGCAGTCTCGCCGCCAGTGTCCCTCTCGTCCGCACCGGGCACATTGATTCCTTCCCAGAGATCCTCTTCCTCTGCCTCCTTTTCCATCGCTTCGCCGCTGCCAAGTCCCTCTCTTATTTCCCCTCCCCCCGCGCTGCTCTACCAGAGCTGCTGCCAGCAGTTCTGCCTTCTTGGTCATTCTCCGCTCTCGTTCCTTCTTCTCTTCCTGGTCCCTATTCACAAACACCTTCTGCGCAACTTCCAACAATTCCTGCAAATTCTTCCCTGCGAAACCTTCCAGCTTCTGTAACTTCCTCCTGATGTCAGGGTAGCTCTGAGTCACAAACGCTTGATTAACCATCTTCATACACTCTGGGGCTTCAGGATCAAAGGGGGTATATTGGCGATAGGCATCCAAGAGTCGTTCTAGAAACGCGCCGGGAGTCTCAGTGGCCTCCTGCATAACCTCGGTCACCTTTGTCATGTTGGTGGGTTTCTTCATTCCTACTCTCATAGCCTCCAAAAGCAGGGTTTGGTATTGTAGTAATCGTTCCATCCCTGCCGGATCATTAGGATCCCAACGAGGATCTTCTAAGGGTACCCTCTCCCTCAACCAGACCTGGGGGTTGGGGTGTCCTTGCGGGGTCCTTTCCTGGGTTAGCCGCTCCATCTGTTGGATGATGCGGCGCCTCTCTTCAGTGGTAAACAAAGTTATCAGCAATTGCTGGCAATCTTGCCAATTGGGCATATGCGTTCCCATTATGCTAGAGCACAATTCCACAATCTCGTGGGGCTTTTCTGTGTACGAAGCATAATGGGTTTTCCAATTTAACAAATCAGACGTGGTGAAGGGTCTGTAAACGTAGGCTTGTACTGGTACAAACTGGGGCTCCTGTTCACCCTGTCGTGTGTTTGGGACCATCTGAGTGAGCTGTCGGAGTGGATACAAACTGGTGGTTGATTTGGATCGTGTTCGGTCAGCTACTGGGGAATCTGCCTTAGGCGTGTTGCCGGTGCGGGACGAACACAGAGCCTCTAGGGTTCCTTAGCTTGTCCCATGAAGGTGGCCGTATCCCTTTATTAATACTGTTCATTACCATGTATAATGGGTCTATCAATTGATCACCATATACCTTATAATATAATGATGAAAAACCATCTGGGCCTGGCGTTTTTCCTGATTTTTGTTTCTTAATAGCTTGTATAATTTCCTCTTTTGTTATTTCCTTATTTAATTCTTCTCTCTGTGCTTCCGTAATTGTTAATTTTTTTCATCTTTTAGATATTCTTTTATCTTCTCATTCTTCCAGTGATTGCTATCTTGTTCTGCAAATAGCTTCTCGTAATATCTTTCAAAAGCCCTCTTTATATCTTCTTGTTTTACCAAAAGATTTTCCTTTCCTTTTATTTGTGTTATTATACGTTTCTCTTTCTCCCTCCTAATTTTGTATGCTAACCACTTATTCATCTTGTTCGCATAAAAAAAATTTCTTTGCTGTGTCATTTTCAAATTCCTTTCTATTTCTTGTGTATCCTGTAATGCTATTTGTTTTTGCAACACTTTAATCTTTTCTACAATTTTATTATCTTGTGGGGAAATTTTCAATGTATTCTCTAACTGTTTTATTTCCTTTATTATCTTTTGTTCTTTAAATTTTTTCTTCTTGTTCCTTTTTATGTCTTGCTATATTAGGAAACCCCCCATGACCGCCTTGCTAGCTTCCCATACCATTCCTATATTGACCCCTTTATTTACATTTTCTACAAAATATCTCTCAAGAGTTTCTTTACCTTTTTCTAATATTGTTTCTTCTTTCAGTAAGTTCTCATTTAATTTCCAATTAAACTCTTTCTTCCTGTCTTCCAAAGTTAATATTAAAGGGCTGTGGTCTGATATCCCTCTAGGTAATGTTTCCATCTTTTTTACATATTTACTTATTGTTTTTGTAATCCAAATCATATCTATTCTTGACCATGATTTACAAACTTTGGAAAAATATGTAAATTTTTTTGTGATCCCTAAAGGTATCACCATACATCTATCAGCATTAAATCTTCTGCCATATCTCTAATGTTTTTTGGTAGTTTCCCTTTGTTTTTGGTTTGCTTATTTATCTTGGATCTATTTAATTCTGGTTGTATAACCCCATTCCAGTCTCCCATTATTATTATTTCATTACTTTCTATATTTCTAATTTTTTCCCATAATGTTCCATAGAATTTTTCTTTATTATCAAAGGGGCCATATAACTCAATTAGTACTATCTTTGTGTTTAATATTTTCACTTCTACTCCTATATATCTCTCAGCTTTTTGTTGTATGCCTCAAGTCAATTTCAACTTATGATGATTCCAACTTATAATAACCTATTATAGGTTTTCTTTTGGCCAAGATTTAATTGGGGGGGGTCTTCCTCTCAGGCTGAGAGAGTGTGACCTGTCCAAGGTTGGCTGGCGGCTATTCATGGCTAAGTGGAGATTTAAACATTTGTCTGCTAGCCAGTGGATTCTGACTGCTGTAGCGCGAAAAGGTAATATTTCTAATCTCCTGCGGATTTGTAAGAAATGTTGTGCATGTTCCACCCCTACCGCCCCAAGAGGGATGTTCCTGCTAATTTGGACACCCAGTCACGGAGAGATTGTGCACTGGATTGATACAAACGAAACACCCAACGTTTCTGGTTGTTTTTCAGCTGTGTCATTTTGCCACTCACTTGGATATTTGGTCTTTGCTCAGCTGAGCCAAGGTTGCGGGGCTGAATCTTCTCCGCCCAGCAGTTCAGAAGGGATGTTGGATGTTCAGGTTTCTACAAGGAGAATCTGGAGTAGAAATCATTGCCTAGTAAGGTTAGGCAAGGTGTGGGTCCGTTCACGCTTTCTCCACCCTTGTGCAAAATGGAGGGAGAGCAAATGGGTCACCTAATACAGTCACATGCTACATTTTCTCCTCTTCTGTGCTCCCCCTCCTCGTTGTGGCCACGAGGAAAGCTGATTCCTGCATGAAATATTGATTTTCTGGGTTGCAGCTCCTCTCTCCCCTCCCCGGGGGGATGTGGGCAGGCGAGTCCTTTCTGCCAAAAGCCATGCTGCATTATTCATCAAGCGCACGCACAGCGGGCCGGCTTCTCTTTGCTGAAAGCAAGCCAGGATTCTTGGCTCCTGGCCTCAAAGCTACAGCAAAGCATATATGTGTGTGTGTGTGTGTGTGTGTGTGTGTCTGTCCTTTTTGGGTGCTAGTTCCAACCTGGCATTTAATCTTCTTGTGCGTCGCAACCCAGGAAGGGGTGTGTCTCATGTCTAGGAATTAATCAGGGCTTAGAGGAAAAGAATTACTTTGCAGAAGAAATGGGCAGTCACTAAATTGACTTCTTTGATTCCAGAATTAATGAGAGTCTGAGTGATGTAGTGGTTTGTGTTGGTCTACAACCCTGGAGATGAGAGTTTGATTCCCCGCTTGGCCATGGAAACCCACTGGGTGACCTTGGGCACGTCACACACTCCCAGCCCCCAGAAAAATCTGTGATAGGATCGCGTTAGGGTTGCCATAGGTCAGAAACAACTTGTAGGCGGGTGGGAGACAAGGGGGCCAAATCTAGTCAGACAAAAGCAAATCGCGCTGCTCTGACCTCTCCTAGCTTGCGTTCTTCCTTTCTTCATTGATAATTTTTGCCAGTTTGACTACATTCTGTTGTTGCTTTGCCATGTGTATTCCATTTTTCATAACACAGCTACTCAAGATACATATATGTTTTTGCAGATAGTTTCCAATTATCTTAGAGATTCTTCACCCTTAATTTCCGGAAATGTGGCCAGGTTTTTCTCAGTTTCAATGCAAATTAGGAGTAGGAAAAGACTCCAGAGTTCTCTTAAGCCTGTTAACTGTATAAAAGTCCTCATTTTTCTTGCTGTTTTCTTTTAAGTTTAAAGAAATGCTCAGCCACTTCCTATGTCACTGTATACAGTATGTTCCTTCAAGTTGCCTTTCAACTTATGGTGACCCCATGAATTTCATAGCATTTTTAAAGGCAAAGAAAACTCAGAGGTAGTTTTGCCAGTCCTTGGCGTCAATGTGCACATTGTGTTTCTGAGAATGTGGCAGCCTTCACTGTCACACCCTCAATTCTTCTGTTGTTACTTCCCCATGTTTGACACAAATTGGGTCACAATAACCTCTTCTGTATAGGCCTTTAAACGAAACCATCTAGGCATTCTTAAACAAAATCCACATGTACACATGGATAAGATTTGCAGCAAGAACAAAATCTTTAACAACAGAGAAGCAAACAGAATTTTTGAAATATATGTCAAAAGTGGATTTGCTTGTTGATTCTTATGCATTTTCCGGGCCTGGCTTTTCATCCCTGAAGGGATAGTAAAGTTTTATGGGAGAAATAGACTGTATTATCTGGCTGCTTCTGTCTTGCAATAGTGCTTTACAATTTTACAACTGTTGCCTCTCCCCTAAATTCTTCCATCCTCCAATACTTATCTCAGGAGGCAGAACGTAAGGCATTTATGGAGAACTCCTGGCTCTCCTCTCTTGGACTGCAAGTCCCATCAGCTCACAGAACTAGCTGTGCTTCCTAGGACTGATGGAAGTTGAGGTTCCCATACATTCCCCCGCTCTGCTGTCGGCTGTTGGTCTGAATATCTGCCTGATATTATCTCTTGTTGCCTTGTGTACTTGAAGACTGGTCGCATGACAGTATAAAGACATATAGATTCCTCTATGTTTAAGTGTATGTTTCGGGGTACCTGACTTTACTCTGTCCTAATTTATCAGGGGCAGTTCAGATTATTCCTCTGTCTTCCTACATTTTCCACTGCTTTTAAACTGTCCTAGTTTCTCTCTCCTTCCCCCACTTTTCCTCTTTGTCCTCAGCAAAAGAAGCTCAGAGTACAAAAGTGGTTTGCACTCAAATAATTGGAGAGGGAGAGAAGAAGAAAGAATCTTGTTCTTTCTAGTAGTCTCAGGCACAAGCAAACTGCTGTAGCTTCTCCTAGCTTGTCTGTTCTTCTTCATTCAGAACTTTGGCCATCCTGGCCACACTCTGATGTTGATTGGCCATATTTGTCCCAGTTTTCATCTGTGAAATATTGGTGCATGCTTGTCATTTTGTGAAAGAAAAAATGGCAGCAGATTATAGGCAAGAGGTCCAGTCACAGACATGAGAAAGTCTAACTCTTGTTGCATTGTCCTTCCCGCCCTAGTAAAATAAAACCAGTTTTCCTGGTCTTTTGCATTTAGTGGTGGAGGTTTTCCAGAACATTGCCTGGAATTTTTCTCCCCACGCCTTACTTAGAATGCAGTTTGGTATTATATGCCTACAACAAGAAAAAAATGGAATGCACAAATATAGGATGGGGGACACGTGGCTGATAGCAGTACGCGTGAAAGGGATCTGGGAGTCTTGGTAGATCACAAGCTGAACGTGAGTCAGTGTGATGCGGCAGCCAAGAAAGCCAACATGATTCTTGGTTGCATCAATAGAGAATGGTGTCTAGCTCAAAGGAGGTAATGGTACCACTCTATTCTACCTTGGTTAGACCTTATCTGGAATAATCCTGTGTCCAGTTCTGGGCACCTCATTTCAAGAAGGATATTGACAAGCTGGAGCATGTCCAGAGGGGGGTCTGGAAGCCATGAAGCCCTTCGAGAAGCGGAGCTCGGGAGGTTTAGTCTGGAGAAGAGGAGGTTAAGAGGGGACACGATAGCCATGTTTAAATATTTGAAGGGATGTCATATCAAGGAGGGAGAGGGCTTGTTTTCCACTGCTCTGGAGACTAGGACAAGGAGGAATGGATTCAAGCTGCTGGAAAGGAGATTCCACTTGAATCTCAGGAAGAACTTCCTGATGGTCAGAGCTGTCCGGCAGTGGAATCTGCTGCCTCCATGGAGTGTGGTGGAGTCTCCTCCTCCTTTGGAGGTTTTTAAACAGAGGCTGGATGGCTGTCTGTTGGGAGTACTTTGATGTGGGTTCCTGCATGGCAGAAGGGGGTTGGACTGGATGGCCCCTGGGGTTTCTTCCAACTAGTCTATGATTCTATGGTTTACTTACATTTACTAAATGAAATTGTTAAAGTATCAATGGTCTATAAGTATTTAAGTTGAAGTATTTTATTGGCAATAAACAATGAATCATGTTTGATGTTGCTCAAACATTCAAAACTTTAAATAGGAATTATATTATTAGAATGCCTACCTTCAATTTTTTAAGGACAGTATGGGTAGTGGCCCCTCTGTGTTCATGAGGGTTTCGGGGTGCAGAACCCTCGCAAAAGTGGAAAAAATTGCAAATAGCATCTTTTTTGTGGGCACACTTCCCTACTTTCTCCAGGCCAGCAAACTGCAGATGATGTTGGACTGTAACTCCCATAAGCCATGGCCAATGGGGAGGAATGCTAGGAGTTGCAGTTCAACAACATCTAGAGGGCTGTACAATTCTCATCCCTGGTTTAAATTTAAGGGATAAAGACACAGAAGCATGCTAATTTTAGCACACCAGACGAGTTTCTAGGTTACTCACTTACCTGCTTCCAGGAGAGTTTTAATTTTCTTCCACTGAGGTCATTGGAGCATCTCAGTTTCACTGTCACTTGACTGCAGAATACTTGCATTGCTGTAGAGGCACTTGGCCACGACTATATTGATAACTACTCATTGTTGCTAATGTCTTTCATGAAACAAAGTGGCTTTTAAAAAACAGCTGTGTTTTTCTGTGGAATGTTTTCTGCTTCACTTCTACATCTGCATTTCTATGTGAGCTTGCTGATCACCTGGTTAAATCTTTACCCTGCAATAAAGGGCCTTTCCATACTACACTGTTATAGTGCTATTATTCCACTTTCAACCTCCTGTGGAATCCTGGGGTTTGCAGTTTAGGGAGGGGCATTTGGGGTTCTCAGCCAGAGAGCTCTTTGGCCCCCAGGAAACTACAAACCCCAGAATTCCACAGGAGGTTGAAAGTGGAATAATAGCACTATAACAGTGTAGTGCGGAAAGGCCCAAATCCTCCCTCTGAGAACCAGTATTCCCTCTCTGTTCATTTTCATAGAATCTTTGGGCTGGAAGGGGTCCCAAGGACCATCCAGTCCAACCCCCCTGGTATGCAGGAATGCACAACTAAAGCTCATCCCATCTTCTACCTGACACCCCTTCAGATTTTTTAGAAACTCACATATATTGGTCCGGTTTGCTGTCTCTGCCACGCAGTGTGGTATCCTGTAATGCCATACCATGTAATGCCATGGAGTACCATGTAGTGCCTTGCTGTCTGGAAAAAGCCAGGAAGGGGATGATGGGACTGGGTGAGAAATTGTGTTGAGAATGAAGGAATGTTGTTTTAACAAACTTTGATCAGAAAGAATAGACACAGCAGCAAGGTCATGCAGTTGGCAGGAGGTTATGACAGCCTGGGAAAAGAGTTGTTTCAATTAGCTGTCCAGTATTATGCTTGCACGTGCATACTTGTGATATTACAGCTTGTAAGGTACTGCAAATCCAGTGGTTCTTTAGTCTTAGAATCATAGAATTGTAGAAAGGAGCACTTGAGGTAGGAAGGTAGGGGCTGGAGAAACTTGCAAATAATCAAATCCTTGAAAGTGAGACCCACAAATGTGGAGGGCCGACTGTATAGCATCATAACAGCATAGGGCAGGGCTTTCCAAGTGGTGTGTCGTGGCACGTTGGTGTGTTGCCTGAAGGGTGTGGGTGTGTCACCTCCCTGGACTGAGAAGGAGCCCCCGCACCCGAGCCCTGGAAATGTATGTTATATGTTATAAATAAATCATATATTTTTAAAAATATAAAGGAAATGCTTTCTTGAGATACGTTATGTCGCCATACATTTTGTTATTACCATTTATGTATGTGTCTGTATCTCTTATAAGGGGTTAGTTTACCCTCTGGTTTGCTAGTAAAACTGGATTACTGTGCCGCGAAATGATGCATGTCTAAAAAGTGTGTCACCAACGCAAAAAGTTTGGAAAGCTCTGGTGTAGGGTAATGAGGGCTTGGTCTTAAATACCAGCTTGAATATTGTATTGTGCTTCATCGATGACTCTCAAAAAGTGGATTGAAATCTACAAAAGTTCATGTTAAAGTAAATTACTTGGTTTAAAAGGTGCCACTAGATTCCTTCCTCCTACTTTTGTGTTTTATGCCATTCCTTAGGCTGGCAACACACCCAGTTGTTGTTGTTTTTTTTACCTAATCCTCTGATGAGTATCTTTTTCCTATATCCCTATCTTTTGCTAAGTTTCTAATTCTAACTGATGCTTTTGGCTCATTGAAGGGTCTTGTATCCTGCCCCAAATGCTACATAAAAATCATAAGAGGATTTTAAAAGAAATCCGCCGATGACCAGAATTTGTGCCTGACCTTCCTTGTTATTCTTTGTTATCGTGTGCCTTCAAGTCATATCTGCCTCGCGGCAACCCTACCGTGGGATTTTCCTTGGCAGAATTTGTTCAGATGGGGTTTGTCTTTGCCTCCTGCTGAGGCTGAGACAGTGTGATTTGCACAAGTTCACCCAGTAGGTTTCCATGGCTGAGCAGTGATTCGAACTCTGAACTCCCAGTCCAGCACTCAAACACTGATTTTCCAGGCATGCGTCTCTACTAGATGACCCATTGCTCATTTTGGAGTTGGGGGCTTACCAACCTGTTACATGCAGATTAAAGTATTCCAAATTATATCCTTTTCTAAGATCTGCTTGCCTAACTTTCATCTCCTTTTGTTCTAATATTTGGCCTGTTGACATTTCTGAATATTGAGCTTTTGTTTGTGGTATTGATGCATTTAACTTGGTTTCTTGGATTTGATTGGGAACTACCTAGCGGGCCTGTAGCCCGCTGGAAAATTCAGTAACAGCCCAGTGTGCTTTATGGCAGATCATCTGATCTTATTTCTCTCCTCTCATACCTGCAGTTCACAGAAGAGAAGCTAGGCCAGGCTGAGAAGACAGAATTAGATGCACACTTTGAAAACCTTCTGGCCCGGGCAGACAGCACCAAGAACTGGACAGAGAAGATCCTGCGCCAGACAGAGGTTCTGCTGCAGCCAAACCCGAGTAAGCCCCTGTTTCGTTCTGGAACCAGTAAATTGATTTGATGCCTGCATTTGGACTATGGCACAATTAAATAAATGTTGACTCATCGTATGAGTTTGGGAGCCAAGTTAGACATGAAGCCCTAAGTCAGTGGTTCTCAACCTGTGGGTCCCCAGATGTTCGTGGACTTCAGCTCCCAGAAGCCCCAGCCACTATGGTCAATGCTCAGGGCTTCTGGGAGCTGAAGTCCATGAACATCTGGGGACCCACAGGTTGAGAACCACTGCCCTAAGTGCTATGCTTAGTCCCAAGTAGAGTAGGTTCATTGAATCAAAGGAGTCTGCCTGTGTGTTGACTTAGGGGCTTTCTGCACTACCCTGTTATAGTGCTATTATTCCGCTTTCAACCTCCGGTGGAATTCTGGGGTTTGTAGTTTACTAAGGCCAAATAACTCTCCGGCTGAGCATTCTAAATGCCTCTCCCTGAACAGCAAACCTGAGAATTCCACAGGATGTTGAAAATGGAATAATAGCACTATAATAACATCGTGCGGAAAGGCCCTTGAAGTTTAACAGTTGATTCAATGGGTCTGCTCGAGGTAGGACTAACCAGATGGATTCAGGCTTATGTGTAGGTTGAGCGTCCCTTATCCAAAATGCTTGGAACCAGTGGTGTTCTGAATTTTGGATTTTTTGAAATACAATGCCTTTTTGGAGTGTCTCCTGCCTCTTTCATTCTCTGCTTGTGTTGTGCATGAGATGTGAGGCTGAAAAGAGACTGAGGATCTGTGAAATTGCAGGAATTAAGTGTTGTGCTTGCCACCGCCTTGAAGGCAGAAGTGGGCAGCTGATGACAAAAAGAGAGAGACTGAGGCCATTTCTGCACTACCCTGTCATAGCGCTACTATTCTATTTTCTACATCCTATGGAATCCTGGGGTTTGCAGTTTACTGCAAACCCTAAGATTCCATAGGATGTTGAAATTGGAGTAATAGCTCTATGACAGGCTTGTACGGAAATGACCTGAGTATCTGAGAGACAAACAAGCAGGAGCAAGTAGCTAGTGGCAAAAAGTTTTAGGTTTTGGAGGATTTTGGGTTTCCAAATAAGGGAGGCTCAGCCTGTGTTTTATGCATTGACAACTATTCAGTTCCCAGAAGTCTACAGCACCTTATATAAAACTGATAAGGACAATAATACGACACTGAAACTAGATTATTCAAAGACGAAAATGGTTCACATCTTTTCTCCAGCAGTGTACTGGTAAATTTTGAACCGTGGGTGCTGTAACAATAAAGTAGTTCTAGCGTTACTTTATCCAACAGGAGCAGGTCTTTGGCAAAACCAGTAAAGTCAAGTGTTAGTTGCCTGCTCAGATCCAAGCCCCACCCCACCGAAACTCCAAATTACAAATGGGAAATTTCACAACATATTGCATACCTTTCAGAAATGAAAATCAGGTTGCATGTATCTGAGCACCATCAGAGCATGGTGAAAAGGGTGTGGCCAGGCAAGAAGAGAAGAAAAGTTATTAAGGAGGAAGCACATACAAAACTACACTTGTAACCTGGGAAACACTGGGAATTTATATACCGAGTTTTGGAAAAAAGAAGAAAAATTGGGCTATCAGGAAGGGCAAGACCCTGTTCCCCCCTTTTCCTTTTGAGTGAATTAACTGAGTAGAAACTCCTTTTTTTTCCCCACTGTGAGCTCATTTCTTCTTTTTTCCTATGAATGCTGGGGTCAGAGGCAAGGAAATGAGAGAGGGAACTCCCCCCTTGCCATTCCCTTGCCTTTTGTTGGGATGCTTGCCTTCGTTCTCCATGCCGGGCAAAATGCAAGGGAATGGGGGGAGGAGAATGAGGGGAGGAGGCACACGCACGCTTTGCAAATAATGAAATTTGCAAAGGTCAAACCTGCAAATGTGGAGAGAAGACTGTATATAAATTCCAGTGGTTCTAGACTTTATAACCTGTCTGAAATGAAAGTGGCTGATATTTTTACTCAAAGAGTTAAAGGCCTGACAGATGATAAAATTAACAACAAATGGTCACCTTTGAATAATTTTCTTCAAAAACTGAAAGTTTAAGATTAGTAGACTAATTGATACAGTATGTGTGTATGTATGCACGATGAGGAAAATCAGATTAGGAATAAAGACAGGGGGAATAAACTATCTTTAGTAAAAAAATAGAAAGCAAAAGCCTACATCAACCTAAGAAATAGCAAGAACAGAAAGCGTTCTTCAGTACAAAATATATCAGGGATAAATAATAAATTAGAACTTTCTTTGGAAGTACAGTTAAGATAAACTATAAATATCACTGTACTCTAGGAGGAATGGAGGAAGGATATGAAAAAAAAAAACCATAATAGCTAACTTGTTAATGTAAATATGTAAAAATTGCTGTTATTTAATGGTATTTTATTCACTGAATGTACACATAAAAAGAATTAAAAAGGAAGTGAAGTAATAACGCTATAACAGTCTACTGCGGAAAAAAATAGTTTTGTGTGTTCCTCTTCCTTAGTAACTTTTCTTCAATTGTTGCCTGGCTGCACACTTCTTATCACACTCTGATGTTTCTCAGAGTGTGTCCTGGTTTTCATCCATGAAATGTTAGAGCAGTGGTTCTCAACCTGTGGGTCCCAGATGTTTGTGGACTTCAGCTCCCAGAAGCCCCAGCCACTATGGTCAATGCTCAGGGCTTCTGGGAGCTGAAGTCCAAAAACATCTGGGGACCCACAGGTTGAGAACCACTGTGAGGATACAAAACACTTGCTTTGCACAATGACCAACTGAGTACTCCTCTGCCTGGTTCACCTAGTCCAGGTGTGGGAACTGTGGGATTTTCAGATTTTGCATTTATTTCCGGAGAATCTTTGTACATTTGAAATTTTATAAACTGAGGCAACACAAATTGAGACTTACCTGTATGACATTTGGAATCATCTTGGGTCCCATAGAATCCTAGAGTTGGAAGAGACCCCGGGGGCCATCCAGTCCAACCCCCTTCTGCCATGCAGGAACACCCATCAAAGCATTCCCAACAGACGGCCATCCAGCCTCTGCTTAAAAACCTACAAAGAAGGAGGAGACTCCATCACACTCCACAGAGGCAGCAGCCTATTCCACTGCCGGAGAGCTCTGACCGTCAGGAAGTTCTTCCTGAAGTTCAGGTAGAATCTCCTTTCCTGCAGCTTGAATCCGTTGCTCCTTGTCCTGGTCTCTGGAGCAGTGGAAAACAAGCCCGCTCCCTCCTCAACATGACATCCCTTCAAATATTTAAACACAGCTATCATGTCCTCCTTAATCTTATCTCCTGCAGACTAAAAATCTCCAGCTCCCTAAGCCACTCCTCGTAGGGCTTCATTGCTTCCAGACCCTCCACCATTTTGGTTGCCCTCCTGTGGACACGCTCCAGCTTGTCAATATCCTTCTTGAAATGAGCTGCCCAGAACTGGACATAGTATTCCAGATGAGGCCTGACCAAAGCAGAATAGGGTGGTACCATCACCTCCCCTGATCTATACACCCTGCTGCTATTGATGAGAGAAAGTGGAATACAAATAAAATAAAAGAATGAGCATGCATGTACACACACGCACAGATGCATTCAGTTTCCAATGCAGTCTGATCTTCCAGGTGCCAGAGTTGAAGAGTTCCTCTACGAAAAGCTTGACCGGAAAGTTCCATCTCGCGTCACCAACGGCGAGCTTCTGGCCCAGTACATGATTGAGGCGGCCAATGACTTTGGTGCAACGTCACCGTACGGTGAGTAGTACAGGTTGTTTCATCTTTCATGGGGCTTTGGCAGAAGGCACAAAAAAAGGGCTGCGGGTCCCATTATGCGTCCTCTTCCTGTCCTTGAATCCTCTTGTGTGGGCAGGGGGCTTGAGAGAGGTCCTTGGCCATCACCAAAAAAGGCTAAAGAAAAGCCCGCTTTGGCACTGCCGTTCTGCGGTGGTGGGATTACGTGTTCCTGTTGTCAGAAAAGGTTGGACCAAACCTGTAGAAAATACTTTGTGATGTGGCTCGTTAAGTGCGCCTTTGGAGAGCCATGTGACTTCAGCAGAGTCATGCTGATGAGCAATTAGGGAAGAAGGTTGCATCAGGTGTGGGGAGAATGCAAAGGTTGGCAGGATTGCATCAACTAGTGTGAGTATAAATGTAGCTGAGAGCTAGCCATCAAGTGTATATGGTGCCTGACGTGTCTGCCGGAGGCTCTGCCAGAAAGAGCAAGCAGGAGGATGCTGGAACGCCTTCTGGAGATTTTTGTAAATATGTACACATTGTAACTGGAGAATAAGGTGCCTCCTTGATGGAAGAAAACGATTGGCATGGGTGAGTTTTTCCTGGCTACAGTGCATTGCTGCTAAGTTATTCTCTGTTGCTGGGCACGCTTCCAAAGCTGTGGGAGCAATCTCTGCTATATTTTGGGCGTGACACCTGTGAGGCAAGAGACTATGGTGGCAGGAGCACTGCTTCCAACAGGGATTAATTCCCACATTGGACAGGTTTTTGCTGAAAAGCCAGACCAAATGTGCCAAACAGCTACTGGACAGTGGGTGGGGCATCTGGGAGAGGGCTTTGGCCATATCCATAAAAAGGCTGACTAAAGAAAAGAGCTGTGGCATCATGTGGTTGAACTAGATGCGTTACTTATAAGGCTCTGTGGTTGCTTTGGATCCCACTTTGCGTGACAGGTGTCACAACAACCTTAAGCTCTTCTGTTGTAGAACTATCAATTAGCCTTCCACCTGCCAAGTCAAAAGGGAGTGCGAGTTTGTTTGCGTATGTGCTTGGCTGGTGATTGACTTCACAGGGGCCATTTCCGCACTAGCCTGTTATAACGCAATGATTGCACTTTCAACATCCTCTCGAAATTGCAAACCCCAGGATTCCAGAGGATGTTGAAAGTGGAATCATCGCGCTATAACAGGCTAGTGCGGAAATGGCCTACGGTCTGTATTTACACAGCCGCTAAGAAAATGCAACAGTGTGTGTAAAGATTGTTTTACATTATCATAGTGTCTCAAGAGGATTCTAGTGTGTGTGTGTTTAACTAACAGATATCATGTCGGAGAGGATGGGCAACGCAGTGTGTCTGAGAGCCAATTTTTGCTCCTTGGGGCCCACTCCCCAAAATGCTAACAACAAAACCAGAAGTGCCTGGAAATCAATTTCTGTTTTTTTACAGGCGGGTGAAGAACTGGTAAATTTTGATGTTAAACAGGGCAAGGGGTGCAATATATTCAAAGGTGAATTGCTACTCCTAGAGGCTTCCAGTAAAACCCCCAAAAAGTGGCCTAGGAAGTCCAGGAGAGTTGAGGGTCACAGAAGAAACCTAAGAGGCTGCTTGCAA
Source organism: Iguana delicatissima (assembly GCA_948472985.1). Classification (NCBI taxonomy): domain Eukaryota; kingdom Metazoa; phylum Chordata; class Lepidosauria; order Squamata; family Iguanidae; genus Iguana; species Iguana delicatissima. The sequence continues at coordinate 846,994 of CAOKZL010001502.1, read as the reverse complement.
CCTCAGGGCTGCACTTGGCTCATCCCAATAGTTCAGTGGTCAACTGTGTCTGGATGCTTGGCTCCTGTCATAAGGTATCTGCAATCTGTATTAGAAAAGATCAGTTGCATTGCTAGAGTTAGACAGAGTGCCACAAAATATCAAAGGCCAGTTACTGATTGCAACAATGGATCTGTTTGAAGCTTGAAGTGTCTTCCGCTGTATTGAAGGAAAAAGATCTAGGAATCTTAGTAGACCGCAAGCTGAACATGAGTCAGCAGTGTGATGCAGCAGCTAAGAAAGCCAATGCAATTCTAGGCTGCATCAGTAGGAGTTTAATGTCTGGTTCAAGGGAAGTAACAGGACCAATCTATTCTGCTTTGGTCAGACCCCACCTGGAATTGTGCATCCAGTTCTGGACACCACAGTTCAAGAAGGATATTGACAAGCTGAAATGTGTCCAGAGGAGGGTGGCCAAAATGGTAAAAGGCCTGGAAACCATGAAGCCCTTGGAGGAAGGGATTAGGGAGCTGGGAGTGTTTAGCCTGCGGAAGAGAAGGTTAAGAGACAACAGGACAGCTATGTTTCCCCTTTTGTCTTCAGCTTATGCAAACTGAGTTCAAAGCACAAAAAGAGTTTGCGCTTAAGCAGCTGACGGGCAAAGAAAGGGGAGGAAGGGCAGAATCTTGCTTTTCCCAGTTGGCTCAGGCAAAAGCAAACTGTTGCAGCATCTCCTAGCTTGTGCCTGCTTCCTCATTCATAACTTTTGTATTTATGACCACACTCTGCTGTTAGTTCATAAAATCATAGAATTGTAGAGTTGGAAGAGACCACAAAGGCCATTTAGTCCAGTCCCATTTTGCCTTGCACGAGTCAAAGCACTCTCAACAGATGGCCATCCGGGCTATGTTTAAAAACCTCCAAAGAAGGAGACTCCAGCACATTCCCAGGCAGCAGCAGATTCCACTGTTGAACTGCTCTTATGATCAGGAAATTCTCCCTACTACCTAGGTAGAATCTCTTTTCCTGAAGCTTGAAGCCTTTGCTCGGTGTCCTGGTCGCTGGAGCAGCAGAAAAAAAGCTTGCTCCGTCTTCAACATGACATCCCTTCAAATATTTAAGCATGGCTCTCCTGTTCCCTCTTAACCTTCTCTTCTCCAGGTTAAGCATACCCAACTCCCTAATCTTGTCCTCAAAGCGCTTTATGGTTTCCAGGCCGTTAACCATTTTGCTCACCCTCCTCTGGACACCTTCTAGCTTGTCAGCATCACATAATGTCCTGATTTTCACATGTGAAATGTTGGACTGCATGCTGCTCCCCTGTAGAGATTTGACACTGACCCTGTGAATTGTTTGAAGAAACTTAAGAGGAGGGTCCTTAAATGCTGGATTCGTGAAGTCTGTTACTTCAGTTTACACAAAAATGGCTCCTTCTGGTTTCACTGGAGGTTCTCAGGACGGAGTCACACTGCAGCTGCCTCCATGCTGTGCCGTTAATGCCGAAAGGAAAAACTGGGTTAGGCCTCTGGAGTCCCTAGATGTAACTATGAACAGGTCTTTCCTTTTTGGTTGCTTCCTTTTTGAAGAAAGGAAAAAGCAGGCAAACACGGCTCTCTGCTTGAAATTTCCTTCCTACACAGATGATATATCTGAATTATAAATGTGCATCTCTTCCCTCCCTGGCAGTAACTTCCTTTAGACAATCTTGAGGGGGTTAGGTTTGCTGCAGACTGTGTGTGGGCAGTTGGGAAGCTAAGAAAAAAAAATAGAAGGGAAAACTAGACACAGGGAGCAAGATCCTACACTGCAGACTTATGTTTTGTAACTTTACAAATCCGTAGCAATGTTGCAGAAACGTATTGTATTGTAGTGTATTGCAAAAAATCATATAATCCTAGAGTTGGAAGAGACCCCAGGGGCTATCCAGTCCAACCTCGTTCTGCCATGGAGGAAGACACAACCCAAGCACTCCCTTTGATAGATGGCCGTCCAGCCTTTTTTAAAAACCTCCAAAGAAGGAGACTCTACCGCACTCTCAGGCAGGCTGCATTACAGAACTATAGACTCAATGAAGAAAGGTTCATCTTCGAATCTGCAAGACCTGAGCAGGCCAGGTGAGGGTAGGGTGAGTTGGATGGCTCTCATCCATAGGGTTGCCACAAATTGAAGTCAACTTGATGGCAGCAAACAAAAACACAGCAGTGCCATATCTGAAAATTCAGCAATTTTCCAGTCAGAAAGTATTATGATAACACTGCCCTAGTGCAAGGAGATATTAGATTTTCTCTTTACTGAGATATTAGACGATCTTAATCAGACAAATTAGTGTCCTGCATAATGAAGAAGCAACCTCCAGGCTAAATAGTGAGAAATAAAGGAAAGGCGGTGGAGAAAACAGCAACGGATACTTAAGAGGACACGAAAGCAATCTAATATTATTGTTCACTGATTTAACTCTGTGGTTCTAACTCAGTGGAGCTTCAGAATAGTTCTGGAGACCTGCAAGAGTTTGTTTAGTGTCAGTCACTAGGGTTAGCAGCAGAGGACCTTCACAAAAGTGAAAAAAATGGCAAATATCAGAATGTTTGTGTGTGTTTCTAGGAAGGGGCCTGAGGCATGGTGGGCGGAAACGCCCAGGGTCCCAACCAGGTCAGGGAAAGGAGAGGGAAAAGGAGTGGGTTGGCACGGTGGCCCTCTGTTTCCTCTCTTGCCCATCTCTTCCCTTGGGTGCGTGTGGGGCACTGTGAGATAGTTTGTGGTGCTGAGCAATTGGGCTCCAGTCCATCCTTAGCTGGCCAGACAGCAACTGGAGGAGGAGGAGGAGGAGGACCAGAGGTTGGTTTTTAAAGGGCTGCGTGGCCTGAGAGGGAAGGTTCTCCCGGAAAAGAGGACTTAAGGCAGGTGGACAGGGGTTGGAGAAAGTCAGAAATAATCAAATCTGTGAAAGTTAAACTTGCAATGTGGAGGGCCAGCTATAGATATATCTTCGTATAGATGTCACATGGAAAATGGAGTAAGCTTGTTTTCTGCTGCTTCAGAGGCTGAAGACAAACCAGTCGGGTCAAATTACAGGAAAAGGGATTCCGCCTAAACCTTAGGAAGATCTTCTTGGCTGTAAAAGCTGGTTTGAGACTGACTTGCAAGGTGCTGGATTCTCCATTTTTGGAGGTCTTTAAAGAGAGGTTGGATGAGAATTTTTCAGGAGTGCTTTAGCATGGCAGAAGATTAGACAAGATGGAGCTTGTGGTTCTTTCCAACTCTTTAGATTCTATGATTCTATAAGGAACATTATTATTCAAAGTCTGGTTCCATGAAAATGTGAAATAAACAAGATAATTTGAATCACCGTTGATAAAGGAGGGTAGATCATTTTTTGTATTAAACATTTTAACTAGCGACTCCTGTTTTCTGTATGATCTGTGTTGTTTGTATTGGAAAGTAAGCGTTAAGAAGAATATTTAAATGTTTTCTTTATATTGTATCCTGCTAACATGCACTTTGGCAATGAGTACTTTGCAGTTTTATTGTGTTTATTTGTCTTTGCAGTTTTATTGTGTTTATTTGTCTTTAGTTGTGTTTATTTGTCTTTATTGCCGTGAGTTGCATGGAAGACCAGGAACAGCAGGATATAGGTTTTTGTATAAAGAGATAAAATACTAAAGTACTTCCTTCCTGCTACATGAATTACTTCAGGATTCAGTGTTGCACACATTAGGGAGCAATAATTGCCATTTACTGTCAGGAGGAAGTATTTCAGTGGCCAAATAGAGAAAACAGTTTTTGTTCTGTTCTCCAATTGATTACTTACTGGTGAAAAATATGAGAAATGTGTAATATAATAAAGACTGGACATGATTAGATTTTGGGAAGTTGCTGAACAATTGGGATGTGTTAGGAAATTGTTAATATTTTACAACATTAGACAGTATTTTATTTGATTTTGGCAGCTTACACACTAGGAAAGCTACAATTAAAGTCAACATTAAAACTGAGTGAAACTGTTAGCCATATTAAAAACATACACTTTAAGAAAAGATGTTTAAAAGTTAAACAATTCAGTTTAAAACAATACAGCTTACAGCTCTTACGTCCCTTTCTTTACAAGCCTTCAGTTCTAAGAGCTTGTCTGAATAAAAAAAAAAGTCTTTGTTTGCCGACGGAAGGACAGCAAGGAGAGGGCCGTCCTGGCCTACCCAGGGAGAGAGTTCAAAAATCTTGGGGCAGCCACTGAGAAGGCCCCTTCTTGTGCTTCCATCAACCATACCTGTGAAGGTGGTGGGACTGAGAAAAGGGTCTCTCCTGTGGATCTCGGGGTCTTATACCTGGCTTGAAAATAGTATGTGTGAAAGAGATCAAGGAGTCTTGGTGGACCCCAAGCTGAACGTGAGTCAGCAGTGTGATGCGGCAGCCAAGAAAGCCAACGCGATTCTTGGTTGTATCAATAGGAGAATGGTGTCCAGATCGAGGGAGGTAGTGGAACCACTCTACTCTGCTTTGGTCAGACCTTACCTGGAATCCTGTGTCCAGTTCTGGGCACAACTCAGGATGGATATTGACAAGCTGGAACATGTCCTGGGGAAGGCAACCAAAATGGCAGAAAGCCTGGAAACCATGAAGCCCTATGAAGAGTGGCTTAGAGCGCTGGGAATATTTAGGCTGAGGAAAAGAAGGTTAAGAGGTAACATGATAGCTATTTTAAATATCTGAAGGGATGTCATGTTGAAGATGGAGCAAGCTTGTTTTCTGCTGCTCCAAAAACTAGGACAAGGAGTCCACTAGGGATTCCCTTTGTACTGTCTTATCGTTTACCACCAGGGGAATAGATTCTGCAAAATAAAGATTTTTATGCAAATTACCTTATATCTGACATGTTGTTGTTGCATCCCTTCAAGTCACTTCCGACTTGACCCTAAGGCAAACCTATCATGGGGTTTTCTGGGGGCTGAGAGTGTGTGACGTGTCCAAGGGTAACCCCTTGGACTTCCTTGGCCAAGCAAATAATCGAACTCTGATCTGCAGGGTCGTAGTCTGTTGCTCAGACCACTACACCACGCTGCTCTCTGGCTTATCTTAGAAGCATCAAAATCTAGCTTTAGATTTATTTGGGGTCCTTTTTAGAGTGTTGATAAAGCAAATCCACTACAGTCTTTGCTTATCTGCAGGGCTCTCTGCTTTCCTGCTCCCTCCTCTCTTAAAAATCAATAACAGATCTTGTCGCAGCCAGAATCTTGGTAATTCTTACTTGCAGCCAGACACCAATTTGCTTGTCCTCTCTGCTCTGATGGTTTCCAATTTGATTACGTTGGCCTCTTTGCAAATCCATTTCGGCCCTCCAGGCTTAGTTAATGATCCCTGTCTCCTGTAATCGCAGGGTGATCTTTGGCTCCACAGGATGCCTCTGTGGCTCGTAAGGGGGATAAAAAACATCCGCAGAAGGAAGAGGTGCAATGAGTGTGTGTTGTGGTGGGGGAAGGATACTGCAATAGCGCACACGCTTTGTTGTTGTGTCCCATCAGGTTATTTCTGACAGTATCACCAGGTTTTCTTGGCAAAATTGGTTCAGAAGGGGTTTGCTTTTGCCTTCCCCTGAGGCTGAGAGAGTGTGACTTGCCCAAGGTCACCCAGTGGGTCTTCATAGCCAAGCAGGGATTTGAACCTTGGGCTCCATAGTTGTAGACCAAACCACTACCTCATGCTGGCTCAATACATAAAACAACATTTTCTGCCAATAGTCCATGACCTCAGAGCCTTTCTGCTCCTTGTTTAACACATGACGCAGGTAACTTTTATGAAAGACCTTCAACAGATCTTCTAGTGGATTGCAGTCTACCTTTGGTCTACCTCTGTTGCAAACTTGCTGAGCTAAATCCAGTTTTAGGCCCAGTGAAATCAATGGGTCTTCAACATAAGTGGTGACCACCAAAGGCCATTTGTTTTAGTGCAGTGGTTACCAACTCCAGATGTTTTGGACTTCAGTTCCCAGACTTCAATTCCAGCTAATGGGCAGGAATTCTGGGAGGCCAGGTCCAAAGCATCTAAAGAAACAAAGGTTGAGAAGCACTGTTCTAGTGGATGGACTCTACTTGGAGCAGTGGAGACAGGTCTCATGGGGGCAAAGACCTGTAACTTTTTTATTACCAGGGACCCTCTTGCTCACATTTAGTCCCACACTTCGGGGTCTTAAGAGAATGCAATGAGAAGGGGAAACAACAAGCTGTGTTTTCGTCAGAGGGGGAGGTCCTCTTAATGTTAATTGTTCTGTGCTGATGTTTCAGATTGAAAGGTTGGTCTAAAAAGTTTAACCCACAGTGGATATGTTTAAATAGGTAGGTTTATAAGCTGTTTAGGAATAGATAGTTACAGCAATTGCTTTGTGTTAGTTTAATGTTGTTGTCAGCTCAATGTTGATTATGTGGGTTATGTATAAAGTCCTGTTGTTAGAAAATTTTCCTTTTCTTAATTATCCAGTTATATTGTTTTTTCTATTCTGTTCCCTCATCGTTTGTTAATATTATATTGTCTTTGTGTTTATATTCTTTTCCTCTGTTTGTTTTAATAAAAATAATTTTAAAAAAGAGAGAAGAGAGTGCATAATAGAAAAAGCTTTAAAAGTGGATGTCTTAAAGCAGAGATAGGCATACTGGGCCCCCAAGCACCCCAGGGGTCAACTTTTTTTCTCTGAAATGCCCGATAATGACATTCATTGACTGCAGTGGGTATTTCCACCAGATTTGGAGCTTCCCTGGGTTCCCTAGGGTCAAAACAATTTTTTTCTGAAAATTTGCACCCCAAAATGCCTTTTACTGGCCCCCAAAGCCACCAAAACATGTCCCCTTGTAACTGAGAAAGGATTTGGGAATAAAAAAAAGTTGTGTATGTGTGCATGTGTACATGTGTGGTGTGACCCTCCAAGGTCACACTGGAAGATAGGAGCAGACTTCAAAAGGAGCTTGATAATTTAGAAAATGGTGGTGACATTAATGAAATTAACGGAGACAAATGCCAAATTCTACGTTTAGGCCACAAAAAACAAATGCACATGTAGAGGATGGAGAATGCTTATCTCAACAGTACTATCTTGAAAAAGGACCCTGGGATTATTGTTGATGATAAGCTGAACATGAGCCAGCAGTGTCGTGCTGCAGCAAAGAAGGCAAATACTATCTTAGCCTGCATTAATAGAAGCCTAGTTTCCAGGTTGAGGGAAGTAATAATCCCACTATATTCTGTGCTGATAAGGCTTCATCTAGAGTACTGTGTTCAGTTCTGGGTGCCTCATTTTAGGATGTGGCGGCCCTGAGAGCAGTCCACAATGCTGCAGAGTGTTGGTAGCAGGAGAGTCCTTCTTGGTTAAATGACCATCCACACACTTTGTCTGTAGCAGAACTGAGATGGCCTGGTTGGGAGTGTGCAAAGCATCTACTTGATGCCCTGTGGGTTTTTTCTCCTAGGGAAGACCCTCATCAAAGTTGGTGAAACGGAGCGGCGCTTGGGCGGAGCTGAGCGGGACTTCATCCACTCTGCCTCCATCAACTTCCTGACTCCGCTGCGCAACTTCCTGGAAGGGGACTGGAGAACCATTTCGGTATGTTGGACAACATGGACAGGTGATAGACGCCCCGCAGTGGAAAGGATGAACAAAATGGGTCGGCGGCCAATAAAAGCTGGCTCTGTCGCCGAGATCTTTGCAAAGAACACTAGGCTAGATAGGCAATAATTTGATTCAGCAATGCACTTGCACTGCTACTAAGGCGTTTGGAGTACGTGCTCATGCATTATATATTTAAAACATTCTGTTGAGCTGTTGGGGATTCCCGTAAAAGGGGGAGAAACCCAGAATATTCAGGACTTGCGTCACTCCACCCCTGCCTGCAGACTCAGGTGTAGCTTCCGTAGGTTTTACTTTCCTAGAGCAGTGGTCTGCGCTGCAAGTGAACGCTTTGATTTTTGTGCACTTTCCCAACCCCTGCCTGCCCCCCAAGCACTTCTTTTCTGGGGGAGCGTTCACTTGCAACGCAGCCATGGGGTCTGTGGACTCCTCCTGCAGCAAGAGGGGTGCAGAAGCTGCTGCCACATATGCACACATGTACGCACTCTAGATAACCTCACATAAGTCACATTTTCTCAGCCTCAGAGAAAGGCAACAAGAAATCTTGCCAAGAAAATCCTCGTGATAATTTTGCCTTAGGGTTCCCATAAGTCAGTTTTCGAAGGGGAGAGACACGATGGCTGGAAAGAACCTCCCCCAGTCAGTAACACCCTGTCGTTGTCTGCCTTAAAGTCACTTCTTTCTTATGGCAACTCTTAAACTGTATCAAGGTTTTCTTCGCAAGAGTTATTCAGAAGGAGGTTGTCTTTGCCTTCCACTGAGGCTGAGAGGATGTGACTAGCCCAAGGTAACCCAGTGTTCTGAGCAGAGATTTGAATCCTAGTCTCCAGAAGCCTTTAATAAATAAATGAATATTTGAGTATTTAAATATTTAGTCTAAATTTGAATATTTAAATCTTAAGTCTTGGGGGTTGCTGGAAACAAATTATATTTACAGGGGCTCACGGTAAAGAAAAAGTTAAGAATCACTGTTCTAGAGTATTCCTGCTGCCCCATGTTAATAACAGAATGTCAGGAAAGGCCACACAAAGATTGATGTCTTTTCACAGTCAGTGTACCTTAGGTTGCTAGATCTCAAAGCCTGGTCCTGAACCTCCACTTTTTCTGGGTTATCTCCAGGCGAGAAATGAAGGTGCACATTTTCCAGGGTTTTTTTTTTTTGGTAGGGGAGCCTACCTCAAGGCATGAGGAAAAGGCTCAGTGCAAACCTCCAGCTCAGCTGGTGCAGAGCAGCTGATTGCTACAGTTTCCAAGGCTTTTTAAAAATATTTATTTGCCAGTTTTTACACAAAATAACATAAACTCCAACTGACATTTCTAACGTAAACATAACCTAAAGTTAACAGACTACAGTCAACTCTCCACATTTGTGGGTTTAACTTTCACAGCTTTGATTTTTGTGCACTTTTCCAACCCCTGCCTGCCCCCCAAGCGCTTCTTTTCTGAGGGAGCGTTCACTTGCAACGCAGCCATTTAAAAAATCCACCTCTGGTTCTCCTCCTCTCCCACCACCGGCTGCCTGGCCTGCTAAGGACTAGAAGCCCAATTTCTCAGCATCACAAACCTTCTCCCAGTACCCTCCACACACCCAAGGAAGGAGAGGGGGGAAAGAGAGGAAGGATAGGGCCATCATGCCAACCCACTCCTTTGCCCTTGTCCTTTCCCTGACCTGGTTTGGACCCTGCTCTCCCCACCATGCCTTGGCCCTCTGCCCACAGACAGACATTTTTATATTCTACTTTTTCCACTTTTGCAGGGCTCCTGCAGCCCTAACCCTAGTGAACATGGAGGGCCAACCATAAATAAAATGTCAAAGCAATAAACTAAAAAAACCCCCCACTAAACAGTAACTCACTATAACACTGACTTACTAACTAAACTAAGCAACTAGCACTAACATACTGCTACACAAAAGGGCTCTGACCCAATCCCGAAACTGTAATAAGAAAGGGAAAATAAAAAGAAGACAGTATAGTATTACTCTGCAATTACAGATCCAGCTAAGCAAACTACCAATAGCCATATCCATGAATGGTTGCATCGTTTGATGTCTTATTACTCTAAAAGTCCACAAATGGTTTTCATTCTTTCAAAATAGCTTCAGTTGACTTAACCTTTAAATTCTGCGTTAACCCAAGACTTAATTGTTTTGTTGCTAAAACTTGAAAACACTTCAGGGAGGTCTGTGCATTTACGTGGCTAGCTTCCTCCTTTCCTCTCTGTCCTTGTAGCTCGGGGGCCATTTCCACACTAGCCTGTTATAGTGCTATTATTCCACTTTCAACGTCCTATGGAATACTGGGGTTTGCAGTTTAAGGAGCGGCCTCAAAATGAAGGGCTCTTGCATTTTAATTTTTAGTAAGGTATGTTTTTATTTTAGCTTGTATTTATCACAAAAGATTAGAAGGGGAATATTACCGCAGTTAGAAACGTAATAATGGTGATAGCGCATGGTGTCTCAAAGATCCCTACGCACATAAAAAATACATTAAAAAGAGTCTTGTCTCTGAGGCCTTTTGTGCCTGCAGACAAGGCACTGTTCTGTTCTTTGGCAAGCATTTCTGTGAGCTCCCCAAAGACGCAGAGGTAATGCACACAGTAAAGCAACAGTTTAGTGTGGCACTCAATGTCAAAAGTGATTTAGTGAAGAAAAAGAATTCAGGAGTAAGTAGCTAGTTTTAAACTAACCGTAGCCATGCTTGTACCTGGTCTTGGCACAAAAGCATCTGGCAGTATTTATTTTCAGGGACAGCTGCTTCGCTGGCAGTTAGAATCATAAAGTTGGAAGAGACCCCAGGAACCATCCAGTCCAACCCCCTTCTGCCATGTAGGAATGCATCATCAAAGCTTTCCCAACAATTGGCCATCTGGCTTCTGTTTAAAAACCTCCAAAGAAGGAGACTCCACCACACCCCGTTGAGGCAGCAGAATATTCCACTGTCACAGCTGTCCTGGCACAAAACGAACCAGGTAATACACAAGGTTCTGAATCCCGTTGTTAGTACCAATTACAGTAGACACATCAAGTCAATGGAATTCTCCCATTGATTCAGTGTGTTTACTCAATAGGATTCAGACCACACTGCAGGGGTGGCCATGTTGGAGGCGATGGGCTGCATTCGCCCTTCCCCAGGAGACCTTGGAGGTCTGCATCACTCCAGTAAACCTCCCCACAAATCAAAATCTGTGCTCTAATGTCCCCTGGCAATTCAGGTAGCATGGTATGTACCATCTAGGAATCTAAGATCTATAGGCAAAGGATTATTTGTCTGTTCCACCAATGTGCACAGCCCTGTTTGGGCTGCGAGCTTTTGCCGATCTGGCTCCTCATCTGTGAGGCGGTCTTCCTTTGGACCTCTGAGTGGAGGAGAATCTTCACCTGTTTTTGTAAGGGGTGGAAGATAATAAGCTGCTGAGTTGTGCCTCAGGTTACTGAGGTGGGTAGGGACTGGTGGAGTGTTGGGGGACTTCATTTTATGTATGTTTATAGTGTTGTGTTTTGTTGTCCTTCCCTTTCAGCAGCCCCAAGCAGGCTGTGGAGCTCTTTAAAAACCCTCCTCCACCAGCAAATGCCTGGCCAACTCAGGACGGATCACAGCCCAGTTTCTCAGCACCACAAATCTTCTCCTGATTCCTCCCACACCCAAGGAAGGAGATGGGTGAGAGAGAGGAAGTATAGGGCCAAAATGCCAACTCACCTCCTTTCTCTCTCCTTTCTCTGATCTGGTGTGGACCCTCCGTGCCTGCCCTCCCCACCATGCCTTGGCCCCCCCCCACAAATACATACACATACCTCTTTGGATATTTATGATCTTTCCACTTTTGCAGGGGCCCTGCACCTCTAACCCGAATGAATGTAGAGAGCCAACTGTACAAGTACCCCTAAGAGAATCCAAAACATAAAAGGGGAATACACATACACATTTGACTTCCAGCTCCTCAGAAAGCAGTAGTTAGTTATCCCTAATTATACTTTAATTCCTTTGTCTACTTTTACCTATATTTATGACCATTTATAGAACTTTATTCACTGTAGCTCAACTAATTCACCGTTGATAGTCTTAAAAACTTTAAGCTTAAATATTGTATCATAATAAATCTAGCCTTCCCAATTAATCAAACCCTCTTGCTGCACATACCCCTCCAATTGACTTCAAAATCAGTATAACCCTTTCCCTATGTATGTATGTATTTGTGTGCTGCCTGTCTCCCAGAGTGGGACCCAAGGCAGTTTCCAATAATAAATCAGTAAGAGAACCACGAAAGCACATGTAGTGGTCTGAGCATTTGACTACAGTCCTGGAGATCAGGATTCAATTCCCTGCTTAGCCATGGAAATCTACTAGGGGACCTTGGCCGTGTCACACACTCTCAGCCCCCAAAAAACCCTGTGATAGGGCCCCATTAGGGTTGCCGTAAGTCAAAAATTACTTGAAGGCACATGACAACAACAAAGAGAAGCATCTCTTAACAGTATTGTGAGATTATCCATCTCTACCATGTCCAGTAGCTTCTTCACCCGGTCTTCTTGAGTTGGGATCATGGGATCTTTCCACCTCTGAGCATACAATGTTCTTGCTGCCACAATAATGTACTGTATAACTTTTACACAGTTCTTAGAATCACAGAATCCTAGAGTTGGAAGTGACCCCGGGACCAGCCTCATTCTGCCATGCGGGAACATGCATCAAAGCCCTCCCTTGGACAGATGCCCACGCAGCCTCTGCTTAAAAACCTCCAAAGAAGGAGGAGACTCTACCGCACTCCACGGAGGCAGCAGCAGATTCCACTGCCAGACAGCTCTGATTGTCTTATCAGTCTGATAATTTGTCCGTCCCAGGTGTGGGTTGTTTTTCAAGGCATTCATGGAGCCTCCACTTTCTCTCTGTTTCCAGAAGGAGAGACGGATCCTGCAGAACCGACGCCTGGATCTGGATGCCTGTAAAGCCAGGCTGAAGAAAGCAAAAGCCGCAGAAGCGAAAGCAGCGGTAACTCTGGCCCCCGCCCCCGATCCCCGTCCCCCACGCCAGTCTCTCCGTAGTCTCCTTGTTTTTGCCACCCACCTGGTCTTGATTCATGTGCATGTGACGAGTGTGATCATGTCCTCTGATCGTCTCTCTCATGGGCCTGAATCTGTTCTGTACTGCATGTAGTTGTCTAGTGAGGGAGAAGGTTTATTGGGTGTGTGAATTTTCCCCCCTACCTTGCCTCCTCCATCCCCCAAAAAACACCCCTCCATGCAAGAGTCAGGGTACTTGGTAAGAACTGTGGGCAAGGGCTTTACAGAGAGCTGTGCATTTTCTTTTCCCTGACAATCCAGTTGTTGCAACTAGCGTTTTCTTTTGGGGAGGGAGTGGGCATAATATGAAGCTTTTGGGGGCCCCGATGTACGTGGCGAGAGATGCAGCTGACATCTCCCCCCATAACCAGTTTGAAGAATGGTCTGGCAAAGAAACTGTGCCTCCTTCTCTATTCACCATTGTCTGAATTTTTGTACAGCTTTCCTCTATTCTAAAGGACTTAAATACTTTCCCTAAGGCTTAGTTACTGGCAATAAGCTAAAAAAAACAAAACACTGATGGGTTTTTTTTTGGCCCTTGCTTTTTTTGTGTTTGGTCCCTGGAATATACAGAATCCCAGATCATCTGTAAATTTGAATCCAGGCTTCAGACCGAAAGGAATTCCATTGCACCCCTTTAGATCAGGATAGATGTACCAAGGGGAGCCCTTTTGTTACGTGTCTTGTCTATCTGATATTTATTTGGGTCAAGCTTTCAAGATTAAGATGCATCTTGCAGTAGGAGTAATAACAGAAAAAAAATCAAAAGGGCATCATTTGCTTATTTGATTTATTTGATTTCTCCCGAAAATAGGACCCAAAGGAGCACTAAATACCTAAAATATGATGCATCTAGCCCTCTCTTGCCAGTGAGCCACGGTGCAGCAAACAGAGGCTAGAATGCCCGTGTCCTAGAATGTCCTTGCCAGACCATGTCTCACTGTTGGAAGGGGCTGAATGCATCGTCCTTTAGTCCCCTGGTCACTGGTGCCACAAAGCTCCTTTTTCAGTATGGCTGCCTGACTTTTAAGGTGGGTTCTAGAGGCATTTACAGTCAAGATAATGGGACCGCCATTGTAAATGTGAGTGCAAAACAGTTACAGTGTGGTATTGTGTGACCTATATCTTTTAGGTATAACCTTCAGTTTTTTAGGATTGTGCCCCAAATGCTTGCGTGAGGGTCCCTGAAAAAGCAGGGCTTGTTTTATAGTCTGCCAAATTTTCCAAAGCAGTTTCCAGATACAGTGATTGTTAAAGTCTCTATTTACTGTGATTCTGTTGTAACATGAATAACTGTGCTAGCGGAATCTGTTATCATAGCCTTCCAAATCTAATAACAAAGTTTTCTCCAGAGTAATCCATTCTTTAATCCATTCCAAGCCACTAGTGGCTACCATATGTGGTGGACATGCTTCCTGGCAAAAAACTTTTGGAAAAAAGTCCACGACACAATTGAAAAGATTCTAAGTTTAAAATTTGAAATGAAACCTGAAGCGTACCTACTTAATATATTGGGGTCACAGAAAGAAATGAGAAAGAATATGAAGATATTTTTGTATTTAACAACAGCAGCGAGGTTATGTTATACCCAGCACTGGAAAGAGAAAGATGGCCCAACTACAGAAGAATGGAAATTAAAGTGATAGACATGAAGGAAATAGAAAAACTGTCTAGTTTGTTAAAGGAAAATTCTACTCAACAATTTGATAGAGAATGGCAGTCAATAACAGATTGGATTAAATGTAAGGAGAGATATTCAGATTATCAGATGTAATAGAACAAAGGAAGTGGTTAAAAATTGCAGTGAACAGATGTTTACTTTTTTAACTGTTAAAATTAGTGTGTGTATAGAGGATAAGAAAAGAGGGTTATATAAAAAGACAATACAGTCAGCCCTCCACATTTGCGGGTTTTGATTATTCACGGATTATTTGCTGCCACCTCTGTTGCTTCCCTAGGCCGTTTTTAATAGGGGTTGCAAGCCTCGTGAGGCTTAGAAACTGCGAATGGTGCTTGTAAGACCCTATTTAAAAATGGTTGGGAAGCCTCCCACTTCTGCCTTGGGAAGGAACCTTGATGCCCCAGAGGAATCCAAGGTGGGTTGAATATGGAGATCATACTGTTTTTCTGTGTTAAATATGGTTTGGGAGGGCCTGGAGTTATTCATGTTTTTTTCATTTTCACGGAGTTCCTGTGCCCCTAACCCTAGCCAGTGTGGAGGGAGGACTATAATTTAAAAAAAAAGTAGGGCTTGGAAACATCAAATGTTGGGGAGGGGAGGGGGTTACACACATGTGTACACACACACACACACACACACACACACACACACACACCAGAGTTGTAACTGGCCATGCTTGCTAGGCACAGTCGTGAGTTTCAAAACCCCAGTGTTTCCAAGCCCTGCTAGAAGATAGGGCTTGCTCTCACCGTATGAGCACATCCCGTATCGTGCTTTTCCCCTGTGCTAGAACCCCAAAAGGGCTCTTCTGATTTATTAAATTCCCTTGATTTTCAAATCCCCTTCACTTCGGCACTTCTGCTTGCTGTTATTTCTCCTTTCATCCTTTGAAAGGGGCTGAATCAAGCATGTCTCCTTAAACTCTCTCCCTGTCGCTCGTTTTCCTGCTCCATTGCAGAATTCCACCTGTAGCTTTATAACCTTTTCTGAGTTGGCCAGAGCAACTTTCTTTCTTTTCCCCTGGGGTTTACTCCTGAGTTGTTCTGCCTCCCCATCTTGCACCCCAACTCCTCCTAATGTCTGAAATTTTCTTATCCTTCACGTTGCTGCTGTTTTTGTCCACTAACCTCTTTGTTTTGTTCTGTCTTTTAATTTTGCTCAGTGTGAGGGAGATGTGAGTATTACCTGCGTGAATAGTGCTGTGCCTTTTGATCTGCAATGCTTCTCTCACTGTTCCTCTGTCGTTTGAAAGAGACATATGTTTTTTGTTTCTTTTAAAAGGCCCATGTTGTCCAGCAGAGGCATCTCACTTCCATGAGGGGCGGCAGGGGGTGGGCGATGTCCCACCGGCGATGGAAACAGCTGGCTGGCTGTGGCTGCTGCACATGCTCCAAGTGTGCAGCTGTTTCCATTTCTAACACCTCTTGGAAGTCTTGCTCAAGAGGCAGTGGGGGGTTTTTTTCGGGGGTGGGCTGGGGGAGTCACAGGCAGGGCCGTGTGTATAGTACAGGGTACTGAATTTGACTTCTTGATTGGGAAGACTTGGAAAATCAAGCTCCCATTGCTGAATGGAAAGAGGTACAGGTTGAGCCTCCCTTATCTGAAAACAACAACATCATCATCGTTATTATTATTATCATTATTATCATCATCATCATCATCATCATCCATACAATCATAGAAACATAGAATTGGAAAAGACCACAATGGCCATCAAGTCAAACCCCATCCTGCCATGCAGGAACAAACACTCAAAGCACTTCCGACAGATAGCCTTCCAGCCTCTGCTTAAAAGCCTGCAAAGAAGGAGGAGATTCTACCACACGCCATGGAGGCAGCAGCCTATTCCACTGCCGGACAGCCCTGACCGTCAGGAAGTTCTCCCTGAGGTTCAGGTGGAATCTCCTTTCCTGCAGCTTGAATCCGTTGCTCCTTGTCCTGGTCTCTGGAGCAGCAGAAAACGAGCCCACTCCCTCCTCGACATGACATCCCTTCAAATATTTAAACATGGCTACCATGGCCCCTCTTAACCGTCTCTTATGCAGACTAAACATCCCCAGCTCCCAAAGCCGCTCCTCAGAGGGCTTCATGGCTTCCAGACCTTCCACCATTTTGGTCGCCCTCCTCTGAACGCATTCCAGCCTTTCAACATCCTTCTTGAAATGAAGGATCAAAAGAATAGTATATAATTTACCAGAATTATACAGTGGTATATAATTTACAACAATTTAAATTTATAATTTGAGATGTATATGAAACATAAACCAATTTCATGTTTGGACTTGTGTTCAATCTCCAAGATAACTCATTATGTTTATGCAAAAATTAAAAATTGGGGGGAAAATCCAGAATATGTAACACATCTGGTCCCAAGCATTTTAGATTTTTTATTAATTATTGCATATTTACAATTATTGCATATTTGCGAAGTACATCTACACAAACTACAGTTAAGGCAAAAATTATACTCAATACTAAGGACCAAACAAGAGGAAAGTAAAGAGAACAGAAGTAAATGAATATATAAGTCCATATGATACTATCTATATTATCTAAGCCATTCTTTAAAAGCGGTAACAGATTCTCCCCATTTCCTATTAAAATATGAGATTAAACCTTCCCACTGTTTCCTAAAATTATCTAATGATTTATCTTTTACTAGCATTGTTAATTTTTCCATGTCCATGATCTCATAAGCTTCTATGAGCCACGAATCAACACTAGAAATCTCTTCTTTTTCCCATTCTTTGGCGTAAAGGATTCTGGTCTTAGTTATCAAATTAAATATGGCTTTTTATATCCTTTCTCAATATGACCTTCAACTAAATTAAACATATTTAACAAGTATAATTCTGGTTTCATTTTAGATAAGGGAGGCTCAACCTGTGCCAGAAAAGATGTGACTGAAACATTTTAAAAAATCTTCCAGAGCTTTGGATTCCCTGTAACCGTGCAAAAGATAAAAAAGATGCAGAATGAACGAAGCCATGCAGGTCTGCGCAGTGTAATGAACGGCTCACAGAATTTGAACTCGTGCAGAACTTTGATGGTATCTTTTAAGTACGCACAGCCCTGGTGGTAATTGGTACGCGGACCGTGCAATGTGTGTTCAGACGGGAATAGGACGCTGTGGGTCTCCAGCTACAAATAATGTGTTTGGCTGGATGAAGTTCGGTCTTTTGGTTGAGGCATGAGTGAACGTGTGCAGTGCTATCCCATCTCCCCTTGAACTCCAGAATTGCGCCTCTTCTCTCTAAACATTGGAGAGAAATGGACTTGCTTTTTCCATGTTGTCTCTTGATCGCTGCTTGCCTACGACAGTTGCCGTTTTGCTAGAACAGTCATTGTGGGCGCTCTTTTGGCACCTCTGTGTCAAAGGCTGGCAAAGTTGTCAAAATATGGAACCTCTAGAAAAATAAAGTCAAGGCCCCGAGAAGGTGACAGCTTTCCCTATGACACCCAGGTCTCATTAAAGACGGCTACGCTGCTCATACCGACTGAGACATTCGTGCAAGTTTGCTTAGAGTTGCCTCTTAGTCTTAACATGAATGTAAACTCCTTGGTTGGTGAACTTCTTTCTCATGCAACCTTGCATTATGACCTCTTCTTTTTCCAAGAGCGCAGGTATGCCTCAGTTAACAAAGTCAGTGTGTTCCGGGGCATGACTTCTTTAATAGAAAATTTGGCGCCAAATCAGATGGAAAGAAGAATGATTGGTTCCTGCACCACCAAAACGGGGGGGGGGATGTTTTAGCAACACTTTTCTTTAAAACTAACTGTGTATACATGTGACATGAAACAACCAGGTCAGGGAAGCTGTGCATAAATACACAAAAAAACTTTTTTTAAAGGGAACCTGAAGGCTTCCTCCAAACGTATTCCAGGATGCTTTTTTTTTTTTTTTTTTTGCCTTTTCACCAGCCCCCATTTTTCTTACGATTTCCATTTTGGTCTGTATATCTATGCTTTCTCAAAATTATGCTCAGGATAGCTGGTGAGACCAGCTAACCTGCTTTCTCCTTTTCTCTCTGTTTTGCTGTTCACACCTCCTCTGTAAGAGATTCTGGAGGCAGCTGCTGTTTACCTTGCCTGCTGTAGGAAGGTACGCACAGCTATAGTAGGACTAGCTGGAGCTGAATCCCTTTCTTTCCCAGCTCAAGCTTCATTGCGTTGTTGACTGCAGACACGCTGCAGAAAATCTGTTTTTCTCCAGCCCTCTTTCACCATCTTCCTAATGTTGATGTTGCTAAAAAAAAACCAGCTAGACAGAGGACAAGGAGAAAAAAGGAAACTGTGAGCATAAGCGAATTTTGTAAAAAAAAAAGGGGGGGGTCTAGTTTGTCAGAGGCTTTGGTAACTGGAGTATGCCTGTATCTGCCATAGATCACAGATGATGAAAACGTGGCCCTCCATTTGCTGTTGACTCTAGCGTCAGTCATCCCTAGACAACGTAGCCAGTGGTGGGGGATGACGGGAGTGACAGGCATCTGGAGAGCCATAAGTTACCTATCTCTGTCCTACAAGGTCATTTCTTTCTGTAGTGCTTGACTGCACAAAATCCTGCATATTGATTTAAAATTAGACTGAACTTTTTTTCCCATGGGCACACAAGTTTACCAGTGTTTGATTCATTGTTAAACTATTTTAAAAACCCTCTTCCCGGATAAGTGTTCATGCAGGATTGACCTGGTTACTGGGAGTAAACTCCAGTTGAACTCATTAACTCTGAACAGACACGTGCAGGATTGTTCTGTCAGACAAAGTGTTGCCGCCTGGAACATAATCAGTACTGATGTTAAGAGAATAACCTTTGAACGTAATGCATACATCACTGAAAACTTTACTGCATAAAAAAACATCTTGCCATCTCTACCACAAAAGGTTCCGTGTGGCCTTTTAACGTCCTGAGGTTTGTTAAACTGATATGGGTGGTGATGAGGGGGAAAAAAATAAGTGTAGGGTTATTGTATTTCTTTGCACAGTTTTGCAGGCCCAAGTGTCACAGTGTGGTGCTGGTGTTCACTAGATGTTCAGGAGCCACTGAGTGTACAGTCACCACCTTGTGTCAATTTTATTACCAACATGAGCTCTAGTTGGCCATTTTCCAGGTAGCTTGGTATATGTGCAGAGACTCCAATAGCAGAGGTACTTGGATATGTGTCCAAAATGTTGCCTTTAGAATAGCCAACGTTAGTAACGGGCTCCAGGCTTCCCCTGATTATCTGACCAGTTAGAGACCAGAGCACTGTCAGAAAGTGTAGCTAGTTGAATAGCAGAACCCATGGGGGATGGAGCAAACCTGTTTTCAGCTGCTCCAGAGACTAGGACACGGAGCAGTGGCTTCAAACTTCAGGAAAGATCTTCTGTATAAACATTAAGAAGAACTTCCTGACTTTTAGACCAGTTTGACTTAGAATACACTGCCTGGGAGTGTGTTGGAGTCTCCTTCTTTGGAGTATTTTAAGCAGAGGCTGGATGGCCCTCTGTCCCAGGGAATGCTTTGATGGTGTCTTCCTGCATGGCAGAAAGGGGTTGGACTGGATGGCCCCTGGGGTCTCTTCCAACTCTTGGGTTCTATGAATTCACCTAATCTGCACTTTTAAAAAATGGAAGCAAACCTCCAGTCTCTCCCAGTTTTCTGTAAGTAACTGGTGCAAGTCTTAGACTGGACAGAGACAGAGGATGGACAGTTGCTCCATAGACCCTCTGAAGTTGCCTGACTCTGCTTCTACAGATGGTTCTGGAGTCAGGCATCTTTGTCAAGGTGAAGGAAGACGCAACACAATTTGTCTTTTCTCTGGAAATAATTTAAGACCCGTCAGAGGCATCTGAGGGGTTGCCTTTGAGTTTTCATTTGGTGGATTAAATCTCTCATATTTAAACATGGGAGAACAGTGGTTCACAGTGAAGCGGGTATCTTTTGCTTTTAGGTAGAACACCTATTATTGTGTCCTGTTGTCCTGCTTTTAAATCTAAACGCATTTATAACCCGTCTTTCTAGTCTGGCAACAGGACCATGCAGTGGCCTAAAAATAATACATGAAACATAACATCTAGTTAAATCCAAAAACCCCCCAAAAAGTACCAGATAAAAATAGCTCATCATTTTATTTTCCTTACCATCTATCATTTTTTTAAGCCCAAATTGTGCAGGGAGAGACAAGACAGACCTAAAATTAACAACAGCAAAATTAAAGCTATATCCCTAAGGTCAGAAAGGTACAGAGAGTTAGAACTTTCTGTTATAAAACCACTAAAAGCTGACTGAAATAAAAAACGTTTTAACTGTCCATCTGATATTATCAAGTCTGGCTTTACTGCCGAGGGAAATCCAGTGACGGTGCAGCCACAAATAAGACCCCATCTAGCAGAAAGTTGCTTTCTAGATGTGCCTCATTGCTATAAAGTGTTAAGTGTATTTTCTTTTTTAAACTAATACCTTGTTGCCTTTACTAATGGCACAGTATTAAGAGTGTGTGGCTGTGTTATTTGCTGCCGTGCTTGTTTTATTATTGGTCCCTGTTTGCTACACATATTTTAGAAAACACACACGTAAGCTTGCTAATAGAGTGGCATTTTTAAAAAGCATTTATTCTGAATGTTTGCCCCAGCAAGCATGACGCTGGCATCAGGTGCAGAATTTAGAACTTGCTGTTATTTGGAAAGTCTCTAGCAAACATGGTTGCAGAATAATATGTGTCTTTGTGAGAACCAAGAACAGTGTTAGACTGAAAAGATGACACTGTTATGGATGGAAATAGCTTTGGTCAAGGGTAGGGCGTAAATGCCTGGTGGAAGAATTTTTCATGCATTGCTACTGCATTCCCATCTCTTTCTCCTGCATTATTTCATCCTTTATATTTTTCCTTTCCTCGAAAGGGCACTGGCTAGTGTCTAGAGTTTACATACTCAGAAAGACACATGCACACACTCACATTCCTGATAGTCCTTCAAAGAAGAGAGAAACACCTATTTAGGCCTTTTCCAATCTGTCCACCACCTCTTAGTCACTCTTTCGATGTCCTATTTCCTCTCCAGACTTTGGGTTACAGAGGAAATTATGCCGGACTCACCTATAGCAAGCAACTTCTGCATTTGTCCATTTGGTTTTCCATGATTTACAATATACACAGTCCTGCCCACGTAGCCCACTTGGCATAGAAAGTGGGGATGGCTCAGTGGATTAAGTTTTTTCCCCCTCTATACAATAATCTTGGCACCTGTGTTATGGTTTGTTTGGTTGCTTTTTAAAAATAATTATTTCTCTTAGGCTGGGAATACCTTGTAAGAAAGAGGAAAAAGTCAGTCAAAGTTGGCTGCCTGGGTACCCATTCACAGTACACAATTATGGTGCTGTTATTTTGTTTTAACTGCCATGATTGCATCCCAGGGAACGCTGGGATCAGAGATGTAGTAGATCCCCTTGGCTGAGCAATCCAAGTGTCCTCCTTGATGCTGCAAACCTTGGGATTCCACTGGATGGAACTGTGGTAGTTAAAAGTGGAATAACAATCAAGTCCAAGTTTATTTTACAGTCCATAGACCCAGCATAGTGAAATAATAGTGCTATAATTGTGTAGCGTGAACGGTCCCCTGCGCTGGATGCACAACTGGTCCAAGAATGTCTCTCTGGTGTCCTTCCCCTTTGATATCTCTCCCAGCCTTTTGTGGGAAGCATTTTGTGCTCCTCATAAGGAGGTCCCCTCCGGCCCACCCCAGGGGCCCATCTCTCGATTTTTCTGCATGATCTGTATGTGAAATTGTATTCCCCCTCCGTAGGCTGTGCCTGACTTTAACGAGACTAGACCACGTAATTATATTCTCTCCGCCAGCGCGTCAGCGGTAAGATCGACCCCCTCCCTCCTCATAGATATTTTGTGCTATAACTTGTCTTTCTCCCTGCTGCCAGCTGTTTCCTTCTCCTCTTCCTCTCTCATCCTAGATCTAGCATTAATCCCATTTTCAACATTTTAACGCAATGGTGGCTATTCAGAGTAGGAATTCCTACTGAGTTGTACACGGACGTCATAGTCGCGGATGCTGGATGAGGGTGTTGCAAATTCCCCAACAACTGGGCATCACGGATTTTTTTTTTTCCGCAGAAGACCAGCCTCTAGCAAGGAATGATTTTTGGGTTGTGCTTGTTCAGCCTGTTTACAAAGTAGACCCTGATCAGCAATAAAGACCGCAAAGTATTTACCAAAGTGCTAAGAATAGACTGTATGGAAAAAGTGGAAAGGGAAAAAATATATCATGTACATAACAAAAATCTCCCACCTCAATTTTTTTTCTGGAGTGGAGAGGAGTTCTTCCAGGGTTTCATTTTCCATCTCATATAAGACTTGTTAGTTTTGTCGAAACAAATTTGTACTGGGTATTTGTTGTCATGACACCACATGGTGTTCCATACTATTTTCTGTCTCATAAAATATGGGCTGTTAAATCCTGTTTGGTATTTATGAGACTGTAAACTGGGCTTATAATCTTGTAACTTTTGAGTTTCATATTTATGGTCATTAATGACCAAATGTTGACCCCCAAAACCGTCTCTCTTCAACCAGGCAGTGCCCAACTGAAGGTTTCCTGAGGCCCTGCAGACTGGGACACTGAGGAATGATGGCTGCAATATTCTCCCAGTCTTGGGCTGCATGAACGTCCCTATCACACTACACTGTTATAGCACTATTATTCCACTTTAACTGCCCTGGCTGTACCCTGTGGAATTCTGGAATTTATAGTTTGGTGAGCTCTTTGGCTGAGAATTCTTAATGCCTCTCCCTAAACTGCAAATCTCATGATTCCATGCAATATTGCCGTAACAATTAAAGTGGAATAATAGTGCCAGTGTGGTGTGATAAGGCCCTAAGACAAGCAACTGCGGCGGGACCTTGGTGTCTCTGCCTGTCTCAACCAGGATAACACGGAAGCAGTCATTTCCCATCTCCTTAATCTACAGCAACTGGCAACCCTTTGGTTGGGGTCGTACCTGGCTCAGGAGGTAGGTTTTTGGGCAGTGGCATCAGCAAAGGTAGCTTTGAGGACCAAACTCCATCATTACAGCTGCATCTGACAATGCAGGGTCTTGGCTGTGTTGATGTATGCCGTATTCCTGATCACTTATGGGAACACAGTCTGGAGCTTAGATATCGTCTTCCTGGCAGAGACCATGGATGGAAGGACAAAGGAGGTCAGGGAGTTTTCCCCCGGCCCAAGATTAGCTGAAGAGCCCCACAGGGGATGTTCAGGAAAAAAACCACTCTCGTAGACTCACTGATGGAAGGAGATGGGCATTCCTTTCTTTAGGACCCAGAAAGGGGCTGTACACCTTTCATATTCTGCCTGGAGAGCGGACAGAGGTGGAAGATAGGGAAGTGGAGTTGAGGTGTGTGAAGAGGCCGCCTTTGGAAGTTCAGCTGGGAAGTTTTCTGTTGTTCTGTAGTCACAAACAGTGTTTTTTCAGTATAGTTGGGATCCATCTTGATTTAGTTTAACAGCGGAATATTTTCCAGCTGCTCCACCTTATACAATTTCTGGGTCATGGCCTGCTTCTCTGCTTATTTTTACATGGTGATCAAAGGTGCAGGTCAGATACAACTGTGTAATAGTTCATGTCCTAGCGTGAGCTCTCCATTCTTCTGTGAAGGCAATGAGGACTGGTTTACCTTTAGCCATTCAGAAGAGACTATAGTCATCTCTCCACAGTGCAAGACCCCCATGAAAATGGGAAAACCACACACACACACACAAAAGTACGATCTGTAGGTTCAACCCACCACAGATTCAAATGTACAGTACACAATACATTTGAATTTGCAGTGGGGAACATACCAGCTGTCCATTTCTACCTTCAAAGCAGTGGGATTCTTTTGCAAGGTAGAAGTGGGCAACCGGTGGGGCTTGCCGCTGCCTCTGCTGCTGCCCTAGACAATTTTTAATGGGTACTTACAAGCTTTGCCTTGCATTTGCAGTCTCTCTCAGTCTCGCGAGGCTTTCAGAGAGACTGCAAATGCAAGGCAAGACATATCAGTCCCTATTTAAAATGGCATCAGGCAGCAGCGGAGGCCAATAATCCACAAATAATCAAATCTGCGAAAGATAAATGCACAAATGTGGAGGGATGACTGCATTTGGTAGCAAGTTGCTACCATATTTCCAGTAGTCTTCTGCTACCAGAAGCCCTTGTCTCCCTCTTTCCCTAACTACCAGACTCCTTGAAATGGCAGAGATGTGCTGTGAGTGAACAAGAGCAGGCAAATGCCACCATCACCCCCTGCCAACCTTGCATCTCCTTGTCATTGCATCTTCAACCAGTTGGTCTGTGCCGCTACCTCCCTCGATTGCACGAGTGTCCCATCTCTCGTTAAAATGTTGAAAACTCCAGTGCCTTGCCTTTTGCTTCATGCATTGCTGGTGGAGCAACACTGATGCCCTCCTGGTCTTTGGGCGGCATAGCTGTCTCTGTGTGTGTGTGTGTGTGTGTGTGTGTGAGAGAGAGAGAGAGAGAGAGAGATTTAATTGCAACAATGGGGCCTTGCAGAAAAGAGCTTTTCTGTGTGGTTGTATAGCTGTTGTGTGTGGCATACAGAACACCACCCTTGGGTTTGGGGGCCTGGTGGAGGGCATCAGTGTTGATCTAAACTTGAACTTTTGCAAAATCCCCTTTTAGATAGCAGTGCTGGTATTGCATGTGGTGGAAGCAGCCAGCTGCTTTGCTTCTGATTAATTCAAGGGTGGAGGAAAATTGCTGCCCTCCCCAGCTGTGCATTTCTTTTCCAGAGTGGATTTTCCATTGTAGTTTGGCAACCTTCGCTCTTGTGATGGATGGAGGTGAGATTGCTTTCTCAGAAATGGTGTGGGGAGGAGAACCCTGTGAATCTTGGCAGAGGTTCAGAAGGAAAATGTAGGAGAACTAAACTGCTAGGTTGCTTTTTTACAAACAGAAAGGCAGCATGTAGTGCACATCTTTTTTTATATCCGAGGCTCTAACTACACTTCATTTTTACTCAAATTTTTATCCCAACTCACACACTCTAGTGGCCATGTGTATAGGTTTTTTTTCTTAATATCTTCATAACCCCAGAAAGATGCTGCATGGTGTCCCAAGGTTTCCCTGGTAAGCTTGCTGGCTGAATGGGGATTGGAGCATCCAGTCTCAGTTACATACTCTTAGCCCAAAGTGCCATGCTGGGATCTGTTGGCAAGCCATAGAACTTGGGAAGGTTACTTTTTTGGACTACAACTCCCAGAATGCCCAGCCTAGCAAAGAGATGTCTCTTTGGGCAAATGAGGAAGGATCGGACAATCTCCAGGGATGAGGAATATACGGAGAAGAGAGCAGCATGTCACTGTCACATCTTGTTACCTAAAAAAGTAGCTTTCAGTTGGTATTGGAACCATGATACTGATCCAATGAGTAATTTATTTTTTCTCACAATGTTTCTATGTGGCAAACCTTGTTTGCCTTGCTAACTTTGGTCACCACCTTGGTTTAGAAACCAGAGGCGTTCAGCTGGATCTTGACCTGAAGTGGAAACCCCTGGAAATTTAGGGAAACATTTCAAGACCATTTCTTCTTTTTTTTTCCTTTATAAGTGGTGGTGAGGGCTTATTTTGTCTGGAATGCCTTCAAGTAACTTCTGACTTATGAAAACCTGAGGCAAGCCTATCCTGAGTTTCTTTTTGGAAAGGTTTGCTCAGGGGGGTTGCTGTTGCCTTCCTTGGAGGCTGAGAGAGTGTGACTTGCCCAAGGTCATCCAGCGGGCCTCCATAGCTGACTGGGGGAATTTGAACCCCAGCATCTTACACCAACACTCAAACTATTACACCAGCCTGGATCCAATAAGGTGACCCTATCCTAGCGGGTTTTTTTGAGTGGGGGGCAAAATCTATTCAGAGAAGATTTGCTTTTGCCTTTCTCTCAGGCTGAGAGAGTGGGATGGAACCAAGGTTGCCCCATGGGTTTTGTGGCTGAGCAGGAATTCGAACCTGGTCTCCTGAGGTTCTACTCCACATTTCCACACCATGTGGTGGTCACATACTAGTAAAAATGAGGACTCACACAACAAATGACTAGGCTTCAGACTGAAAACCAGGCTTGAAACTCTAAACTAGGCATTACATTGAAAACTTTGTTGTAAGGTGCTTTCAAATCAGCTCTGACTTTTGGCAACCCTCTCCTAGGATTCCTTGGCCAGATTTTTTTCCGAGGAAGTTTGCCATTTCCCTCCTCTGAAGCTGAGAGTGTGTGGCTTGTCCGGGGTCACACAATGGGTTGCCATGGCTGAGTGGAGATTCAAACCCCGGCCTCACAGAGTCCTAGTCTTAACACAGAGACCAGTGCTTCCATACTAGCTGCTATGTGGGGACTTCGCCACCCAGCTAAAGGATGTCCCAGAACTTCTTCTTAGTCACATTTTTGGCCGTGGAAGCGCAGAGGAGAAGAGAAAGCCAAGGAGAATGTAGGTGGGTGCGCCCAGTCTTCTTGAGTGGCGTCCCTTAAACAATGTTCCTGTTAAGTGCTGCCTAGTTATTCTGCCTGGCCAAGTTGGATCTGATTCCAGGTGTATATTTTCCCCTTGGCGTTCCCCATAGCCAGTGCGCGGCCAGCAAAGATTTGCCAGCAAGTCCATCTTGTTTAACTGGCCTGTCCCATGAGACACTTTGTACCACTGAGGACAGTTTTTAGGAATTGCTCTTTAGTTCTCTCATCAAAAGGGAAAGATGAAGTAAAGCCTCTGTATGTGCTTGAACTCTTAAATGAGGTGCAGACCAGGTCAGAGCTTGGAAAAATTACTATTTTGGTTATCAGAGTCTCCCAGTTCTCAGGGTCATGGTTCCCTCATATTTCTTGGAGTTGTAGTCCAACTAAGTCCCTTTTCTGTGCTTCGATATGGAAGCACTATAGATGTAGAGTGTGTGCCCCCCCCGGACAACAGAATAATTGCAGTAATTCCAGAGATTAAAAGTCACACATTCCTAGGGCATCACTGTAGTTGCCATCTCTGTCAATAGAAGTTCCCCCTGTCTCCAGGCTGCTAGAAATCCCAGGGTCCACCCTGTGAAGAGTTTGGCTGCAACCCAGCATGTATCTGCACTATGCAGTTATGGCACTATGATGCCACTTTTAACTCTCTTGGCACCACGCTATGGAATCCTGGGTTTGTAGTTTGGCGAGAGACTTAAAACAGTCTGCCAAATGGCTATAACGGTATAATTTAGGGAAATGCACTAGAAAATTCCCTCATCAGATTATAAATCCCATGATTCTCTAGTCTGAAACCATGGCAGTGAAAGTGAGATCAAGCTGCTATAATTTTGGAGTGTAGATACCACCCGCAGTAAGAAAGGAGCAACCTGCATGTCCTTACCTGGCTAGATCTTGTCTCTGTACGTTGTCTTTGCTTACCAGAAGTCTCTCCCTCCCCACAAAGCTTCCTCTTTTCATTGATTGCTCTGCATTTTTGCTAGTCAGTTGCCTGAGCAAGCTAGCTGATTGGGGTTGCATCTCTCGGGTTTTCACAGGCAATAAATAACTGGGGAGGGTTGAACAGCATCTCCTGGAAAGAAAACGCAAAGATGCCTTGATTCTTGTGCCTTTCCATTGCTGCTGCCAAAACATCCTTGGGAATTGGAACATCCTCTGATATTTGTTTTCAGTCTGTTTGGCTCCCCCCCACACACACACTAGAATCCCTGTCCTGCAACCATCTCATTCAACCCTGTGAGATCAATCTCTGTTGGTGCAGTTCAGCCTGTGTTGGAAGAATGCTCTGCTGTGGGAAAGAAATGCCAAAGACCCTTCTGGAAAGTTTGAAGACTTCTTTTTTTCCTCCCTCCTGCCTGTATTTGTATTTGTTGCATATGGTGTGTATTGCATTTTATGTTTGTTTCCATAACCTCTGAGCCAGATCCTAGGTAAGACAAGCAGAGAGCCTCGCTGTTCCCCGGATGGATTGTTCAAAGTGCGGGGTGCTAGCCTTGGGGTGCTAGCACTGTGTCCACCACTGTATCTGTAAAGAAGTTACTTTTCGGTACCAGAACTCCCAGAATTTCCCAGTCTACATGATCAGCTAAGAGATTAAAGTACAGCTTAAAACTCAACTGTAACAGAGATGATGACAACAAGAGGATCAGAGGCCTTATGAGGAATGACTCAGGGAGCTGGGGATGTTTGCTTGGAAAAGAGAAGAATCATAGAATCCTAGATTTGGAAGAGACCCCAGGGGTCATCCAGTCCAACCCCCTTCTGCCATGCAGGAAGACACCATCAGAGCACTCCAAACAGATGGACACCTGGACTCTGTTTAAAACCCTCCAAAGATGGAGACTCCACCACACTCCATGGAGGCAGCAGCAGGTTCCACTGCTGGGCAGCTCTGACCGTTGGGAGGTTCTCCCTGAGGTTCAGCTGGAATCTCAGTTCCTGCAGCTTCAATCCATTGCTCCGTGTCCTAGTCTCTGGAGCAGTGGAAAACAAGCCCGCTCCCTCCTCAACATGACATCCCTTCAAATATTTAAACATGAGAATGAGAGCCATCTTTCAGTATCCAAAGGGATGCCATGTAGATGGTGGACCAAGTTTATTTTGTGCTGCTCCAGAGACTTGAACACGAATTGGTAGATTCAAATAACTAGAAACAGGATCCCACCAAAACAGTAGGAAGAACTACAGTCCTCCCTCCCCATTGGCTAGGATTAGGGACATAGGACCCCCGTCAAAGTGGAAAAACCGTGAATAACGCCAAGCCCTCCCAAACCATATTTAACACACAAAAAAGTATGATCACCCTATTTGTCCCACTGTGGATTCCTTTCAGGCATCGGGTTCCTTCCAAAGGCAGAAGTGGGGGGCCGGTGGGGCTTACGGCCTCCTCCACGGCTGCCCCACATCATTTTTAAGAGGGACTTACCAGCCTTGTTTGCAGTTTCTCAACCTCACAAGGCTTGCAGTCCCTATGAGAAATGGCCTAGAGAGGATGCAGAGGGGACAGCAGATAATCCGTGAATAATCAGATCCACGGAAGTGAAACCCGCAAATGTGGAGGGCGGACTGTTGCTGTAAGAGCTTTTTAGCAGTGGAATAGACAGCCTTGAAGGTGGATTCTCCATCTTTGGAGGTCTTTAAGCAAAGGTTGGATGGCCATATTTCAGGAGCGCATGGCATGGGGTGGAAGTAGATGGCCCTTGGGACCTCTTCTGACGCTAAGATTCAAAAGATACAGGACCTGCCTGGCTAAAAGTCCTTCCATAGTAACCAGGTTCGTTGCCAGAGGCCTGCCTGAAGACAAAAATGTTTGCCCACCAACAGAAGAACAACAGGGTAAAGCATAGCTCTCCCTGGCTAGGGGCAACAGCTGGGAGCCACCACCGAGAATGCCACCGTGGCAGAAGGTCCCAAATCCAGGTCAAAGGAAGGGTAGTTACTGGTGGCCTCTGAAATTCTCAGAACCACTGCCAATTTGAATTCACAAAACTGGGTCAGATGGCTCCGTAAGATTTTAAGGTTCTGAGACGCTTTACTTATTCAATTTATACCCCACCTTTCTCCTGCCAAGGGACCCAAGTGGATTACAATAATTTAAAATGGAAGTTGGCTGGAATTTTATATTATGAAAGTTTTAAAAGAAGCCCATTGAGCAATTGTTCTATTAAAAACAAATACTTAAAGGCAGTTTGAAATGTAATTAAATTACATTTAAAATATAAAATGACATTTTAAAACATAATTAAAGTTCTTCTTCGTGGTCTCAGTGCCTCATACATTAGGAGCTTTCGTGCCTGTGCGGTAGCGTTTGGAAGATTCTAGAGCTCGTTAGCTTTGGCGGGAACCCCTCCCCCACGCCGGTGCTGTGCATGCTCCTCCCACCGACTAACAGTCTCTCCTCAGTTCTTTCTTGTCCGCCTCAGCGTACAGAAGGTTCTGCTTCTTGGCTTGCTTTCCGATTCTGCTTTTTGGTGTTTTCGGATTTGGCTTTTGACTACCCCTCACGGATTTCGGACTTGGCTTTGGTACTTTCTCGATCGGTTTTGACCTTTTTCTGCCTTTGACGACGATTTCGGATCTCGGACTGTGTTTGGCGTTCTCGGACTCTTGTTTTCTTGCCTTGCCTCTGGTTTATGTCGGCTCTCTTCAAACACTGCGCCTCCTGTGGAAGGAAGGTCGCTCTCTCTGACTGACACTCTAAGTGCCTGATTTGTTTGGGTGAGGGGCACAACGTCAGGCCTGCCCCATTTGCAGAGAGTTCACACACCAGACTCTCCGCAACAGAGCGGCAAGGCTTAAATCCCACTGTTGGGAGGAGTCTCTTCGTGCCCAGAGACCCGAGACGATGGCCGAGAAACGCCCGTCCTCTTCTTCTTCTTCGGCAGCAGCGGCGGCTGCCGTGCCCTCGACCTCGTCGGTATCGGTACCAGGCTCGGTACCGATAACGAAGTTGCCTAGGATACCGAAGATCTCGGCAACTCGGGCACATGAGGACCCTGCGGGCTCGCAGGCCTCAGCCTCCTCCTCCAGGCCGTTGACCACGGCCCAGAAGAAGTGCCCTGCCACCGAGGGCCTGAGGGAGAAGAAGAAGAAGAGAAAGGAGAAACGGCGCTCTTCACCGATGGTGGTGCGACCCCGACTCCATCACCCACCCAGCCCACCGAGGAACCTCAACTGATGGAGCTCCCTGAGGAAGAGGAGCCTCCGGAGGAAGAGGAAGTCCTCGAGGTGTCGGACGAGGAGCAGACCGTGCAGGCCTCGCCTCCTCAACCGCCCGAGCTGATCGTGGAGATCACTCCGCCGAGTTGCCGTCCACCCTCAGCAGAATGCCGAGAGGAGGCTGTGGTCAGGCAGTGCCCAGCCTCTCGACGCGACCAGTCCCGCTCGCCGGAGCAGCGGGCCAGGCCTCCATCCCCGCAATCGGGAGATGCGCCTGGAGAGGCGTCGCTCGGGCGAGAGCGCCTACTCTCCTGCCTACCTTGGGAGGTACACCCAGGAGCAGGTGTGGCACGAGCCGGCCGGCTCATACTATTCGTATTCGCCGTCTTACAGGGACCGGCACCATCCAGATCCAAGGTACTGGTCACCTTGTCACCGGTCTAGCTCGCCACTGCGGGAGGCTCACTACCCCCACTATGAGAGGTCACCGCTGCGTCATTCGCCAAGTCGCCATCGGTCCCCAGAGCCCTCACCCCGCTACAGGGCTGTTTCTCCACCACCGCGGACGACGGCCACAGCTACCCGCCCGACGCCACGGCCCACCGTGGCCCAGCCGGTGGTAGCTGCGACTTCTACCACGCAGGTGGCACACCGACCTAGGCCCGCGGTCGTGCCCCTGCAGGTGACTCCGATACCGGTCACGACATCAGCTGTATCGGTACCGGCGCAGCCTGCAGCTCCAGCTGACACCCTGGCACCCCTGGACCGTAGGCCGGCCGAGGAGAAGGAGGAGGAGAGGTCGCCATCACCATCCGGCGACTCTTATGATTCGGAATCTGACTCGGCTGAGTCCACCCCTTCTTCTCACGAATCCCCCCCGCTGGGGTTCGGAGAGCCAGGCCCGGAGTCTGCACCGGAGGACATCCGCCAGTTTTCTGCGATCCTCCTCCGGATGGCCACAGCCCTTGGCCTGAAGGTGACTGAACCTGCTCCACAAGCCCAGGACCCGGTCTTCCAGTACTTGGAAGCTCGCCCACCATCGACCGCACCGCTGCCGTTCCTGCCAACCCTGGTGGAAGCGATGAAGCAGCCGTGGGCGAAGCCGGCGTCAGCGCAGCCTATCCCACATAGGCTAGAGCATCTGTACAGGACACAGAAGGAGAACGCGGAGTTCCTCTTCAATCATCCTGTACCGAACTCTATTGTGGTCGAGTCGGCTCAGACGAAAGGAGGCAACCGAGTGCATACCACCCCTCCGGACCGTGAAGGACGGAAGCTCGATGCCTTCGGCCGAAGGTTCTATTCGGCATCGTCCCTGGTCCCAGGACGGTGAACACGATGGCATGCCTCGCGGCCTACCATCAGAACCTCTTTGACCGACTCAGCCCACTCCTTGCTGACTTGCCGGAGGAGTCACGCGCCTCGCCCACACAGATCTTTGGCGAGGCCGTTGCGGTGACTACACAGCAGATCGCCACCTCGAGGCACGCCGTGGAAGCTACCTCGAGGGTGATGGTCGGTGCCGTAGCTCTCCGACACCACGCGTGGCTCCGGTCCTCTGGGCTTCAGGAGGACAGCCGTCGGCGGATTGAAGACCTACCGTTCGACAGCGAAGGGCTTTTCCATACCTCCACCGACGAGGCTATGGAT
The DNA here is from genome assembly GCA_948472985.1 of Iguana delicatissima. Lineage (NCBI taxonomy): Eukaryota > Metazoa > Chordata > Lepidosauria > Squamata > Iguanidae > Iguana > Iguana delicatissima. The sequence continues at coordinate 814,374 of CAOKZL010001502.1, read as the reverse complement.
CACCTCGTCAAGGCCCGGCTGACAGCGAAGAAGATGGGCATCAACCAGCCTGCCCAGTCTCACCGCTCTTTCCAGCCGAGGCCTACGTGGAGAAGGTCCTCCTCTTCGTCGGCGTACCAGCCGCGGTCCACCGCCTCGAGGCCGTCGACCTCTTCGGCTTCGAGGAGGCTTCCCAGACGACGGCCATCTTCATTGTCCAAGAAGTCGTCCTCCGGAGCGAAGTCCCGGTTTTGACGGCCTTCGCAGGACTCCACCCGTGCCATCCTTCGCCCTTCCGGTAGAGGTGTTCCACTACCCGAGCCTGGCCAGGCACCTCGACCGCTGGCGGGAGATCACTGTGGACTCCTGGGTACTTACCATCGTCCGCCTGGGGTATACCATCGAGTTCCAGGCTATTCCGCCACGGGGTGTCTACTATTCCACTGTGGCCAGCTCGGCAATACTGGAAGAGGTCCAGTCCCTCCTCCAGAAGGGAGCGATCGAGAGGCTCCCGCCTTCAGCCAAGACCACCGGCTTCTACTCGAGGTACTTCACGGTGCCGAAGGCGGGCGGATCCCTGCGGCCCATCCTAGACCTCCGAGGGGTGAACGAATACATCCGTCCCAAGAGGTTCAAGATGGTCACGCTGCCGTCGATCCTCCCCTTCCTCCGCCGAGGGGACTGGTTTGCGTCCATAGACCTCAAAGACGCCGATTTCCACATCTCGATCCACCCGCAGCACCGGCGATACCTTCGGTTCGCGATCGACGGCACCAGCTACCAGTACCAGGTGCTGCCGTTCGGACTTTCCACCGCAGCGCGGGTGTTCACCAAGTGCACGGCTCCGGTCTTGTCCTTCCTGCGGACGAAGGGCGTCTCCGTCTACCCTTACCTGGACGATTGGCTATTGGTGGCGTCCTGCAGACAGAAACTGTACAGGGACATTCATCGGACTTTGTCCCTTCTCACTCGGCTCGGACTCAGGGTCAACCCCAAGAAGTCCCATCTCGAGCCCACTCGGGTTCTTGACTACATCGGGGCGACCCTCGACTCGGTATCGGCGAGGGCCTTCCTCCCTGACGAGAGGGCGTGGACGCTTTGTCGGGCGGCGTCCGCTGCCTTCGAGGCGTCTACGGTGTCAGCAAGGAGGATCCAACAGCTCCTCGGCTACATGGCCTCGACCACCGCCGTAACCTACCTCTCCCGGTTACGCGCTCGGCCGCTCCAGCACTGGTTCGTCAGGGCCTTCGATCCACTCTGGGACGACCAGCGCCGCCGATACCGTCCGCCCCAACAGGTACGCCGATCACTCCTGTGGTGGCAGTCGCACAGGAGCCTCCTGTCAGGCATGCCGTTCCGCGAACCCAGGCCGTCGGTCACGATAACGACGGATGCCTTGCTCTTCGGCTGGGGAGTGCACACCAGGGATCTCCGGGTCCGAGGCCGGTGGATGGACGACGAGCTGTTCCTCCACATCAACTCTCTCGAACTGTTGGCGATCCACAAGGCCCTGAAAGCGTTCCGACACCTGGTCACGGGCCACACGGTGTTGATCCTCACCGACAACACGACGGCGGTCTGCTACGTGAACAGGCAGGGAGGGACGCACTCCACCACACTGCTGGGCATCACCCTCGAACTTTGGAACTGGTGCGTACCGCTCCGGATACACCTTGTGGCAGTTCATCTGGCAGGGCAGGAGAACACCACAGCGGACGTGCTCAGCAGGGACACCACTTCCCACCACGAGTGGTCCCTGTCCGGCGAGGCCTTCCGGATGCTTCGGGACCGATGGGGAGAGCCAACCATCAACCTCTTCGCGACCAGCCAGAACGTGAAATGCCGCCTGTTCTGTTCGAGGGCCGGCCACGATCGCCCCTCCATCGGCGATGCCTTCCAGTTTCCGTGGGACGAAGGGCTGATCTACGCCTTCCCTCCGTTCCCGCTCCTGGGCTGCGTGATCGCGAAGATCATCGCGGACCGGGCGGACGCGATCCTTGTGGTGCCGTACTGGCCGAGGCAGCTCTGGTTCGGACCCCCGATCGAGGCCACCCGGGGCAGGACTCTCAGGTTTCCAACGGTACCGGACCTGCTGTCCCACTCCGACGGACTGGTGTTGCACCCGGACCTGGCGGTGTTGGCCCTCCATGCCTGGAGGATATCGCCCTAGACGACCCGGCCATCGGGAACGTCTTGACCGCAGCCAGGAAGGAGTCCACGCGAAGGAACTACCACTACAAGTGGCAGTGCTTCGTGGCCTTCGCTGAGGAACGTCGAGAGCCGGTATCGCCTGTCACCCTGAGTACCGTGCTCCACTTCCTCCTCCATCTCCGGCAACAGGACCTGGCCTTCCCGTCGCTCAAGGTCTACCTCGCCGCGATCGTGGCATACCAGCCGCCACGATCCCCGTCGGCCGCGCTCTTCAGGGACGGTACCGTCAAGCAGTTCCTGAAGGGCCTGCAGCACCTCTACCTGCCTGTATCGCTGCCGCTACCGCCATAGTCGCTGTCATTGGTGCTGTCCCAGCTGACGAGGCCGCCCTTCGAGCCCATGGCCACGACGGACGACAGGCTGCTCGCGATGAAGACCGCGTTCCTAGTGGCCGTCACCTCTGCCAGGCGGGCGGGAGAGTTGACGGCGCTACGGTGCGATGAACCATACTTGGTCTTTCATCGGGACAAGGTGGTCCTCCGGCCTGACATTTCCTTCCTGCCGAAGGTGGTGTCCAGCTTCCACCTCAGCCAGGACATCATCCTGCTGGCCTTCTACCCGGACCCGACGACACCTCTGGAGCGTTCCTTCCACTCCCTGGACGTGTGTCGGGCGCTGGCCTTCTATAAGGACAGGACTGCAGCCTACAGACAGACACCCCACCTGTTTGTCTGTTATGGCAGGCGCCGGAGAGGCCACAAGGTATCCACCCAGCGCTTCTCCAAGTGGGTGGTACAGACTATACACCTGGCGTACGAGCTTGCCAAGAAGCCTCCGCCAGACCTTCTTTGGGCCCACTCCACCAGGGCTGTGGCGACATCTGCTGCCCTCCTGCGAGGCGTCGACCTGTCGGAACTCTGCCGTGTGGCGACCTGGTCCCGGCCGTCGACCTTCGTGCACCACTACAGGCTCGACTGCCGGTCCAGGAGAGATGCCCGGTTCGGACGTGCTGTGCTGTCTTCTGTGCTCTAGGATCTGGGACCTGACCCACCTTCCTATTGGTAAGCTACACAGTCTCCTAATGTATGAGGCACAGAGACCACAAAGAAGAAGAACAGGTTGCTTACCTGTAACTGTGGTTCTTCGAGTGGTCATCTGTGCCCTCATACATCCCCGCCCTGCCTTCCCCTCTTTTTCAGGTCCCATCTGCTTCGGCGGACCAGAACTGAGGAGAGACCGTTAGTCGGCGGGAGGAGCATGCGCAGCACCGGCGTGGGGGAGGGGTTCCCGCCAAAGCTAACGAGCTCTAGAATCTTCCAAACGCTACCGCGCAGGCACGAAAGCTCCTAATGTATGAGGGCACAGATGACCACTCGAAGAACCACAGTTACAGGTAAGCAACCTGTTCACATACAGGATTAAAAAAAACAGCACAGCACTTTCCAGTACTGTTCTGTCATAAAACTAAAAATCGATCAAAGATTAAGAAATTGAGATAGGAATATCTTAATAGTGTGGAGGGGTTTGCTATGCTTGTCCAGCTGTATGTTTGATTAGCAGATTTATATTTGTTACCATAATTTTTCTTTTAAATAATTTAAAAATCGATCAAAGATGTGCCTAAAATAAAGATTCTTTAAAAAAATTTTATTTAACCGTGCTTCCAAAAAAAAAGAAAAACTGTAATTAAGTTGTTTGTTCCTGATGTAATCTAATAAGCATTCAATACACCGCTACATGTAAAGCATTGCACGGAATTGCTTATATACTTTACAAAGTATAGTTTGTTATTCCCATCTTTGTTTTAACCTGATTTTCCACATCAAAATTACTATAATTTTTTTTATTTATCAATTTTAAAAGAGTCAAATTCACAATCAGAGAAATATATGTTGAAAAAAAAAGCAGGGAAAAGGGGGAAAAACCCACAATGTTAACACACCAAATGAAAACATTAAACACAAACTAAAACACTAAGTGTTGACTTACTAAAAGGGCTAGGACCCCACCCCCCACCAAACTATAATGAAAGAAAAAAGGTTTTTTAAAAAATTATTCCACCATTACAGATGCAGGTAAGTAATCCTAGTAGATTACTAGCCTAAGTAAAAAGATTTTAACCTTCTAGTGGAAAGAGAGGGGGTAACCAGGCCTCCAGTGGCAAGGAGTTCCACAACCTGGGAACAGCCACAGAAAATGCTCTTTCCCATGTCCTCACCAACAGACCAAGAGAAAGGCCTCCTCTGAAGGTCTTAAAACTGGAGCTGGGTCATTTTAGATGGCCCTGACCCAAGCCATGTAGGGTTCGAACCTCTGCTTACAGAAGCTTCATAGCTTCACTTACACTGGGGACTTCCATAGCTCCATCACTGCATTTTTTCTGTTATTAAATTTGTTAAATTTAAATTATTAAATTATAAAAACATGCAAACAGAGAAAAAAGTAAGACAAAATAAACTAACAAAGTCTAACAAACAATCCAAACCATGCTATAAGGGGGGGGGGGGAACCTACACGATATAAAGAATGCCTTAAAAAAAAGTAAGGAATATGTAACACTACAAACCTACAAAAAATAAAATTAAGTTGGTTCTCACCCTTGTTGCACGCAGCTCCTAGAAATCAGTCGAACAGCTAACCATGTATTACCACATGATACATCATAATAACTACATGTTGCTGTTCCTATAACATCATAATTATTTATCCAGCTAGATACACATTTAATTAATGTCAAACATTAGTATACAAATATATAGTCATAATATATGGTAATAATAACCAACAAAACATATTAGTTATACTATTATTAGTAGTAATCCATGCAGCCTAAAGTTTGATCAGATAAGCTATATAACAATTATTATTATCATCTTTATTTGTACCCCATTTTTCTCCTTGAGAGGACTCAAAGCATCTTCCTAAGCTTAAGAGAATGTAGTTAAAACTATAGTCTAAAAGTTCACACACATTAAGCAGCAATAGTGATTAAAACAATATTAAAACACATATTAAAAACAACATACAAATTACAATTAAGATTACCAGCACCGTTCTACATACTAATTATCAATGATGTATTTAAGTCTTTTACTCCAAGACTCAAGTCAAGTCTCAATTCCTTGAAGACACTTTCCAAGTCAAGTCTCAAGTCTGGGAGCCAACTTTATACCCCAACCAAAATTCCAGAATTGCTGGATAGAGAGAAATAAATTCAGTTTTAAGGATTTAAGCAGAGTCGGGTCTCCACATTTGCAATTTTGCCATCCACAGCTTTGGAAGTGGGGAATAGGATCCTCCTTACTCTCCATTACTGAAGGTTCAAAAGATTTAGAAGGAAGGATCCTTCCTCCTCAAGCCCGTTGCCCTAAGACATTTGCTGTTCCCCTCTGAGAAATGCACCCTGGGCTCTGGGAGCGAGTCCTGTCTTCTGCTCTTAGGAAAAGTTTTAGGAGGCTCCTCTGATATGCAGTGGAGGCAGGCTGCTGAGCAAACTCCAAGCCCACCGCCTAACCCATTTGCTGCTCCCCTCCGAGAAATGCATCTGCACTTTGGGGTTGAGAGAGATTGCCCTGTGACCAGGAGGCAAAAAGAGATGGAGGCGTTGTTCAAAGTCATCAGGCTTCTGGATGAAGGCGTTATGTTACTGGACCGAGGGCAGCAAGTCAGTCATTAAAAATATACAAGCCTCAGGTCGAGGTGAGTCAGTGCATCATTTATGGCCGAGTCGAATCACTGAAGTGACTTGAGTCCAAATCTATCAACTCGAGTCTACATCACTGCTAATTATGTATTAAATGCTGGCTGGAATAGGAAGGTCAATGGCACTTGCAAAGCAATTATCAGTAGAACTCATTTATACACAGTTCATATGGAACTATTTCCACTATTAGTAAAAAGTGCATGAGCACCTTTGCTAACGTGAAGATTAGAAATGTTATTTGGGGGTAGCGTCAGCATTTCTTTGGACCCCTTTTTTTTTGGAAGGGAGAGGCATTTCTCAATCAGGTCGCCCACACCTCCGGGTTTGCTTGGCTCTCTGGCTGCCTTCGATGGGAGACAGGTGCCCTTCGTTCCTGGAGTTAAACCTGACGGTGTCCCATGATGTTGCCTCCGCCGCCACTGCCGCCCAATGGCTGCCTCATTGTGGAATGTGGCTCTTTGATGTCTTCCAATGCTGACTGCCTCCTTTCCTGTTTGCTCTGTGGCCCCCACAGCTCTGGAGTGACGAGGTGGAAAAAGTAAGTACCGCCAACGTTCAGGCTCTCCTATTACCCTTTTTTTAAAGAAGAGTCCGTGGTGAGAATATCCCTTGGCTTTCTCCAGCCTGACACCATAGAATAGCAGCACTCTAACAGTCTAGCGCAGAAATGGCCCAGGTTGTAGTAAGAAAGCTTCGATCCTTTAGATGTTTTTGGACGACAGCTCCCCAAAGAACTTGCTATCGATAATCTCTTTGGGGCTGCTGGAAGTTACAGTCCAACATATCTGGGGGGCCAAGGTTTTCTTACTTCTGGTGTAGACAAACTAAAGTGTTGCCAATTTTTAAATCTAAAATAGGCTCTGAGATTGAGAGTCCTACTGGATCGACCCAAAGTGCCAAACCTCAGCAGCTAGATGATTTTTGGAGAGCCCCCAAGAGATCATGGGAGCAGTAGAGCTTTCTGGTTGGTGTTCAGAGACATATTGCCTCTGAGATGTAGCCATCACGACTGGCAGCCAGTTGATAGCCTTCTCTTTCATGGATTTATCTTACCGCTTTTTAAATACAACTAAACTTTGACGACCATCGGCACATCTCACGTTTGGTGGCTTTTGACTCTGAGCTGTGTGAAGGAATATTTGAGTCTCCTGGGCCACTTCTGCACTAGCCTCTTATAGTTCCCTTATTCCACTTTCAACATCCTACAGAGTCCTCAAAGGCCCTTCCCTAAACTGCAAACCCCAGGATTTCATAGGATGTTGAAAGTGGAATGAGAGAACTATAACAGTCTAGTGCGAAAGTGGCCCTGGTCATCAGTATTATGGTATAGTGACTGAAGACCTTTTCCAATCCACTTTCTTTATGCCCACACATAAAATTACATATCTTTCTTATGTCCCCTACTAATTATTTTTTTTTAACTAAAGTGTAAAACCCAAATGAAAGCCAAACTTGGGCTGTCCCTTTTCTTCTTGCTCCTTTTTTCATTCTTATTTTTAATATCAAAATTTCCAACCAATATAAAAGGAAAATACAATATCTTTCTACAATTTATACAACTATTTATAATAATGCCCTCCAGTTTTATTCGCCCACATCCCTTGTGTTTTTCCCCAAATTAGATACTATTTCTTGAATTGTCTTTATCCGAACCTACTTTACATGAAATATCTTTTTCTCCCCAATCATCGTATACTTATGCTTTACATACAATATATAAATAAATTTCTATCTTTTTTTAGAACAGCTTCTCTGCTCTTAACTTATTTTTTTCCCATTATCTTTTTATCTCTTTACTCCTTGCTGCTTTTAACCTAATCCACAGCTTCTTGTTGCTTTGTAGCTCTGCAATATCTTTTTTTGTGGTAACTGTTCACAGTATTCGAAGTGTGGCAAGAACAGAGATGGAGCATGGACTCCGTTCATCAGTTGTTTCCTAGCAAAATGAGGCCTATCGGGGGTCATTTGCTTTCTAGGGCATTAATGCTGCCAGAAAATTAGCATTTCCCCTGGTAAAAGGCATGTTGGGAGGGAGTGGTTGTGAGGTTTTGTTTTGTTTTAAACACATTCCTGGAATTCATATGGAGTGGAAAGAATATTCAAAAATGGTTGAAAAATTGGCATCTCCAGTTCCAAAACATAAAGAGCAGAGGATGGAGAAAACCTTTATTTGAGCACATGTGCCAATCTGACTGCTAATTTTGCCCCCCCCCCTTGTAAAAATATTTTTGGGGATGCTGTCAGGGATCTCAGGTTTGGCTACAACTTGGCATCACTTGGCCATGAACGTACATCAGTATAATTCCCTTCTATGTCCTGACCGACGGCTATTCTATTCCCCGGCTGGAGGAAACAAAACCCAAGAGGGTTCTGGCCAACATGCAAAGGCATCTTGATAAACAAGATTAGACCAGTATCTCTTAAAAGCAATACCATCTCTGAGCAAAGCATGCTTAGTTTGGAGTAGGAAGGACCTCCACCCGTCTCATTTTAAAACAAAGGTTTTGGAGGGACTTCAAGATTCAGTGCCAAATATTTGAGGGTGGACAGCTGTCGAAGAGACACCCCTGTCACTAGGAAAGATTATCCAAATCTGAGTACTGTACTATAAGCTGAGTTTGAGTAACAAAGGCAAGCTTACGGTATAAAAAAAGGGGTGATGGTGGATTTTTAAAGGGAGGCTGAAATTTATCGGCATTTGAAAGATTGGGAGATGAAAGACTCAAGAAGGGAAGTACAGCAAAATTATTTAGCTAGTTGGATGCCCTACTTGGTGAGCACAGGCAAGAAATAGGGGAAGGTGAAGTTGGTTCCAAAATCAGCCATTAAGCTGGGATTGATACTGACCCAATTTGGCCTTTCCAGACATGTGTTTTTCTTGCTTTGCAAAGGGAGAAAATTAGCATGAAAGTGAGCTGCTTCTTCTTTAAAGAACTCTGATAAGTAAATTGTAGGAAACCAGAAGTCTCCAAAAATGGAAATGCCCTGGCATGAAGCATTTCCAGAGATGTACACTTCTGTACAGTGTATAGATTTTGGCACCTGGCCATCAAGGCAAAACTAAGTTCCTCATCTACAGATAAGCCTCGTAAAGCTGGTGTGTTCCTGAGCATGTCTTCTTTAACAGAAAATTTGGTTCTGGAAGCAGAAATAACATGGAAGGATAGGACTGGGATCCTACACCACAAAAAAGAAGAGCAATTCAATATATTTAGCCTTTGTGTTCTTCAAAATGAGCAGTGTGCCTGTGTGCAATGAACCGGCTAGGTCAGGCAGCCCTTGCATAAGAAAACAAAAACATTTTGAACCTTCTGCTTGAAAGCTTCTTCCAAAATACATCCAGGATCTTTTTTTCTTCTTTTTTTTAAACTTTCTTTCACCAGACTTTGCTTTTATTACGATTTAAAGAGCAGGTGGATGGCCATCTTCTGGGAATGCTTTGATGGTATATTCCTACATGGCAGAATAGGGTTGGACTCAGTGGCCCTTGTGGTCTCTTCTAACCCTGTGATTCCATTTTGGTGGACAAAATTATAGCTCTATCCCTTTGTTTAACATACTGGAGGTAGCTGGTGAGTCTGGCTTGTCTCCTTTCCTGTCTGTGTGGCTGTTCACGCATGCTGAGCGAGGGTTTCTGGGGGCAGATCCTGTTCACCTTGCCGTCTTTAGGCTGGCACACACAGTTCAATAGCTGGACTAAAACCTCATCCTTTTCCCACTCAAACTTCCTCAAGTTGTTTCCTGCAGAGACACAGCTGCAATCCAACACCACTCTGTTCCTCTAGCCTTCCTTCACCATTCTCCCGGTCCTGAAGCTGACTTTTAAAAACCCTTCCAGCTAGAAAAAGGACAGAGAGGCAAGGTGGGGGCTGCCCAGGAATTAAAAAAAACTTTGTCAAAAGGAGTTTCTTTATTAGAAGTTTTGCTAACTGATGCATATCTGTACTGCATGGCATAAGATTTTGACCTCTTACCTTGGATATGCTCTAGCTTCTGGCTTCTCTTTTGGCACCTGGTATGTGGTAGCCAAAGTCTGTCTTTTCCACTTCAAGGAGGTACTTTGCTTTCTCCCAGGGTCACTCACATTGGCTCTAGGTCTCTCATGCAGGCAGAAATTGGGCCCGAGTCTGGCTTTGCCAAGGCTGCCTGTCAGGGTCCAAGACACAGGCACCAGGGATGGGCACAGGGTCAGGAAGCCAAGAATCCAAGGCAGCACTCCTCCAGGTAGCAAGAGTCTACAGGGGCAGGGGCAAGGGGCAGGGGGCAGGTCCAGAAAACAGGCCAGCATCCAAGTCTGGGGCCAGCTGTTAGGACAACTAGAGTTCCAGGAGAGGCTACAGGCAGCACTGAAGACCATATTGCTGTAACAGAGGCTGCAGGGTAGCCCCAGCCCTTAAATAGCTGGCTCCTCTCCCCTCCAGCTGTCTTGCATCAGAGGAGCCAGCTGGATCTGAGGTATTGGGCCGGATTCTGCTAAGAACAGAGTCAAGGCCAGTATCCTTGCAGGACTTAGTCACAGACCCAAACCCTTACACTCCCTTTGTGGAGTCCAGCCCAGCAAACCCTTTCTTGGACAAGATGATCGACCACCATTTTTTTCATCTGCTTGGATCTTCCTCCCACCTGCCCGTGAGGATCCACAAGGCGACTGATAGATGTAAAACCAGAGAGTTGGACCCAGACTAAGAGGCTAAGCGTGATTCCAACTGCACTTTTAGGTCATGATGACTAAACTCAGTCCACTGAGTTCATTGCAAGCAAGTTCTAATTCAGTTTGGGCTCATGTTATGGAATTCAGTTACAGAATCTGGTGGCACAGGAATGGCTGATTTGTTCATTCCCATCACCATCTGAATGGTACAGTATTAAGGACTTCTCAGCTTTGTAGCCCCATGGGACTCATCTTTGCAAATGTTCCACGCTTTTTAGGTGCCACCAATGAGATCATACAAAGTTTTTTCTTGGCACTTGGCTACCTCCGGTTCCCAGTCCTCTGGCTTGCTGGTGGGTTGTTTTATTGATCAGTTTTGGGGTTTACCTCCCCATTAGTGTTGCCAGATTTTCCAAGCAGCAATAAAAGGAGTAGTTGAAAGGCATGACCTCTGTGGATTAACAGGAAGTAGTTATAAGTGGTTTTTTTTTAACCTAAATACCAAATAAAAGTATTGGCTTCTATCAATGTAGCCATGTAAAATGAACCTATAATTTTTTTTATAAATTACACGATACATACATTTCTGTCTTTATGAAGGGCCCACACCACAAAATACAAGATTTTTAGGTGTCTCTTTGAGGCTGTATAAGAGGAAAAGTTTTCCAACCCTTGAATTAGGTATCTTATAATAAGAGGTACCTGCCAGCCCAATAAAGGACAAGCTTTTTGGCCTTCAAATAGGGGGTACCCCTTATGTTAAGGGACCCCTATAGCAAGGAGCAAACTTTCCAGCTCTCCAACAAGGGATAGACCTTATAATAAGGAGCTTCTGGCAACCCTATTCCCCACCAGCACCAAAATAAAGATGGTTGGAGTATGTGCCTCCTTGGGTAGGAAAAGGAAATGTGTAATTCGAGGGATCTTATTATTACACTCTGCGTTTGGCTCATTTGAGGTTTCTGAAGACTTGGGATGATTCCGCACTAGGCTGTTATAGCGCTATGATTCCACTTGCAACATCCTATGGAATCCAAGTGGCCCCTCCCGAAACTGCAAACCCCAGGATTCCGTAGGATGTTGCAAGTGGAATCATAGCGCTGTAACAGCCTAGTGCGGAAATGTCCTTGCTCTTGCTTTCTGCATCATCCACAACGATGCTCCTTCTCCCTGTTGGCTCATTTTATTCTTTCGCTTTCTCCCAGGCGGAACACGAGCTTCGGCTGGCCCAGACGGAGTTCGACAGGCAAGCGGAAGTGACCCGTCTCCTCCTCGAAGGGATCAGCAGCACACATGTGAGTCCCCACTTGGAAAGGATGTGGTGATGAGGGGGCTTTGTTCTTGGGAAGGAAAGGAAAGGTGTCTAGGAGACAAAATAGAGCTGCCGGTGAGTGGAAACAAATGTTTAGCCCCAGGAACCCCGCAACTATTTTAAATAAGGATAGGCAGACAGGTCATTAAGAATTTTGAGTCCAGATTTAGCATCTCTTATCCAAAATGCTTGGGACCGGAGCTGTGGATTTGGATTTTTGCAGATTTTGAAATATTGCCATACAGCCGGTCCTTGGTATCCACCAGGGTTTGGTTCCAGGACCTGCTATGGATACCAGGGTTGGAATTCCCGCTGGTTGACCTTGGGCCAGTCCTACTCTCTCAGCCTCAGAGGAGGGCAAAGGCAAACCCCCTCCGAACAAATCTTGCCAAGAAAACCTCATGAGAGGATTGCCCTAGGGTTGCCATTAAGTCGGAAAAATGCTGCTTTTAAGTGTAACTTGAAAATATTATTTGCTGCAAGTTCATTCCACTATTTTTGAAAGATAAACTTCTTTCCACCCTCCTGACTGAAACGATAACTAGTTATAGGTAACCATGTTCAAGCTCTGTTAATGTTGGCTGTAGGGTTGCCAGGTGGCATGTGGGACGGGGCTCCGGTAACAGCTATGTTAGGAAATGGTAGCCGGATATGGGGTTTGGAAGGGAAGAGGGGATGGATTCTTTTGTCCCAACTGATGGAGCATTATGGTACCTCTTCTCTTTTTTTTCCAGATTTAATATTTATTCATTTTATTTCAAAGACACAAACAGACTAATTCACAACTACAGAGGGGCAAAAGAAAAGGAAAAAGCTATACATAAACAATATACGAGTGTAGCTTAAACTAAACTAAGTGACTAATCTGTAACACTAAACACATCCTTCCTGCATTGACTAAGACCATTTCCACACTAGCCTGTTATAGCGCGATGATTCCATTTTCAACATCCTCTGGAATCGTGGGGTTTGCAGTTTCGGGAGGGGCCGGCAAACCCCAGGATTCCAGAGGATCTTGAAAGTGGAATCATCGCGCTATAACAGGCTAGGCAGAAGTGGCCTAAAACATAAAAGAACCCTGACCCCCATACAAGCTAGTTTTTATAATTTATATGTTTTTAATTGTTCTAATGTTTTTACTGTTTCTAATTTATTGTTGGAAGCCACCTTGAGTCCCATTCTGGGAGAAAAGCGGCATACAAATATAATAAATAATAAATAAATATGAAAAAATTGATTAATGTATCTTATTCTACCATTACAGAGCTACATAACCACAGATTAATTACATCATTAGATTTCTTATTGCTCAAAAAAAAATCCATAAACAGTTTCCAATCTCCAACTGGTCTATCTTTTCAAGTCCACGCCAATTTTGCAACTTGGGCGAGATCCACAACTAAAACAACCCCACCCATCCATTACAGTAACTCTTTTCGCTCCATGATTTGTTCCAGATTAAAGTGGCAGGAAGCCCATCCTATATCCAAGATGGCAACCCCAGTTAGCCATCCTTCCCACAGCTGAGTCCCTGAAGAGCAAGGACATGGCCTAGTGGGTTTCTCTTTTTCTTCTTCTTTTCTCCCTCCAGGTCAACCATCTCCGCTGCCTCCATGAGTTTGCAGAAGCTCAGACCACATACTATGCGCAGTGCTACCAGTACATGCTGGACCTGCAAAAACAGCTGGGCAGGTAGGAGAGAAGCGCCTCTTTTTGATATTTAAAGCAGTTGCTCGTAGCTCTTACTGCTTTCTCTGGTCTTCAGGCACATGGTCCCATCTTGGGCTAGTGGCTAATGTTGTTAGAGCTATCTTTCTTGTCTCCATATTTTACTTTAACTAGAACTGGAATAATGTCAGATGAAGGAATAGCTCAGTGCCAGGCATCATGCTGATAACATGGTTTGGGCTGAGATTGAATGGAGTGGTTTACAAGCCCCCGTCTAACTTTGAGGCCATTTCCACACTAGACGGTTATAGTGCTATTATTCCACTTTCAACATCCTATGGAATCCTGGGGTTTGCAGTTTAGGACCTCAAGGGAACCCCAGGATTCCACAGGATGTTGAAAGTAGAATAACAGCACTATGACAGTCTAGTGCAGAAATGGCCTGAATTCAAAGTACAAAAGTAGTTTGCGCTGAATTTGACTCAGCAAAGAGGAGAAGAGAGGATGTGGTAGAACCTTGCCCTTCCAAGGAGGCTCAAGCAAAAGCAATTGCTGCCTTCTCTCCTAGTTCTTCCTCCTTAATAACTTTCCCTGCCTTGTCCACTCTCTCATGCTGCTTGGCCACAGATGTGTGCTGGCTTTCATCCATAAAATATTGGCAGGCTGCATGAAATCAGGCCAAGGGGCCCCAAGTTGTCTCTCTCCACATTTAAGGGCTGGTATAGGAAATTTTGTTACTGCAGAATGCCTGTTTATACTGTCTTGTGTCTCCTTTTTCCCTTGCTTCCAGTTCCAGAGGAGAAATGTAAGTAAAAGACCAGAGGAACCGGGGAGATTGAGCAGGGACAGAGAAATGCCTTGCCAGGGATGCTTGGTGGCAACAGTTCAATAGGTTGAGCCTCCTTTATGCAGAAAACTGAAAACCTCCAAAACTTGACATTTTTTGTTACCAGCAGCGCTCCTGCTCATTCGTGCTTTAGAACCTTGGTCTCTTTTTGCCTCCAGCTGCCTGTTTCTGCATTTGAGGTAGCAGCTGCGGCGGTCCTGCTCATTTGTCTCTCAGATTTTAGAAAAGAGAGAGACTGCGGATCTGTAAAATGATGGAGAGCATGGATTTGCACAGAGCACTAAGCTTGGATACCCACCATTTCACAGATCCTCAGTCTCTTTCCAGCCTCACGTCTCACACGCAACACAAGTAGTGAATGAACGGGATGTAAGGCTGTTCCAAAAAGGTACTATATTCCAAAATGTTTTTGTAAAAATCTGAAATACAGAACACTTCTGGTCCCAGATAAGGGAGACTCAACCTGTTTTACAATTCTGGCATGGAAAATACTCAACCTTCACCCAGTTACCAACATAAGAGTTCTGAGCAAAATGCTTGTTGGGGTGGGAGTTGCCTAGGGAGACGTCCTGCTAAATAGCTCTTCAAATCTTGTGTGTACCTCATGTATCCACATGATCAGACCAGTTAAGGAATGAGGGATTTTGAGAGATCTATACTCTGCCCCTCAGTCAGATTCTGTTGGGGGTGAGTCCACACCCTTCAATTGTCCCAGTTTGGTAGGGACAGTCCTGATTAATCCTCTTTTGTTCCACTTCACTTGCTGCAAACTGAGGCCATTTCCGCACTAGCCTGTTGTAGCGCGATGATTCCACTGTCAACATCCTCTGGAATCCTGGGGTTTGCAGTTTTGGGAAGGGCTGGCCGGCCCCTCCCAAACTGCAAACCCCAGGATTCCAAGGATGTTGAAAGTGGAATCATCATGCTACAACAGGCTAGTGCGGAAATGGCCTCAGTTTAAAAGTGCAAGAACATGGGATCTTGCTCTTCCCAGTAGACTCAGGAGAAAGTAAACGGCCTCATCCAGCTTGTGTGCTCTTAATAAAGTTTGCCGGGTTGCCCACATGCTGATGTTTGTTTGGCCACGAGTGTCCTAGCTTTCATCTGTGAGGTGGCAAAGTGCATGTGATTCTCATAGTCTAAAAAGACTATATATAATGCACAGTATAGCATAAATGTTCTACAAGAAGTGCTTCGCAACATCTTTCAGCAAAATTCCTGCCCCTCAGTGAATTTTTAGCCATTGCACCCCGTCCTTGGCCGTTCACTGGGTGGTGGATAATGAGAGGGGGCCAGAAAATGAGCAGGTTGTGTCTCCATAGAGTGATGATGTTATCTTCTGAGATCCTGCAGAGTCTCCCAGATGTCTCAGCAGTTAATGTAATAATGGAAACACAGCCTATGATCCCCTGCTCACACTCGCCAGCCACTAAATGGCCATCGGGGGGCAGCATTCCAGCAACTACCGGAGGAACCCGGCAGGCAGACTTTGGCCATTGAGAAGAAAGGAAGAGAATAACAACCTCTTTAACGCTCCCCAAAAGGTGTATGTTGGACTTAGATTTGCTCATGTGGTTAACAGGTCCAGATTACTGGACAGGCTGCATTTCCCTGTGTGAGCTGGTCCTGCCCTTGAGATCATCAGGAGAGGCCCTTCTTTCAGCCCCAGCACTGGTTGGTGGGGACACAAGGGAGGGTCTTCTCCATGGCCACCCCTAAACTCGGGAATTTCCTTCCCAGGGAGGCCCAAATGGTCCCCTCCTCATTGTCTTTCCAGTGGCAGGCTAAAACCTTTTTATTCAGACAAGCTTTTAAAACAGAAGGTTTTTAAAGAATGAACTAAGGGGTGCTCTAACTGTGCTTTAAAGAAGTTTTTATCTTTTTAAATTGCATTCTATTCATTGACTAAGTGCAATTGCTTTAATACTGCAAATAGTTTAATTCTATTTTAATATTAACTTTTTTATTTTGTATTATTGTTCTTTTAAATTGTGAGCGCTTTGAGTCTGAATTTTGGGAAACACAGGATGAGGGTGATGGTGATGATAGGACTGAAGTGTGGTAACTTGTCCCTCTTCTTCCGTCCGTACTTTTCAGGGTCCCTGGGACTTTTGTGGGCAATGCGGAGTCCACGTCCCCTCCACCAGCCACGGCCTCTCCCCCTGCCATCTCTGCTGTTGCCACAGGCCCGGCAGTGCCCACCATTCCGGTTGTGCCCACCGCCGTGGGAGCACCCAGCTCTGCCCCAGCGGTCGAAGCGCTGAATCCCAGTGATGTGAAGCCCCCCGCCAGCGGGACACGGAAGGCCCGGGTGCTTTATGACTACGAAGCAGCAGACAGCAGCGAGCTCTCTCTGCTTTCGGATGAGGTGGGTACTGTCAGCTGAAGTGCTTTTGAGCTAATTCAGAAAAGGTGGGACTTGGTAGGCTCGCTTGTCGATCTTGGAGAAATTACCTTTTTGGATTAAATCTCCTCCAGATCCTTCTGCCATCATGGGCACTGTGGGATTCTGGGATTAACCGTCCAAAAAACCCCAAAAATCCTTTCTGGGCTCCATTCCCTGCAGTGACCAACCCTGCTTTCTGGGAAGCAGGAGTGCTGGCCATGGAGTGGCCTGTTGGCTCCCCCAAATCTGATATTTGGTGGCCGGTTGCATTGCAGATAACCTTCCAAGGGTAGGAGCAACTGATGTCTCCTCTCCATGGAGTAGGACTTGGCCTCTAACACTCAGATTCATGTAGTAGATATCACTGCTTGCAACAAGAGAAACAGAAGCTTTAGACAGTTGCTGAAACTGTGCTGAAATTAGCAGTGCTCCATGTCTAAAGTCAGAGTTCAGTGGGACCTAGACAGCCAGATAGGTGGTCTAGAATTGCAGGCTCCATGTTCTCTGCATGCTTCTGCTCATGGGGCTGCATGTACTCAGAGCAAATGAATGCTAAAGAATTACATTTATAAAAGCCTGTAGAGACAGTAGGATTTTTGTCTGGGTAAGGTCAGTAGCAGTACCTGAACCACCAATTTAACGGCTGCTTTTATAAATACAATTATTATTTGCTAGCCTTCCACTGTTTTTAATGTTACAGTTGTCAGTCATGATGCACTGTTAAGCTGCCTCAACAGGCAGATAGTAAAGCACAAATATTATTTAATTACTGCGGCCAGAATCCTGTATCACAATCACAAATGCACAGCCTGGTAACGTATTCACGGTTCCTACAGAGCCCCTAGTTTAGTTGCCTGTTGTGAGTGATGTTGGCCCGTTCTCCTGTCGTTCAGGAACCAGCTGGCTGCCGTTCCCACCCACCCTGTCGCGCAAGGGGGAATTGTGCCGGGGACCCTGTTTCTGCCTGCCACAACGGGGACTGCACACAGGAGACGGCAGAAACGACAACTAGGCTGCTTGCTAAACAAAGCAGACCCTCACCAATTGCAGTGGCTGTCGCAGCAAGCGGGGATGGGGAGCTTTGTATCGGAACTCAGCACGTAGCATCACAGCCGCGGGGCTCACTTGTATGCAAAATACAGGATACTGGGTGGTGCCACTAATATGCCTGCCTGTCTCTTTCTCTTAGATGATCACGGTGTACAGCCTGCCAGGGATGGATCCCGACTGGCTTATAGGTGAGAGGGGCAACCAGAAGGGCAAGGTCCCCGTTACCTATTTAGAACTGCTTAGCTAAGCACGCCTGGAAAGGAATCCCCGAAGCGAATCAACCCCTTTCTCCTCTGTCCTGACATTTTTCTAAAAAAGGCTGACAACAACTCCATCTGAGGCCATTTGCTCTCTTCAGGGTTGGATTTTCTCCCCCCCCTTAAATGTTTGGGATTGAGGCTACCCACCGTAGTGTGTTGGGTTGTTGTGTTGTGGTGGCAGCGGCAGGAATTGTGAATGGCTTCACTTCTACAAGGCTCCTGAAACTGAATGGTCTACCCAGCTCTCTCTGAGGGTTGCTGGCCGTTGGGATGCCCTCTTTGCAGCTTCCGAGCCCTTTAAAGATGGCTAAGAAACCCTCCCCTTTTCTTCTTCCTCTGCTGCACTTGGCTCTTTTTGGTTCAAAGCAAATGGACTTTCTAGAATCCAGCTCGAAGGCTGTGCCTTTTTTCCCCTTTCATTCCACTGATGCTCTTTCAGGCCCAAGTCTGTCCATTTTGTACATTCCAGAGGGGTTTGGTGGAGCCTGGTTAATCTCCTGATTTAAGCCAAGCCCTCAATTCCCCTTCCAAATTTGTTAAAGAACTGTGATAATAGATTCCAGTTCACTATCTAGCATGGGTTAAATTCTCAGCCCCCAAATTCTTTGGGCGGTTCTGCTGCTGAGAATTGATTTGGGGAAACTCCAAAGAATGGGATGAATCGATCCCAAAGAAATTCATGTGGGTTGGATTAGTTGTTCAAAACATTGTTGGTTTTTTTTTTGCTCTGACTGTTGGGCTTTTTTTCATTGCCGAGTTGTCTCCTGGACCCAAAGAACATTCTCAATATGCTTTATTTATTCTTCTACCCGTCAACGGGCGAGGCTGTGGCCTTGGTGAATGTTTTACCACGGGCCACAGGTCAGCTTCTGGAGAGCTCTCTCGGCTTAGAATCACATGCTTGGAAACAGCTCTAGCTGAGCTTCCTGGTCATCTTGCGTAGCAGCACTCCGGGGGTCAGGTGAAGTGTGCTAAAACCAGCAGCGGCCCCTCCTTTACCTAGAGACTCCCCCCCGTCTTTGTGTAAGCCATATGTCTTTCTCTGGACTAAGAACCGAGCTGAGCAAGTCCTTCACTGAAATGAACCCTCCATTGGCTTCCTCAACTGCCCTTCCAGATGTGGCTGCGCTGATACTCCTTGGCTGGGGTCTCTTTTTTCTTTTGGTTTCTGAAATTTCTCTCGAGCCTTTTTAATTTATCCTGGTTGAAGAGCATTTTGTGTGGCGTATGTATATATATAAAATGACTGACATTTGCCAATAAAACACCTAGCCTGTCTCTCTGTCTTGCGTTTGTTATATAGAGGCTTTACCAGTCTCCCCAGAATTCTGTTCTTACCATAGGACACGAATGGACACGTTCGACATGGGTTGCGGGGTCTGCACAAGGAACAAAGCGTCAACGGGCTCGTCCAGAAAGGCAGGACTGTTGACTCTTTCAAAAGAACACGGGCAGATGTAGGATCCTGTCTCCAGCATAGCGGGCGGCAGGTATAAGAGCAGTTATTTCATCTGAGTCTCACAGGTACGATGTTTAAGCTGATAGAAAAAGGAGGTTCATTTTCCGGGGGTGGGCCACTGGGCTCATCCAAATATTCTTGAACTTGAGCTCTTTTAATGCCTCGCCGTTGGCTGGGATGCTAGCTGGAGAGGGCCGAAACTAAATAGGCTAAATTTCTTTGGGCCACAGGTAGGGGCTTTTTTAGCGCCTCACTTTCCAAGTAAAGTTATAATAGTGGTATAATAATGATTTTTATTTGCAAAATAGTTTAATCAGTAATTATACTATAATAAGATAATATATAATAATGTAATAGTAATTATTATAACATAATTACTGATTAAACTATTTTGCAAATAAAATAAACCGTATTATAAAAAAGCAGAATTAGGGAAGTTTTCCCTAAAGTTTAGGTGGAACTTCTTTTCCTGCAGTTTGAGGCCTCCTCCATGTTCTAGGGCCTTTCCACACTACACTGTTATAGTGCTATTATTCCACTTTCAACATCCCCTGGGATTCTAGGGTTTGTAGTTTCCTCAGGCCAAAGAGCTTTCTGGCTCGATGGGGTGTCCTTCCAGATTGTACTGCAGGGATTGGTAAAAGGAAGGACACCAAACGACACCGCAAGACACTACACGACACTCCTGGGTTAGCATGGTGTTACCACAGCACCACCCCGGGTTATCCCAGCACCGCTCAGGTTAGCATGGTGGTTTGTGGTGATTTATGGGCTGACCTGGGGTGATTCTGTGCCTGCCTGGGCCAGCCCACGATGACTTTTGTGTCTGCCTAGGCCAGCCTATCGTGATTTATAGGCCAGCCGTGGCTGGGCTAAGCGTATCAAGGCCCGCACAGGCCAGCATATCCCAGCACGTGAACAGCCATAGGCTGGCATATACCAGCATACATGGTAGGGTGTGCTGTGGTGCTGTATCATGTCGTGTGGCATGCTGTAGTGTTGTATGGTGCGGTGTGCTAATTGCTGCAACCTTTTTTGGCCCATGTCCTCAGAAGGGATGGGGGCCACATGGAGTGCAGGCCTGCTCTAGAGCAATCTCTGAACCTTCTTCCTTACCATGGTGCTCTGTCTGCCAACACTGGCCATGTCAAGAATGTGCTCTGCGCATGGCAAGATGGAAGCTGATGCTCTCCTGAGCAGAGTGCTCCTGAAAGGAATTCCGAGCTGGCAGAGCAGGTATGTGTGTTTTGTGCCCTCGGATGGTGGTTACGCCTTTCACGTTTCTCTTTCAGCTGTCTGTCTTTTTGCTAAGGGTGAGCCGCTTTCTGTTTGCTGTGAATTCCTTTAACACCGTCTGGACTGGGGAGGAAGTGGGCAAAGAACTCACACGTAAAGGAAAGGGTACAACCCTTTTGTTTCTGCTACCCTTGAGTAATAAATTTCTACCTGGAACTCACTTCCTCGCTCCCTTCCTCCTTCCGCTAGGACTGCCTAATCCCAAAGGGCAGTAGACAACGCTGAAACAAACATTTTAGTTTATAGCAATAGTTTCTAAAATGTTTTCTGGTGCTGTAACAAGAGCCACTGAAGACCGCTTGCCTTAGGTTGTGGAGTCTCTCCTGTTAACATGTACCTCCAGAAATTTCATGGAGTGTTTTTACAACGCTCAACAAAAACCTAAGCATCGAATGGCCTCTTAGAGTCCCTGTTGCTTAATGAAGTTCTCGCTTCATTCCTGGGTATTTCTGCCGAATTAAAAAGAGACCACAACATTAATGACACACTTCAAGAAAGATGCTGCCAGTATTGCTTAGAAATGTTTTTAATCAGTATAAATAGGGAACAAGTAGTACAAAAAAAAGTGAGACCAAAACAATGGAATTCTGGCTTTAAAATTTTGTCGGGAAGGAAGAGGCTGCCCCCACCTTTAAAGTCTCGCCAACCTCAGCAGGGACGCCTGGTCTGCTCGGTACAACTAGGAGGAGCAGGCAGATGGGCCTCCCCCTCTGGCTGCATTGCACCAGAGAGGCACTGAATCTGGACCCTGGGAGGCTAATGCCCAATCCAGGAAAGGGGGAGAAGGCTCCCCTCCCCTTTCCTTCCTGGACCGTACACCAACTACAAAAATAAGGAATTGGTTCACTAAGCCAGACTGCCTCGTCTCACACAAACAACAACTCGTCTTCTCCTAGGAAGGCATTGGGTTTTGGGCCACTCTGCGTCCTTTTAGAGAGCACGCGCTCCTGGCGAGGTGTTGACGCTTCCGCCTGACACCACGGGTGTGGCCCCAGCCGGAAGCTGGCGGGAATGAGCTTGGGCGATCATCTCGGAAGGGCTCGCACGGAATCTATCTCTGCACGTGTCTGACGAAGGCCTGCACCAGCTGGAAGAGAGGCTCCTGGCCCTCAGGCCCTAGCTTCGATGAAGATTTCCCTTGTGGAGAGGGGAGGACGCCGGTAGCGGGAGAGGAGGGGCCGCCGCGGCGGAAATAACGAGAGAGGCTGGAGAGGAGAGTGCTCTAAAAAAGGAAACGCGAGTTGTTAAGACGACTGCCGTTCCTCCACATTTCTGCCCTTTAACTCACATTATTAGTGAGTTTTTCATCTATTTTTGAAACCAATTAAGATAATTTATACAAAAATCAGATTATTTGCCACTGCCTATGCTGCTGCCCTGCACCATTTTTAATAGGGGTCTATAAATATCACCTCGTATTCGCAGTCTCTCTGCAAGCTTTGTGAGGCTGAGAGATTGTGAACACAAGGCAAGGCTTTTGTTTTTCTATTTAAAAAATGGCACAGGGCAGCAGCGGACAGAGTGGTAAACCCTGCCAGCCGCCCGCTTCTACTCTGCAAAAGAACCCCGCTGCCTTGAAGACAGAACTGGGGGGGCGCTCAGTACTATATACTGTATATATGAATCCACGGTGGGTTGCAGCCACAGTTCATACTTTTTTGTGTGTCTGAAATACGACCTGGAGGGGCCTACAGGTACCCATTTTCCCCCCACTTTCACAGAGGCCCTGTGCCCCTAACCCTCCACCCCACCCCAATGTGGAGAGAGGGCTGTACACTATGTACACCATCTGGAAACAAGCAGAAAACACTCTGAATATGTTCTGTTTGTATCAACTGCCATGAACCTATCCCGGTTAGTATATATTAGTGCCAGTGGAGGGAGGGGGGCTTAATCCAAGCATCTCTCTACTTACCAGCTCGGAGCTGAGTTCCTGTTTCATTCGCTGCTTATCTCTTGGGTGCACAGCTGGGTCCTTTAGATACCGGACAGCCTGAGAGATGAGCAGGTAGAAACAATTTTCCATTGTAAACATAAGAAGAGACCTGGAAAAAAAAGGAGAAGTCAAGGCAGACAGTGAGAAAAAAACACTACAGGAATCAGTAGTGGTGTTGTTTTGGAAGCAGGAAGCACTATTCCCTCCTGGAAAGTCAGTTCTAGGTACCTCTCAATACTGGCTTCACATCTGGATGGATAATCAGAGAATGTCAGGGAAGCATGGCTCATTTTTTTACTAAGAAAGCCATGTTCCCCATTTCCTGTAGTGGTTCCTCTTTGGGTTCCAGAAGGAGACATATGTGCATGTGAGCCACATTTATATGTACATAAGCCACTAATAAGATCCTGCTCATGGCGAGTTAAAAAATTAAACAGAAATACAAACAACGCAGCATGTTGCTGCATAGCAAAAATATTAAGAACATACTAAAATGCTGCTTGATGCAAGCTGCTGATGAACAGGCCCTGTTTTTTGACTATTAAAGACCCTGAGAATGTTCCAGGGAGGCGCTGCTTGGAAGCATAAAGCATGTGGGGAAAGTGCCACACCTCCCACACCTCGCAGATGGGTAGTAAAGGAAATTAGGCACGTACTTGAGAGTCTTATTTCCTTCCTGCTGGGTGGCCAGTTCTGCAGGCAGCGTGAGAGACTCCTTTTTTTTATCCAGCTATATGAAAAAGGAAAAGCTGTGTTACCATTAAACAGAAAGACTGGGAGAGAAAAACCACCTCGACTGGGGTTTGGCTATTCATTGGCATGTACAGCATTGGTAAACGAACCAATTAAAACACCACCACAATTCCAGCAGAGAAACTCTAATACCAATGTGCTTTATGAGACCTTCCCCATCCATTAAAAGAAAAAAAAAATCCAGCTGAAATTCACAATCTCAATTACGAATGTGTAACCCAGAATGTTAGTTTCAGGCTCCCGAAACTACTTTTCTTTATCTGTTTCAAAAAAGACAAATTTGTTCCTCTCCTGGAAGAGCCACCTTTTAAATGAGCTGCAGCCCCCTGCAGTGTTTAACATTTAAAGAAACATTTTTTTCAAAACAAGCAGCAGACTGACAACTCTTCCCCACATTGCCAATGGCCTCTGCATTTCTCCAGGGCCAGAAAACTACATTATGAAGGGGGGGTACCCTCCCCCAAGGAAGCCACAGCTGTCTGGACTTTGCAAGACCTGAGCAGAGTTGTTGATACAGGTTGTCATATTTGTAGGGTCCCCCTATGTCAAAGTCAACTTGATAGCAATTAACAACAAGAAGAGAAAAATGATCGATGGAGCCACTAAAGTGGCCCGCTCCTATTCTAAAGCAATAAAAAGAAGACTGCAAACTCCTTGGGTTTAGATACACTTCATGACTGGCCAAACCCCACCCTACTAGGCCCCATTCCTTTTTTATGAGAAGTCCTGTTAAGTCATTCTGGAGCTACTGGGCCCTCTTATCATATCAGCGCAGTCCCCCACCGCTCCGGGTCCTTACCTCCCCTAGCATGTTGAGGACCACGTTGACAGTGGCCAGCAGTGTCCCGAAGGAGGGGGCCACCTCAGAATCAAAGGCTGGAGTAGTAAAGCTCAGCATGAAAAGAATGTTGTACTCTGCAAGATCCAGCGACTGCAAGAGAGAAAACCATCAAAAAACCCAAACATCTGGAGCATCCCATGTTCCCAAGGGGATGGAGATACTAAGATGGCTTCGCTTGGGCTAACTCGGAAAAATGCTTGCATCTCTTTAACTTTGTGCACCTAGGTTTCAGGAACCTTTCTTTCTGAAAAAATACGCTGACACAGCCTGAACTACACACAGCGTGGTGCTCCCTCCCTGACTCATGTGACTTGAAGGCCTTCTGATAAGCAAGGATTCTGGAAGAAGTGTGTGGCAGGTCAATTTTGATGTCTAGTTTGGAAAAATAATGTAAACATCTGGTCAGGAACGGAGAAGTAACTCCAGCACCTATTCAGTGTAAGGTGACCGGGCACCTCCTACATAAGTCTGTAAAGGTACTGAACTCAAGGGCTCATTCTGTTCAGACTCAGGTCTGTCAGTGTGTGGAAGAGAGATGCATTTCTTTTTAAAAAGTTGGATCCCTGATTCACCAGCGCAGCCTTGTGTTTTTTCTTGGGGGTTACCGGAGGAACAAATTCTGCTTCAGTTCCCTCTTAGAGGCAAAGGGCAGGATGCAGACATAAGTAACTACGTAGAGCCACCATTTTCTTCCCAAGAAGGGGGTACCTGATCCAGGAGGATTTGGCAGATGTCGGGGGTGAAGTGGCGCAAGGCAGCGAGAGATTTGCTGAGGATTTTCAGGAGGCTGTACTGCACGGTGCGCAGGGCCTTCTGCTCCGCCGCTTCTGTCTCGGGGCTCGGCAGCTTCGCGGAAGCCTGCAGAGGGCGCTGGACTCGAGGCATGACGGCCGACGGAAGGGACTCCCCATTCTTGGTCTGAAATGAAGCACCACCAAGAAAGGCACACCGATGAGAAAACTGAAGGCTGCCTGCTTTGCGTGAAAGCCATCACCCTAAGATAAAGGGGATACACACGTGGAGTCTTGTGCTTTGCTCAGATTTGGGACGCGTGGGCTGGCTTTCTGGTACTTCCTTTTTTGTTTGTCTTTTTGTGTGTATGTCTTTTTTTGGGCGCTGCAGAAGTTAGTATTCCTCTCCTATGCTACGCTTAGAGAAACAGGATTGCAGCTGCAGGCAGCTAGTTAAAAACTTGTGCTTCCTCCTCCAACAAGTAGTGGGAAGCTCTAGTTAGAACGGACTCTGAATCTATATCCTAGTTCAGACATACCAGTGCTGCAATCGCAATCAGATGTGTATTACTGTATATACTCACAGAAAAGTCAACCTCACACCAGGGGCAGCTTTTGAGGCCAAAATTATGGATTTTGATATGACCCATAGATAAACGAAGGGTCATTCCACAGAGAGGGGAAAGCACCAGCGCTGCCTCCGGAGGCCAGCTGGCCAGGGCTGCCACCATTTTTCTGCCCAGGCATTCAAAAAGGCCAGACACACCATGGTGGTGAGAGCAGAAGAGGCCTCTCTTTCTTTTAGGTTCTCCTGGAGCTGACTATGCTCTCACCTTTCACCGCTCTACTCTTTTTTTTGGCATGAGTTAAGGTACAGCACTTTCACTGACCCATGGATAAGTTGACTCAGGGTTTTTTTGTTGATTTTTATGTCTAGAATTATACATGAGTACATACAGAATTCATATCCGCCCACTGTCTGTCATTAAACAGGCAGAAAACATGCAGAAAGTTTTAAAAAGCTGTGGAGAACACATCCCCCTTCCCACTGTGACAATGAGGACTAGTACCACCCAATGATCTCTTTTGGAGAATGGCTCTAAGTATATTTGCACACCTAAAGCTTGTTTGGGGCTTCAAGGGAGGGAGTCCAAGCCTTTCTTTCCCACTCTAGGAACCTTACCTGTAAGTAGTGCTGAAGCATTTTGCGGCTATGGAGGAGCGAAGTGCAGGCCTGGCAAAGGTAGCACAGGTTCACCTGAAACATGCAAGACATATCTTTTCGTAAATTTAGGCACAACGCTTCCATCAGAGAACTGAAATTCAATTTTCAGATTACCGCCTTTGCAGGAAATTCCCTCTTAACCTTATTTCCCATCCATAAAATTGATAGTAATGAAGAATCGGGCAAATTACAGCTCTGGGGCTACACATGGAACCCAAGGCTGTTTTATCACTACAGACCACCTTCTTCCAGGAGTGGCGATTCACCTTCTGAAGTGGCTGCAGTCCCTCCTTGTACTAGCACATCCTCAAAAAGAAAAAACAAACGCTCATTTTTCCAGAACCAGGCGAACACTGCCACCACTTCCACTTTAGATTTTGATTTTGGCTTTTCAGCAATCCTTGTGGTTCCAGGGCATCCCAGGAGCAAAACGTTAGCCCCTTGACTAGCCAAAGTTATCCAACCCCCAACTGAGAAACTTCACTTCCAGGGTGACAGGTCAGCTGCTGTCATGAAAAACTGGGTCTCTGGGAAAGGAGTGGTACTCTAAGGAAGAGAGATAAAAATCCCTTACAAGAGATCTCTTTCTTGGGGGATGAAGAGATACCCTCAAGATATACCTCCAGGGGCCAGGAAGTTCATGGGTGCAGGTGATTCAGTTACCACAGACATGGGCCATTTCCGCACTAGCCTGTTACAGTGCTAAACTGCAACCCCAGGATTCCATAGGATGTTGAAAGTGGAATAATAGCGCTGTAACAACTGGACTTTGTGACATGGTGAATTGGCAACCTAGTGCAAAGGCAACAAGTATCCCATGTTGTCTAGATAGCCTGGGTAGAAAGTGCTGGGGAGGTCACAGAGCGCATCAGCATTTGCAAAGTGTACCTAATGTAGATTCCATAAACCGCCTGCACTGTGCAAAGGTTGTACACATAATGTATTGTGTGAAACGCAGACTAATTGAGGGCAGCCAATATTTTAAAAAGAACAGCCAGTCAACTGAATACAGACAGCTGACACTGACAGTTGGGAACAGACTGCTGGAGGAGTCTGAGGGGAGTTACTGAGGACTGGGTGCCTGAGTGATTCAAGAAAAAGGTCTGACATAACTCAGCTGGAATAGTGTTCATGGTCTGGAACTAAGAACTGGAACTTAAACGAAAGCAATTTTACATATGTTATTAAATGAAGTCAAACTGTTATTTTGTAAAACTGACTCTGGACAGCAACATTTGCCCAGAACCAAGGGTGGCTCATGCTTACTAAAAAGAACACAAAACTAACACACGCACACAATAGTCCATAAGGAAGCCACCTGAAGGCCTAGGGCCCAAATCCAAGGAGGGATTTTGACAGGGGACCAGTGGGCAAGGTGAAAGTGGCAGGTTTTCAGGGTTAGGAACTGCAGGGATAGCCTGAGGGGGAAACCTGTCACAGGTGGTAACGCTGCTTTAAAGCAAAATTCTGAGATAGCGTGACAAGAGGATGAGGAGACAAATGTTCTCCTTTGACCAAATGAGAACTGAAAAGAAATAGGCCTTGAGTTGACAGCCAATCAAAGAGGTGTGAAGGCACAGGTGGCAATCTACATGACAGCATGATTTGAGAAAAGCAACATGTACAGGTGCTTAAATGCTAATTCCAGAAGACTCTGAATGAAGATGGGAGAAGTACAATGTTTGGTTGTAAAATGGAATACAAAATGAGCATAAAAGAACCTTTGGCAACGGAGAAAACCAATGGGTTATTGTCAACCTTGGAGAATTAGAGCAGGTGGGTGCTACTGTGTTCATGTCCTGCTCACAACTGGACACCTGGATGTCCACTCTGGGAGCAGAGCATTAGAGAATCATCTGGTCTGAACCAATAGGGACCTTATCATGTTCCTAAGAGCCAGTGGACTCCTTGCTTCAGCACAAGTGCAAGGGCCACTTGCCAGCTGACCTCCTCAATGGAGGCAAAAGTATGACACAAAACTACGGAGAACAGCCCTGAGCCCTCCCTACCTGCACATCTCTCAGGAGCTGGGGCAAATGGAAATGCCATTCCTTCATGAAGTTGGACAGCTGAAGAATGAACCCTACAGTGTGATCCGCTTCTTCAAGGCAGGCCAGACTCTGCACTGTCCGGACAGCATTCAGGCACTGGAAAGAAGAGAAAATTGAACAAGGTTCAGAGGAAGAACATCTTGCCTCCTCTCTGGCTTTGGTATCCCAAATACCAAAAAAATGTGCCAGTGATCAAAGTTTTAGGAACGCTGAAGCTCCTCTACTTGTCACCAGCACGTCTTCTAGGATATTCTGCTCTTTCCCCATCTTCTCCCGCTTCTGCTTATGTTCATTTCATTTCCTCTCCTTTCCTGGTCAAACTTTTGCGATAGTAATAAATTTATTGTTCTGTATACATCAAACAAGTAAACCATTTGTGCTTCTCTTGCCTCTCCTTTTGGCGTCAGGGACCCACAATACTTAACACAGGCACATCATTGACAAGAAGTGAGAACTTGTTTTCTCTCGTTAATTTATATCCCATCCCAGCTTACAACCATTTTAAAAAACATTATAGCTAAAAAAAGCCTATTTATACAAAAGTTGGAAGATAATTAAATCAGACTTCTTTTTTTAAAAACGCAAGTTAAAAAAACAAGTTAAAAGCAGTTTTATAAACGCGTTCAAAACATAATAAAAACAATACTATCCATCGACAGCTCCATCGGCTGCAACATATTAAAAACCAAGTGCCCCACCCCCACCCCAAACAGAAAGGATTTTACTTGTCAGCAGTCCTCCTGGGAAAAGGAGGTCCGTAACTTGGGAACGGCCACTGAGAAGGGGAAGGCTCTTTCCTGCGTTCTCACGAAATGTGCCTTGGCAGTGGGACTGAGAGAAAGCCCTCTTTTGCGGATTTTTAAATCTCGAGTAGGCTCATATAGGAAGCTTTGCTTCAAACTCTTTCCTGGTGATGGAATGACTTCCCTGAGAAGGCCTAAAGCTATTCTATTCCCCCCTATTTTCAGAGAAGACATAAGGACCTGGTCCAGTTTTGCTTACTGTTATTTGGTATTTTTGCTTTTAATTGTGGTGTACTTCGAAGCTGTTCCCGGTTTTGGAACAGGGAGCTGAAAATGATTTTAAGCAAACAAGCAACACAACAAACCTGAAGGATCCTCTCCTGATGGACACCCACAAAGTCCAAGGCATCAGTGAGAAAGTTGTACCGGAGAGTCTTCAGCAGGCGCTCCATCAGTGAAATGGAAAGACGATAGACTCCAGGCCAGGAAGGGGCATCCAGAGACTTCCGAGAGGCAGGTGGCACCTGCGCAGAGAGCCCAATGAATATATGCTGGCCACAGATAGGTCACACGACAAGGCAGCCTTCTCTTGTAAAGCGACTGGATTTCCAAGGGTATCAGGGAAGCACAGTCAACTATTATGTACATTCTTTCCCTATTTATTCCTGCCTCTGCTTTTCCCTCCTTCCACTGGTGCTTCTCCTGTGAGAAATTTTAGATTGGAAGCCCCTTGGGGTAGAGAAATGTATTCTATCAAGCACCACGAGCAGTTCTGGCATCATGTAAATAATAACGCAGACTAATAAACTAGAGGTTGCATGCAGACACCCACCGCCACCGCCACCGCCACCGCTTCACTGTGACAGTACAAGGAGTTGGCACAAAGCAAGGAATCCAGACTGCCATGGATGAATTGATAAGGGAAGGGTATCTCACCTGGCCAGCTCCATTGGTGCTCAGCTGGTAGACACTCAGGAGCGGCAAACAGATGCTCTGCATGACCCCAGCTCCTGCCACAGCTGCTGCCCCCTGCAAGCGAGAGATCAGTCACTCTTGGAAGGAAAAACAACTCTCCCTGGGGGACAAGGGAGGACTCAGCACTGCTAAGTTTATCTATTTACTGGCACACTTTTTAAAGTCCTTACCACCCCTTTTGCTCTAGGCCATGGGCAGGCACAATGCAGCCTCATGCAACCCCTGGTTTGCTGGTCCCAGCAGTCAAAACATTTTCCTTCCAAAAGTCCTTTAGGGGGAACAAGGGCACCTTTGCCATGTTTCTGGTTCCCCTGGGTCATTTTATGGGCAGGAGAGGCTTTTCTCAAAACCAGAAAGTAAACAGGAAAGACTTCCAGTCAGTCACTTGCTGTTAGTAAAGGTCTCTGCTGGGCCAGAAACAGCCCCAGGGAGTTAACAACATGGTGAAAACCAGAAGAGGTTTGAAGGTATGTACATATGTATGTATTTCCAGGAAGTGAGGCCATTTAAAGGTCTCCTGAGGGACTAAAGTTGGCCCCTAGGCCATTTATGCACTAGACTGTTACAGTGCTATTATTCCACTTTCAACCTCCTATGGAATCCTGGGGTTTGTAGTTTATGGAAGGGGCGTTCAGGATTCTCAGCCAGGGAGCTCTTTGGCCTCAGTAAACTACAAACCTCAGAATTCCACAGGAGGTTCAAAGTGAAATAATAGCAGTGTGGTGTGGAAACGGCCCTAGTCTCTCATACTTGACCATCCTTCCTTTACTGCAACGGGAATAAAGAAAAGAAAAGAAAAGAAAAGAAAAGAAAAGAAAAGAAAAGAAAAGAAAAGAAAAAAAGAAAAGAAAAGAAAAGAAAGCTTGCATATTCAAACTGCCTGGGGTACGAGATATACCGAAAGGGGAGAAGAAGAGCTACGGCAGCTTAACGAAAACAGATGAATTTGTAGGGGATGATATTCCAAATAGGGGTGGGACGGAAGCAACTCTACTGTATTCAGAATGCCTGAACAGAATGTACCCTGAGGAAGCATTCATGTCTCTAAGAGGAGAACTAATCCTGCCCCCATATTCCAATTCATCCCACATCTCTGAAAATCTCCTCCAGTGACCACATGTAGCACTTTGTGGCTCATGAATGAAGATGCTCCATTTGGAAAGGGAGCATTTCAGCCCCTCGCCATGTTCTCCAGTAGACTTATCAAGACACCCAGCTGATCTGTGCACAGAAGAAGCAACAAAGGTTGGGCACCTCTCACCTGCTGGGTCCTGGCCAAAGTTAGCAGCAGATGTAATGCGGCTTCTGTAAAATGGAGGTTCTGCTTCAACCTTAAGCTGATCTCTAAGGTGGTGAAGAGAGTTGGGAGCATGGGGATTTTTCTGGTGACTTGCAGCCAGCAATCCCCATCCTCATCCACTTGGCAGAGCTCTTTTGCTAGGTGAAGGCCCAAAACACACACCTGCCATAAGGAGAGCAAGAGGACACGCCTGTCAGACTAGAGAAAAGGTAGTCAAGTTACTAGCAAATAACACTTTCTGAAATTCATATATAGTTCATTTTCAGTAAAACAATGGGGAACAAATTCTCAAAAGCATTTAGGGATATTTGTAAAGTAGAAGGCTAAGCTAACAGGCAAAAGAGACAATGCTAATACCAAATACTTAAAAAACAGTTATCTGGGGTGAAGCCACTGTCTCCACACCTTGCCCACCACTCTCATTTATTGTGGGAGGGAAAATGGGATAAACTCTTCATACACTACTGCAAGCATTCAGAAGAACCTTTCCCTAGAACCCGCTAGCAAGGTACAACAAGAATTCCCATCATCTGTAGACATCAGGCATGGGAAAGGCCATACAGTGGAAGTAAGGTGGGATAAATGAAAACACATCCATTTTTATTTTGTAACTCTGATGTCAATTTTTAAATTGTCTCCAAAAAAGAGTATTCAATCGTTTTTATTTCTGGAGCAGTATCCAGTGCTGTTTGGACCCTTCCGCATCTATTTTTGTGACCCCAAAAAGTCGATACCACACAAACAGAATTGTGTTTTTTCACAGAAGGGGACAATTACAGTCCTGGGAGGCCTCTAAAGAAAAAGGCATACTCCCTTGCCCACAGGCTTGTCTTGTACTGATAAAAAATTAATTTTCTATGAAACCAGAAGTGACTTCCAGCAACTTTTGGTCTTATTTGGGGTGCACTCACAACAGATTCTGGGGAGAAAACATTGACCTCAAGGTCCATCAGATCAGCCTGCAGAATGTATGGACTGATATAAGCTATTCACCCCATCCCGCTGGTCCTTCTGTTTATGCCTGGAGGCATCCTCTGTTTCCATGCTGTCTTTGTCTTCTGTGGAGTCTCCAGAGGTCAAGCAATGTCGGGTGTGGTCAAAGAGGGCGATAAATTCCTCTTGGAGTGTCTCGCATACACTCAACACCAGCTGGGAATACTGAGGGATTTCACTCACTGGAGCAGAGATATAAGAGAAAGGCAGGAGGGGGAACAAATTTCTATAAATCCGAAGTTGAAACAAAAACCTGCCAGAAAATTAAATACAAGATCTTCTCCCTATCTCCATCTTATGAAACCATAACACCCAGGGTCATCCGATGAACATTTTTAATGTATACCTCCCCGTCAGGTCAGCTACACTCTCTATACCATATTATAGCCATACGTTAACACTTGGATTAGATGTGTTGCTGTGTAGGAGGGAAGGATGGGACAAGGTGATGGATGGGAAGCGGGGAATCTAAGAATGTCGGGGTAACCATCTGAGATAAGAACAAACGCCTCATGCTGTCGGCAGGCTGAGAGAGAACATGGAAGGAGGGGATGGTGAGCCCAGGAAAAATGTTGTTTTAAGCTAAAAGCAAACGGCATAGCAGTGCATGCTAATTATGAAATGTAACGGTTTATATAGTACTGCAAATCCAATAGTTCTTTAGTCTTGGCACTGTCAAGGTGTGATTGATGTTTCTTTGGTCTGACTAAAGCTTTTGAACTCTCTAAGGCCATTTCCACACTAGCTTGTAATAGTGCTAGTATTCTACTTTCAACATCTCATGGAATCCTGGGATTCTCAAAGGCCCCTCTATAAACTGCAAACTCCAGGATTCCATAAGATGTTGAGTGGAACTCTAACAGTCTAATGTGGAAACGGCCCAAGCCTATTCTCTGAATTCGAAGCTAGCCAGTACATCACACTTCTCCTGGCAAGGTACTCAAAGAGGTTTACAAAAATTTAAAACAAAGTCCAGCTAAAATATTATTTTACCAAAAATAATTCAACAAATAACTCTTTTTAAAAGCACATAGTTAAAATACATTTAAGACATAATTAAAAGGTAACAGCCCAGCCCTTGCTGCTGCCATATAATTTAAGCACCAAACTCTTGCCTAAACACTAAGGTGTTTGCCAGCTAGTAGAAAGAAAGCAGAGAAGGAGTCAAGTTAATCTCCTATGGCAGGGAGTTCCACAGTGTGGGAGCAGCCACCAAGAAGGCTCTTTCTTTTGTTTTGCCAAATGTGCCTGTCATGGTGGTAGGACCAGAAGAAAGTCCTTCTCTGAAGATCTCAAAATTCAGCCCAGCTCATATATCTGAAGAGTGGGATATTTAGGACAGACAAAAAGAATTGCACTTTTCTTTACACAGTGCATCATTTAAGCTGTGGGATTTGCTTTCACAAAACACAGTGATCACCAGTTGCTCAGATGTCAGTAAAGGGGGATTAGACAAACTCATGGAGAGAAAAAGGTGATCAGTGAAATAGTAAAAGCTCCAAGCTGAAAGCAGCAGTCCTATGATTCTGGGAGAAAATCTCATAAGTCATGGGGCAGGGGGAGAGGAAAACAGTAGAGGTTTGCAATGAAGGTCTGACCCTGCAGGGAAAGAAGGAATATAGCCAGTACCTCCAAGCTCCTTCCCAGCCACTCTGGTGGTTTTCGTGGTGGCTCCTCCTCTGGACGTTCTGGTAAAGAGCATGATTCAAATCTACAGAAACTCATCTCCCCCCAACTTCTCCCAACTGCAGCTTTTTACCTTTCATCTCTTTCATCTGCAGGACTGTGATGAGCGCAGAGAACACTTTGGCTTTGGTCTTCTCCATCATCAGCTGGTCAGGTTGAAGCACACCGTCCAAGATCTGCGTCAAGGAATTTATGATTTTATCCACACAGCCTAACTCACTGACAACAGGAATGGGGAGGAAGCAAAAAAAAAAAAGAGAGAGAGAGAGAGAGAGAAGAGAAGCTCTTAAAAGACCTTGTGATAGCATGGCATATCTTTGCCCACTCTGTGCCAGCCAAAGCCTCATGGGCTTTGTTCACCAAGAGAACAATAATGGAGACAACAGCATGGTTCCTCCGAGTGGCTCCAAGGCTTAACTGACAGCTTTGGCACATAAAGCCCCCACTGAGTCTTTCCCCATCACACCTACCTCTTCCACTGTCTCAGCAGGATTAACAGAAGGGTGCAGAGCATGGATCCCAGTTGTAGGCAGCACACAGAAGTGGGAACCAACAACTGTGGAAAAATGTATTCTTATCAAGTAACAGTATTTTAAAACTACTTTCCAATATAAAATTTCCAAAGCTGCATGTAATATGAGATGGCAATATTAGAGCTCTAAAAAAATCAGAGTAATTTAAAAAAAAATTAACCAAAAGCCCAGAAGAGAAGAAACAGCATTTTAGAATATCTCCAAATGTGAAAACTAAAAGGCCTTGTCCTGCTTTAGGAAAGGAATGAGCTGTCTGGTATCCCAAGAGAGGATCTTGCATAGTTCCAGTGCTAGTACCCAAATAGTGTTTTGTCAGCATCCCTAAGTGGAATCATCGCGCTATAACAGACTCGTGCGGAAATGGCCTGAATCTCTCTCAAGAAGACAAAGACAACCACTCCCTGAAGAAATCTTGCCAACAGAACCCCTTTGATAAGGTTGCCATAAGCTGGAGTTGACAGGAAGGTATGTAAAAACAAGAAGAAATCTCATGGAACATACAGAATGCTTTCAAGTCCCTTCAGAAGGAATCGTACAGGAACAAAAACCTATGAAGGTGGGAAGAGCGTGAATTGTGTCTTTATTTCTCCATCTTCACCAAATCAGTTCAAAGAATAGAGGAATGCAGGCTTTGTTCCTTGCACTGACTAGAAAGCAACATGAACTGTATACCTTTTGGACCAAGACATACAATTGGAGGATGTGGGGAAAAACTCAGAACCTTAGTCTAGTAACCTGCTCTCCCGCGATGCTCAAGACCGAGCCATCCAACTCGTACCTACTCTGAGAATTTTCTTACATTCTCTGTCTTTAAGACTGCCAACAGACTAAGCAATCCATGAAAAATTGATGCTGATGCTGCTGGATGTTCTTAATGTAGGCCAAGAGCCTATTCAAAGTTCAACATTAGTCTACCCAACCCACCATGAAAATTAACAATTCCTTAACGGCTAAAATA
This sequence comes from Iguana delicatissima, assembly GCA_948472985.1. Classification (NCBI taxonomy): domain Eukaryota; kingdom Metazoa; phylum Chordata; class Lepidosauria; order Squamata; family Iguanidae; genus Iguana; species Iguana delicatissima. The sequence continues at coordinate 778,887 of CAOKZL010001502.1, read as the reverse complement.
TATAAATACAAACACTCACCAAAGCTTTGGTTCCACTCAAGACATCCAGGAACAGCTGCTGGACCTCTGAGTCAGACAAGTGCATGATGTCAGCCTGGGAGAACAGAATTCATAATTTAAAAATGGTAAAGAAATCTTTAGTTCTTTCAGACACAATCACAACACTTTTTTTTGTTTAGATTCAATATACATGAAGAAATCCATGCCTACAGCTAACAAAATGCTGTAACATTTGGGTTATCAAAAACAGATTCTGTTGAACTGTTCCCACTGCTTGCCTGAGATGCAACAAAAAATTAGTCTGCAATTTTCACTGACATGTTAACACGTTTGATAAATTATCATGACCAAAACAGACAGATCTTCTGGTAGTCAGAATACTGTTCTCTGCCCCACCATTTGTTTAAATAAGAAAAAACCCTACTGCCAGAAGTCAGTCTAGTTCAGGAAGCTATAGCCAAATATGGCTAGCTAGATGCTTTCAGGGAGTCCTCAAGACAAGAAAAACTCCTCCCTGTGGCTGTTTTTCAGGACCAAGTATTCAGAGACACATTGCTGACCGTTGCACATCCATTCAGCTAACCCAGGCAGCAGACTCTAATAAAGTCACCATGAATCTGTCTAATTTCAGCTTAGTATAGCTGCCTTATACATTCCACATTGTAGGGAATTCTGCAGTTTAATTCTGTGTTGTATTTCCTCTTTTTCTCTGTCCTGCATCTTGTTCTATCAGTTTCTCTATGATGAGTCTGCCTTCCGTTGTTCTCAAAAAAAGAGGGAGGAAAATGTGTCTCTTTCTTCAGGCACAATATTGTAAACCTCTACAACAGCATCTTTCCAATGTGTCTGACTACAACTCCCAGCTTCAACAACCAGCATATCTACTGGCTACACTGACTAGACAAACTGTAGTCCAAACATTAGGATCAAACAACACAGAGAAAACTTCTTTATAAGGAGGACATCAAACTCATGAGGAATATGTTCCAGCCCATTTCAGTCATCTTGCCCTTAAATGTTTTTGTTATGTCATAATTCTGGAGTTTTCTGCAGGACAAGTCACTTCCATTATTCGTTCACCTACTACATTTTAAACATACAACTAGAAGTGTCAGTTATCTTTAATTATGTCATGTGGACTAAATTATTTAGGCTGTTATGATGAAATTTATTCCCTCTTTCACTTCTCTAGCCCTTAAACCCTAAATAGCAATAAGTTCTTACGTGGCTGGCAGAAACAATGAGCATCATCCGCCACGCTGAGATCAGCATCTGGTACTCTGTCACAGAGGTGCAGCCAATGCCTTCTGTCTCTGCCACATGGAATGCCAAGGACTTCACATAGCCCGACCAGTAAGCAAATCTCTTCTCTGTGGAAAACTTCTTCAGTGTATCTTTCAATGACTGCTCCAAAGAACCCCTGTGCACAAACGAGAAGATGGGAGCTCTTTCAGTCTTTTTCTCTTATTTGCACAAAGCCCCCCTCCCAGTGCAACAACCTCAACGCCACAAGGAGACATATCAAAATTGTGTTAAAGGTGACCAAAAAAAAAAAGATTTGAAGAAAGCATACGCACACCCAACAAAGAAGCTAAATGGACACTTTTGCCACACGGTGTGGCTAAAGGCACTGGTGATATGGCTTAAAAGGAGATTAGATGAGTTCCTGGAAGACAGATCTCTCAACAAGTTTCAGCCACCACAGCTAAACATAGCCCACCCAACCAGGCTCCAGATGTGTGGGACCACTGCATCATCCCCACTCAGCACGGCTAATGGGTGGGGATGTTGGAGAACACAGTCTATCCATTTGGAAAAATTTGTGGGGAAAGTCTATGAGCTGAGGAAACTTGTTCTATGAAGTGCCATACTCAGTGGGGAAGCTGTAATCCAACACATCTAGAAAGCACGGGTTTTGGGAAGTCTGTATGTCTACACTTGGTATGGCACTAAACACCAAGTCACTAGAGGACACACAATAGAAAAAGGCTATTGTTTTTACATCCTGCTTGTGAACGTGCCAGAAGTATTTAGCTGGAAAGAGTATGCCGGTCTTAGAGGAACCTTCTACCTGAGCTGAGTAAGCTTGTCTAATATTGCCCATCACCACCTTTAGCAAGGAGAGAATCAAGCATGCTTCAGATGTTCTCATCCCAAGCCCATAAATCCGCATTTAGTCATTCATTCCTTTTCATCATTACCATTTTTGTTCCCCATCTACTCCCCCAAAACCTACCCCTGCCATCTCACCCACTGTCTAAATGTAAGATGGTCAAACTCATTTATTATCAAGGCCCTATCCTCTTTTTATGCATTTCAATACTTGCACCCTCCCCTCCCCACTCATAAGGCTCTTTGAAACAACTTAAAAGCTATATAAAAAGATGAAAAACTGAACACATTGTTATCCCAGGTTCAGGCAGGACAGGAAATGGTTTTTGGTTTAAAAGTGAAAGCCAAAGCTTTTGCTCCTGCCTGCTACACACATAAAAAGAGGACAAAGGAGGGAGAGTACATAAAGTGGGAGTTCATTTCTTCAAGAGAAAACCATGGCTCCATCCTGCTGCATCTTAGCTGGATGAAGGGAAATCATTTCTTGTAGAAGATGCTTACTCTGATACTTACTTGACCACACTGTAGATCTCTAGACAAATTATTTTCATTATCAAGGCACAGGTGTCCAGGACACTGAGCTACAAAGAGCAAATGGGAGATCAAGTTGATACTGTTGTCTGATACACAGATCCAAGCTCTGATACACAGAAGGACTGAAACCAAAGATACTTGGGAATGCTTCCAACCGCCTCTACCAAGCACTGCACTGATAAGGCAGCAAGCATGTAACTGGGTGGGAGAAGCTCAAGGAAACAAGAAGTGCTCCATCTTATGTTAGAAGATGTATTTCCCCCACATAACATTATGGTTCTCTTTTCCTGCATGTAGGGGTACTCAAAAAAGCACTCTGATATTTCCTGCATTCAGGACAAGAGGAACATAACATTATGACATAGGCAAGTGTTCTAAGATAAGGCAGACAATACTATCCTTAATAAAGTACCAGTTATCTCAATGATGATCACAGCGTATCTAGAGGGCAACTGCCAACACCCTTCCGAAAATTGAGAACTTAGTGATTAGAAATATGAGTGAAACTTCTGAACAAGATTTAAACGACTTCAATTATATTTTTTTTTGTTTTAGTTAATTGCAATAGAGTTGGCTTTGATTTCTAGCAAATGAGAGACCTCTGCAAGCCCCTATCACCAGCAGCCCTGCTCCGGTTTTGCAAACTCAAGGCTTTCTTGATTGAATCTATCCACCTGTAATGTGGTCCTCCTCTTTTCCTCCTGTTTTCCACTCTGTCAAACATTATCCTCTTTTCTAATGGGTCATGTCATCTCAAGATATGTCCAAAGTACAACAGCCTTGGTTTAGTCATTTTGGCTTCTAGGGAGACCGTGACGAAAGCTGGCATGAAGAGGAGATTTCTGCAGACACCATGGACTTACAGAAAGACAAATGTAGGCTACTGCAGTCTGGAAATATTGTAAAATGAGAGTATGTTCACATTAGAGACAAAATGACTCAAACAAGCACGCCATGGGTCTGAGTCTGCCAGTCATGAGTGGGGCTTTTGGATGTCCCTCATTTACAGAGTCATCATAAGTTGAAGCCAACCCAACAGCAAACAACAAGAAGTATATTTCACAGCAGGCACTGTCTAGGAAGAAGCATTCCTTCTTATATGTGAAAGTGAAGACATAAAGCTTCTTCTGAGATGGTATTTTCTGAATTTCTTTCGATGTATACTCTACATGGTGTTTAAAAAGAGACTATCAAATTAATTTGTAATCTTTTTAAAGTATCAAAGCATTCTTCATCAGTACACACAGTCCTGCTTTTTAAAATGTTTGCAGTTTTCTTCACTAAAGGAACTGCAACTAAAGGGTGCAAACAACTGCTTTCCCTGCAAAATACGTACCTCAGAGGTCTCACATGGTGGAGGGAGGGTCCCAAAGAGTGGGTTAGTTAAGTTTTCCCAAAATTTTGGCCTAAAAATGCAAAATACAAGCATTAAAAAGTCATGTCTTTCATTTTTGCAGATTCCAAACATATAGAAAAATGTAACAAGAGGCCAATAAAAGGGTCCAGTCAATCTCTCTCTTGCTAGCCAGCTTCCCATTTCCCACAGTGGCTAACCAGATTCCTCTTAGAAAGCCCATAAGCAGAGCACAAAAGCATCAGCCTGCTTTTTGCCTCCTCACCCAGTAAGTGGTATACAGAGAGATGCATTTAGCTGTCATGGCCAATTGGCAAATCCTCCCGATATGGCACTGCAGCCCTGTTTAAAGCCATTTATGCACCCAATAAACCTTTAACAAGCCAATGAATGAGAGGTCTTCAAAGGCCTGGTTATCAGCCAACCTGCACATGAATTGCAAAGTCAGGGCACCAAGGGCTTCCTTGATTAAAACAATCCACCAATAATGCAGTCTCCCTCCTCTCCTACTACTGTGCACTTTATCAAACATTGTAATCTTTTCTAGTAAGTCATGTTGCCTCATGAAACATCCAAGGCTCAATTTAGTTATCTTAGCTTCTAGTGAGAGTTCAGGGTTGATTTCCTCTTAAGACTATTGGTCATTCTGACATCCCATAGTATCTTTAGAATTCTCCTCCAGCACCATATTTTGTATGATTTAATTTTCTTCCTGTCAGCTTTCTTCACTGTCCAGCTTTCACAATACATAGAATTCTGAACTACCATGGCCTGGACGATTCTGATTTTTACATTTAATGATGTTAACACTGATTGCTTAGAACAAGATTACTGTTTGAGTGGATAATTACTGCTGCGCTTTTGCCTCCCTTACTGCCAGAAGTAACAAGATTCTAGGAAATTAGTTACTCACTTGGTCCGGAGGACTAACATGGCACTATCTCGACGATCCTGCCACAGGGCATGGAGGAAGGCGACTGTGGCTCGCTGCAGAAGCGGAGGGCACCAGTATTGCTCTTGCTGCTTGGAATCTATCAGTTCCAAAACTACATGAAGGCAGCTCCATTCTCCTAGGCTGAATTCCTAAGAGAGTAGCAGGGAAGAAGAAAAGAACTCTCAACTAAGATTATCTTTTAAAATCACAAAAGGTGTTGTGACAGCAAGGTTGCAGAGTCACAGGGACCTGATGGCCAGTGGGGACCATGTAATTTAGACTGGCCCCTGTGAGAAAACATAAAATATCATGTTACTCCTTTCCCAGGGCAGGAAAAAAGAAAAGAAAAAAAGAAAACCCTAAATTTGAAAAGCGTAGATGGTGAGCACTACCTTATGAGAGATATTCTCTCCTGACTGTGAAAAAAAGAGGAGATATCTCAAAGAGGATGCCTGAATCTACAAACAAAATCTGCCCTTTTCTGCAGAACTGATGCTTTTCCTTTAAAAAAATAAATATAATCCACTAGCTAGAACTGAGACAAGTAAATAAATTTTCTCTCATCAAATGACAGTACTGGTTTTTAATAAGTTCTACAATACAAAAGTTTGTATTTCCTTATTTTACTGTTACACAGACATACAGAAGTGAGCCATAAAAAAGTTATGAGAAAAATGCACATCCCAAGTGGCAGAATAAAGGGCTCTGAAACTGAGGTTTACTAGGGCACTATGAACTCCTACAGAAATGATACCAGTACAAAGTGATAGCTACTGCTGTCACTCAAAACAGAAAACATCCACACACTGGAGTTTACCTTGGAGCCACCACTCCCATCTTTTACTTCTAGACTGAGAAATAACTCAATGAGCCCAGGCTGTGTTTCTACGGCTACTGTAAGAAACTCAAGAATCATGACTTTAATACGCATGTCCTCAATTTTGCTCTGTAGACGTGTCAGAAAGGCATCTCGGATGGCAGCAGCATCGTTGCCAAGGCAAGCGTAGACAGACATTGGCGCAACCTGAAAAAAAGGAATATGCATGCAGAGAGGGCAGAAGGGACTCTTAAATATTTATGATGATGTCACTTTTCAGTGGAAAGAATATGTTGTTCTGAAGGCATCATTTGACTGAACGTGGCTCCTATCAATTCATGCCACATTTGGATGCTTTACCATTTGTATGCCTAGGCAATTATGTACCAGCAGCTCATAAATAAAACTATATATGAAAAATACAGAGTCGCACTGGTACAAGCAGTACCTGTCTATTTCTTCCTGGTTATTGAAATGGCATGATTCCCCAAATCCTGACCAAAATACAAGCTATAAGATGCTCTGTAAGTCTTCAGCTCACCTGAGACAGTGATCTTGGAAACAGATATGGGAAAGAAAGAAAGTGATCTCACATATGTCAGACAGCAAACATTCTTTCCCAAAGGCAAAAGCAAAAAGGTATCTATTACTGCTAATAACACTTACTAACCCTGTTCCCTGTCACCCATTTGGTTATGTGCCTTTCCTGAGAAAGGCAGTTATTGGGTAACTCCAGACATTCTTATATGATACTGACTGTCAGCATCCATTTCAGCCCACTTTCAAGCTTGATTTCAGATTAATAAACAGCTTTGGTGACACCATGTATGAACTTTGCTGGAACTGTTAAAATGGAGTGGCCCAATGCTTTGAATTCACTGTGACCTCTTAAAGGTTTTTCAAACCACTCCACCACCACAATCGTAAGTAATCTTTCCAGCATGGGGAATAACAATCCCTTCTATTATTACTCGGCCACAGCTCCCATCATCTGTAAACACCATGCATGGTGGTAGGGGCTGCTGGGAGGTGAGATCTAATAACATCTGGAGTGCTAGATGTTGCTGCCCTTGGGTTAGGGCAAGATCAGCTGGGGATTGTTCTGTTTTAAATTGGATTTTATGATTGTTTCTAGGAGTTTTTAAAGAGTATTTTAATGTTTTAAAAAACAGTTTTATCTTTGTATTGTTCTAATTGTTTTTATTTGTTCATTGTCTCAGGAGCACTTTGTCGGTTGGAAACCCATACAGAAATATAGTCAGCCATTCCCATTTGCAGGTTTCCCTTTTGCAGATTTGATTATTCATGGACTATTTGCTGTCTCCTCTGCTGCCTCCCTGGGCCATTTTTAATAGGGACTGCAAATCTTGTGAGGCTTAGAAACTGTGAAGGAAGTTTGCAAGTCCCTCTTTAAAATGGTGTGGGGCAGCTGGGGAGGGGCCGGAAGCCCCACCAGCCACCCACTTCTGCCTTGTGAAGGAATCCATGTTGGGTTGAATATGGTGATCGTACTTTTTTGTGTGCATTAAATATGGCTTGGGAGGGCCTAGAGTTATTCATGGTTTTTTTCACTTTCAGGGAGACCCTGTGCCCCTAACCCTAGCAAATGTGGAGGAAGGATTGTACTATAAACAAACAAACAAATCTCAGGAAAAACCCATTTCTCTAGAAAATCAGGAGATGGGGAAGAACACCTGAGGATGTTCCTTTTCCCAGCAGAGGATCCGGAAGGCTCTGGGAGGCCAGCAACACGAAGTGGACGGATATAGTCTCAAAACCAAAGCTGATACTTCCCATGAAAACAACACCAGACTTACTGTAGCCAGTCGCTTCAGGAGTTGAATGGCAAGGCGTGGCAAGGCTGGGTCATGTTTGTGGTAGATGTACTTGGCCAAGACAGCAATCAGATTGTTTCTGTGGGCACCTGGCAAGAACACCATTTTCACAACAGAGAATTTAAATGTCTCTTTAAAGAACACTTCTTTATGCAACCAAACAACAGATGTATTTCCCTCTGATTCTGGCATGAAAACACAAACTTTCCAAGTCATAAACAGGTAGTTTATGCCCATGACAAGCAAGGCATTCCTTGCAGGCCAGCAGAAAGGTACATACCATGCTGAGTAAGGGCGTGCTCTAGAGGAGACACCATGCTGGATGGAGGTTTTAATCGGATGACGTTATTGGTAACAGAGAATGCCAGCTTCACTGTTTGGATAAGCAGCTGGCCCTGGCCTTGAGACTCATCACTGCATGATCAACAAGAACTGTGTTAGAATCCACCATCATCTGCAGTTCTCTTCAAAGTACTTGCTTACTTTAACCAGCTATCCAATAGCTAGCTTCTTTCCCCAGATGAGTAGGTAAACCTCAACTCTCTTCTGCTGTGGAGCCCCAATTCCCATGCTTCACTTAGGTTTGCGAGGTCACAACAGCAACAGATAACCAACTGACCAAATTCCTCCATCAGGGTCTTCACTCTGGACAAGGCAACTTTGTGCCTGCTCTGGCTGCTGGTACACACTCTCCCTCTTCCGTATTTTCTTCACCAGCCTACTTTCCCATTGTCAATAGAATACAGACTCTCCCCATCTTTCGTTCCAATTTTTTCCTGAGGCTTCTTCCCAATCCCAATCCCAATCCCAATCCCGATCAATCCAGAAAGTATCAAGAAAAAGTATTCCTTCTATTGTGTACTATGTGCTCATCTCACACACCTCTATGAGCAGCAGCTGTAAAATGCCTCAAACCTGGGGCTATATGAAAGGCTGCTGACACTTCTCAGAGTGGTGTGGATGAACCCATGGTGGAGATTAAAGGAAGAAAGCAAAGCAATAATGAACAGAGAATAGACAAAGTGGTGGAACTGTTCATAGTTGTCTAAAGGTCACAATTCAGAAGTACAAAACAGGAGTGGTAAGAAATGACCCTTCATTCAGGACCCTGGACAGGGTCTCAGGGATGTCACAATTTGCTCCAACTGGGCTGGGAGCTGAGACCTGGGAGGTAGCTTTTGGGTGTCTGTGTGTGCAGAACAGGGCATTCCCCCATGACATTCAACTGCACTGTAGAAAGCAATGCACTGCAGAAAATCAGTACTGAAAATTGTTCGCACATAGAACTCTTCTATCTCCTGTATTCATATTCTCTGGGTCATCTTACCTGCTCCTTTACTCTGGATGCCTAAACTGGATTTCTAAATGCTTGAAGTTTTAACTCATTGTAATACTAGCAACCTGGGGGCAAAAGGAAAATTCTCTTCAGGGGGCAGAATATCAAAAGGTGTAATAATGCCCTCATCATCTCCTCATGCAGTGGAGAGCAGGTTTCACCCACAACCCCCTTGGTGTTGTTCTTTGGGGTCTCATTGATTCCTGATGGCTCTGGTGAATCCTGGTTGCTGTATGTGGGTTTAGTTGCAATGCTAGTTCTGGTGCTTCTATGGTGCTGATAATAGCTTCTGTGGAGCTATCAGTCGATTTCAGACTGGATCATGACAATAGGTGCCACCACCTACCAAATTTGGTAGGAATCTACAGGGGAAAAGGTAGATTTGCTTTGCCTGGCCCCAGCTGCAGAGGGTCCACTTAGCACACCATGTTGACCACCCAGAAAGGCCTGTCCTTTAGGATGGCTATTTATCATCTTCATGTCAAGATATATCAGTTGTTGGGGAGTACAAGATGGAGGATGCAGTTTTACTCATGTCCTGCTGGTGCAACTGGTTGGTTGCTCTGTGAACAAAGTTGTTGGACTAGATGGGCCTTTTGTCACATACAGCACTGCTCTTCTTACATTCTTGTTACATCTACCTGGACTTCCGAAGGGAAACGTTATTGTTCCACTTCTATTTTCACCACGTTCATCTGCTCTGTTTACTGATCTCTGGAATTATATAGCTACTTCATATGATTTTCATATTCTGTTTGTTCTGCAACACTTTATAACTGCTGTTCTGCTACTCTTATGTTTTTTGGTACTTTTATGCATGAAAGCCATTGAAGTTAGGAAAGTGACACTCAGTTCTAAAAATAAAAAAAAGAAGAGGCAACTCACCTACTGGATTGTGTGGCCATCACCATGTCAATGGTGTCCACACCAATGCCCATGATGTTGATGACAGCCTGCCCAGCTTCAGTATTGGCCAGGCTAAAGATGCAAAGGGACTGCAGGCTGGGGGCACTGCTGGAAGGAAAGTACACACAGGTTATAGGAGTGGAGATCTTCCCTGCTTAACGATGACACACTGAGCACTAGAAAGCAACAGAATGCTTGTATCTTTGTAGTTGTAAGCACAGAAGCTTGATTCTACTCTGAGAAGGGAGCAGACACCGGACAGTGCACTTAACCTGGAAGGCAAGGGAAAGAGAATACCTTTACTGTACCTGCTATGCGGATCCATTTCAGGGCAAAGGTTCAAGATAGCATGGATCAGTTGCAGAATAAGATACCCTGAAATATGAGGAAAAAAGGCAAATCTGTTATGACGAACATTGCCTTTATTTTAATATACAATTCATTCATTTATTTGGAACACTTTTACATTATTTCAGTCAACAAGACACTCATTATGGGGGTATCACACACACTGTTGTTCATAACATGCCATCAGCATGGAAGCAATGTGTGGATGTTGCCCTGTTTCAACCCCCAGGTTGTTGTTCTTAAAAGTGCAAGCAGCTAACTAAACCAACAATCCAGCAGAGTGGAAAAGCTTAGCACTACATTCAAACAGAGATTCTTGGTTTCTCTTATCTCTAACAAGCCACAACTAGAAGCCAAGGTTGAAAACCGATTACAGATCCAGGCTTGTTAGAGAAGCAACAAATCAGGGTCTGGGTTTGAACACACGAGTAAGTTTTTCCAGCCATATGATGTTCCTGATTATTTTAACTACTTGTGGAAGGAGCTGTGCAGACACAAATGGGCAGCACACATCACTATTTTGTCTTTGCATTTGTGCTAATATGGCCACCGTGTCAGAACTTGTCTAGACAAGTCTCTCCCTGACCTCTAGAGGTCCAGATATACACGGAATTTAGTGGAATCAGATCTAAGACTGAAAGACGTGGACAGAATACTGGCAAGAGAACATTAGCAGATACACTGTTAGCACTAAGGGGGAAGAATGTACTCACTTCAACAAAGGTCCATATTTTAATAAAGTGAAGTAATGTCTTTTCTGTATCACCAGGCACCTATAAGTGCAGGCAGCACTAGCAGCTCTGCCACTGCCTTCAGCAGTGTAATTATTCCAACTCAAAGGAAAAGATCCCCTCCCATTAGTCTTTTGGGTGTCCCAATCAACTGAGGTAAGGCAAGTGGAAGGTGATGCAATCCTTCTTTCACTTTATACTGGATGCCATGGAAACTTCGAAATTGTAAAAAAAAATGAGCACTGACTTCAAACTTTCTCAAAGACTGAGCACAGACTAAGACCTTGGCACCCCAGATTTGAGAACAAATCTAGCTTATATATAAGGCAATTTGACTGCCCCTGTAAATGTTTGGGATATTTCTTATTACCATAGTCAAAGGATTGCTGTACAAGCCTGCTTGCATTCCAGAAAGCACTGAGTATCATCAGTTGTCAGAAACAGTATCTGCTGTTCCCACCCCGCGAGAGCAGTTCATATTACCAATTTTCTCTCTCACTCCATGGGAGTTGTAGCGCCACTTGTGATAGTTTGGCAGCATCTCCTTCAGGACAAAAACAACACAAGGCACCAAGCCTTGGCTTTGAGTACTGCCAAGCTGCCCCTGGGGAAATCAATCAGAGCACAAAATATTCTGTTAACAGGAAATTCCAACATGCTTTGCTAACAAAGACCAAAGCTGAATAACATCAGAAGTCTCAAAGTTTCTTGTAAAATCCAAGTACCACAACATGCAGGTCTCCTTGGGTGTGAAGCAGAAAGCTACAGGATTCCCTTTTTCTGAAAAGACTCACCCGGACAAGCGTCATGATTAGATTTAGGAAGGAGATAGTGACACCATATTCGCCTTGTGGCTGTTCAATACTCATCAGCAGATTACCATATGCTCCAGCATTCATTCCCTCTGCGCTGTGGAGAAACAGAGAGAAAGAGGTGACAGGAAAAACAAGGCTGAGCTGATCACGCTTGCATGTACTGTGGATAATGCATAAACATACAAAGCTACCTCGAAAGAAGTCAAATTATTAGGTGAAAAGCTATGGCTCCCAGGTTCAATGTCTAGCACCTCCAAGCAGGGCTACAAAAGATTCCTGACCGAAACTCTGGCAGAGAGACTGAAGCTACCTTATGGTCCATCTAGCACAGTACTGTTTACACCAACTGGCAGAGGCTCTCCAAGGTTTTGAAGAGGCATCTTTTCCAACTTTACTTGGAGACACCAAGGATTGAAATCTAAGTACTTCTGCAGGTAAAGCAGCTCCTCTCAGGCAACGGACCAATGATATGAACTCATGTATGGCAGCCTGAATTGTTCCTTCCATCTAATTCAGAGCTGGGGGAAGTGTGACTAACATGTCGTTTCCCTAAAGCTGTTTTAGAATGTCTCAGGACCCCATAGTATTCCTTGGGTTTTTTTGCTCCCAGTATCCAGTTGTCCCCCAGGTCAGTTACTTTTTTTTTCTTTTTAAAGGCCTCTCTTGGACCTAAGAGAGCCAGGGAGAATGTGAAAAAACTGCCCCCATGCTCTCTAAGGGGTTTGAGGGGCATTTGGGGCAAAAGTCTTTTAAGGTTGGGGAACTGGAAGGGGAACAGCTCTCCAAGATTCCCTGAGGAGCCAACACAGCCCACCAGCAACTGATAATTATCCATCCAACCTATTACTATTATTAATCTGCATGCCATCAGTTTACTTCAGGGTCTAAGGTGGGTTTTTCCCCAAGTCTTTGCCATTAAGATGGAGATCCTGGGGATGAACTTGTGAAGCATACAGGTCCTTAAATTATTGCTCTTATCTATTTCACTGGGATTGAGAAGATGAGGGTGCAATCTTGAACAAATGATCAATCTATATACGTATAAAAAGCAGTGACCATGAACCTCAGATACAACCTAATGTTTTTCACAAGGCAATGGGGCCAGGAAGGGCAGTCCTGCTGTTGCAGCAAAAACAATGAAGACTCCTGTGGCATCTTAGACTAACTAACTTTATTTGACACTAGCTTTTGTAAATTACAGAGGCACTTGTTTTGTGTTCGCACAACATTTACAGACATTGGAGGGGAGATTTGGGGGAATACAAAATGCATCAGTAGATGATGAAGTGATAAGCACTTTTTAAGCCATCCGTGAGTGGCAATGTCCACCATGCCTCAAATGCAGTAGGCTGCAGTTTATGCCAAAGGGAACTAATTAGCCTTTAAAATCCCTTAAGAGTCTAAGAAAGATGTTTGAAAGGCCTTGCACAAACAGCAGGACACTTTAAATAAACAAATGAAAACATTCTTAATGATGGGGTCCACAGAACACCCTTGCCGGGAGCAGTTCAGGCAAAATCTCTCATTTCTCAGAGGCCTCATTTTGACTCCATTTGTGGTACCACTCACAACCTTGGGTTGCTTTTAGATCAGTGACACTGGATAAAAGACTGAACTGTGAATCAGCTCCAATCTTGTCTCTACTATGAATTAATTAGATACCTTCAGGCACAATATATGGGAAAGCACATTCAATGTTCTAATTGCTATTTTCTACATATTATCACCATCTTGGGTTTTGTCCAATCTATCCAGCTGATCAACAAATGACATAAATTACCTGATCATGTGACTTATGGTAGAAACTGGATTAACAACAAATGGTAAAAAGCCTGTATGATGAAGATCAGTCCAAACCTGAAAAGAGAGATAAAAAAAAAATTATCTATTTATACAGATGATAGGATTTAACAAAACAGAAGGGATAGAGAACCTCTTACTTTTGCGGGCATCCTGGAAGCCAATACTGTCAAACAGTTGACGCAGGAAGCAATAACATCAACCGGAGGAGAAATCACAGTAGTTAACCTGGACAGGAGACAAAAAATGTTACATGAGGTTTCTCCAAAAACTACAGTGTTCAAAACACTAAACTCTTCAAAACACTATTCAAATCCCTCAACTCAGCTATTTAAAATACTCAACAACTCTGCTTGTCTGAAAAGCAGCATGTGAGTTTTATCTCTTTGTTGCTAACTATTCTAGTGAATTCAAAAACAGAACTGCACTTGCTAGCTTACCTTTGTAACAGCATGTAGATCCGTGATGTAACTGGTAGAAGATAATCTGCTATTGACACATCAGTGCTGATGACTTTGTGAACCAGATCTATGATTGGTTTAACCCTCTGGCAATGCTGGATTACATCTGAGAAAGGAAATCAGTTCAGCTTAGAAACATCTACTTTCTAAAATAAACTCAGACGCTGAAATACTAAAAGCAAAAAACATAATAGGAGCTATGTTGTCGTTGCCTGCTTCCAAGTCATTAACGACTTATAGCGATCTTAAGGCAAACCTGTCAAGAAAGTTTCTTAGCAAATTTGTTCAGAGAGGGCTTGCCATGGCTTTCCTTGGAGGCAGAGAGAACGGGACTGGTCCAGAGGATCTCCATGGCCAAAAGGGATTCGAATTTTGTTCCCCAGAGTCCTAGTCCAAACCTGGCTCTTAGAATAGGAGCTATAGGTGTGCTAAAGGCACTTTTAGAATCATAGAATCATAGGGGTGGAAGAGACCCCAGAGGCCATTCAGTCCAACCCCCTTATGCCATGCAGGAACCCACATCAAAGCCTTCCCAACAAATGGCCATCAAGCCTTTGTTTAAAAACCTCCACAGGAGTCTCCACCACACTCCATTCAGGCAGCAGATTCCACTGCCAGACAGCTCTGTCAGGCAGTTCTTCTTGAGATTTAAGTGGAATCTCTTTTCCTCCAGTTTGGATCCACTGCTCCTTGTCCTAGTCTCTGAAGCAGCAGAAAACAAGCCCGCTCAACAAGCTTCCCTCAACATGACACCTCTTCTTCTTAAACACTTCACAACACATTTATTTACTTTATATCCTGGCTTTCCTTCCAATATGGGATCCAAGGCAGCTAACAATTTGAATATAAAAAAAAATACAGTTTAAGAACTATGACTGGTATAAAGTTAAAAGGCTCACATTAAGAAACATTAAAATAAAACAGTTTTTTAAGGCAATTAAAAGAGTATAAATACAAATTCAACACAATCCAGATTAAAAGACCATCTGCATAGTTATCACTCCAAGACCTGGAAATAACAGAGAGATCTTTGCCTGTCAATGGAAGGAGTGCAGAGAGGGGTTCAATCTAGCTTCTTCTTGCACTGAATTCCACAGTCCTGAAGCAGCCACTTCTAGCAGCCACAATCGTGAAGCAGCCCAAAACTTCTAGAGACTCACCAGCAGTCGAAACAACATGCAGTAGCATCTCAATCTCACAAGTGAATAATGTCCAGCTACTATACGAATACTCCCATCGTACCAAATAGGCCCGGTCATCTAGCATCACCTGTCCCACTGTTCCCTGAGGTATCCTCAGATTTGTTTGACCCAGTCCTAAAAAAGCAAAGGGGAGAGACAAAATGAAATTAGAAACTTCAAGTGACCAAATTTTCTATTTGTATTCAGCAATTCTACGTGACGTTCAACTTTCAGGCAACAGAGTTCTGCCAACTCTGATGTATGCTATAACAGCTTCAAGTTGGAAGGAGTTGGAAGCCAGATTGCAACCATGCACCAGACAAAACTAAACAAAATACCAGTTTTCTAGTAGCTGCGTAAGTAGCTGCACATGGCTTCCACGTTCAACTCAAAGTTCTAGTTTCCCCCTGTAAATGATTTCTGAATACCTAAAGGAGTATCTCTATTTATTGCTCACCTTCCCCAGTCCTAAGATCTGCCAAAGAAGTCTTTCTATATGTACCCTTGCTATTTGAGGTGTTACAATTGATTACCTAATGTAGGCTGTCGTTTGGCTAGGAGGTAGCTGAGAATGTGAATAGATATATTCATGTGAAGGACAAAAGAGCCCACCTCACTTCCTTACCAAGGGGATACAGCAATTTTGGTGCTTGTCTCCGCCACAAGGTACCATCTTCATGAGATATCACATCAGGTGGCTTGTGCTTATACAATTCAATGTAGAAAGACATCTTATCCAAGAAGGTATATACCTTTAAGCAGAGAAAAGATGAGATTAAGCTGAGAAAAAAGGAAGACAGTTGAAGACACCATCGTAAACCAGCTACTGAACTGGACAGAAAGATGCCTTTCCACTGAGGTCATGTGAGATCAATTGATTTATGTGACAGAACCTTAAAAAGGATACAGACTACTTCTGCCTGAGAAAATTTGTCAGGAGAGTTTTGTCCCCATAATTTTTAAAATGCAGACAAAATGGAGATTCAACATTTCTCTGGCTCCTAAAGCGGCTGTTAATCTACTGCTGGTAAAGACAGATAAACAGTGATCTCAGTGGAAAGTGTTAGGAGTTGAGCTCATCCTTTTGGTGTTTTGAGTATACGTGAATGAAACATGAGGGGTATGTGTGGGAAATAGCATACCTGTTGTGTAAATGCATGCATAAGCATGTACACATATGCAGATATGGTACCTGGCCTCCCAGCTGACAGGCCTCTTCCAGTTCCAAAATACAAGAAAATCTCAAAAGTATAAAATAAAACATCCTTCAAAACAAGTCCAAAGCAATAACTAAGATTTAATACAGAATCTCCTCTGAATTACATAGTGTAACCATTAAGCTGACTCTTGACTATGACAGTAAATTCTCCATTTCTCTTCATTATTCCCATACACACCTTTTTTGCAGTAGATTTGTCTGAAACGAGCGCAGTGAGTAACTGCAGCAGTGGAGAAAGGAGGTGGGGAAACATCCCACAAACGCTGTCCAAGATAATGCCCAGACCTGCAGTTGGCTCCTGCCAAGGGACACACAAAATGAAAAGAACAGGTTGCTTACCTGTAACTGTGGTTCTTCGAGTGGTCATCTGTGCCCTCATACATTAGGAGCTTTCGCGCCTGCGCGGTAGCGTTCGGAAGATTCTAGAGCTCGTTAGCTTTGGCGGGAACCCCTCCCCCACGCCGGTGCTGCGCATGCTCCTCCCGCCGACTAACGGTCTCTCCTCAGTTCTGGTCTGCCGAAGCAGATGGGACCTGAAAAAGAGGAGAAGGCAGGGCGGGGATGTATGAGGACACAGATGACCACTCGAAGAACCACAGTTACAGGTAAGCAACCTGTTCTTCTTCTTCGGGGTCTCTGTGCCTCATACATTAGGAGACTGTGTAGCTTACCAGTAGGATGGTGGGTCAGGTCCCAGATCCTAGAGCACAGAAGACAGCACAGCACGACCGAACCGGGCATCTCTCCTGGAACGGCAGTCGAGCCTGTAGTGGCGCACAAAGGTCGACGGCCGGGACCAGGTCGCCACACGGCAGAGTTCCGACAAGTCGACGCCTCGCAGGAGGGCAGCAGATGTCGCCACAGCCCTGGTAGAGTGGGCCCGAAGCAGGTCTGGCGGAGGCTTCCTGGCAAGCTCATACGCCAGTTGAACAGTCTATATCACCCACTTAGAGAAACGCTGGGTGGATACTTTGTGGCCTCTCCGACGCCTGCCATAACAGAAAAACAGGTGGGGTGTCTGTCTGTAGGCTGCAGTTCTGTCCTTATAGAAGGCCAGAGTCCGACGCACATCAAGGGAGTGGAGGGAACGCTCTAGAGGTGTCGTCGGGTCCGGGTAGAAGGCCGGCAGGATGATGTCCTGGCTGAGGTGGAAGTTGGACACCACCTTCGGCAGGAAGGAAATGTCAGGCCGGAGGACCACCTTGTCGCGGTGAAAGACTAAGTATGGTTCATCGCACCGTGGCGCCGTCAACTCTCCCGCCCGCCTGGCAGAGGTGACGGCCACTAGGAACGCGGTCGTCATCGCGAGCAGCCTGTCGTCCGTCGCGGCCATGGGCTCGAAGGGCGGCCTCGTTAGCTGGGACAGCACCAATGACAGTGACCACGGCGGTAGCGGCGGCGATACCGGCGGGTAAAGGTGCTGCAGAACCTTCAGGAACTGCTTGAAGGTACCGTCCCTGAAGAGCGCGGCCGACGGGGATCGTGGCGGCTGGTATGCCACGATTGCGGCGAGGTAGACCTTGAGCGACGGGAAGGTCAGGCCCTGTTGCCGGAGATGGAGGAGGAAGTGGAGCACGGTACGCACGGTGACAGGCGATACCGGCTCTCAACGTTCCTCGGCGAAGGCCACGAAGCGCTGCCACTTGTAGTGGTAGTTCCTTCGCGTGGACTCCTTCCTGGCCGCGGTCAAGACGTTCCCGATGGCCGGGTCGTCTAGGGCGATATCCTCCAGGCATGGAGGGCCAACAGCGGCAGGTCCGGGTGCAACACCAGTCCGTCGGAGTGAGACAGCAGGTCCGGTACCGTTGGAAACCTGAGAGTCCTGCCCCGGGCGGCCTCGATCAGGGGTCCGAACCAGTGCTGCCTCGGCCAGTAGGGCGCCACCAGGATCGCGTCCGCCCGGTCCGCGATGATCTTCGCGACCACGCTGCCCAGGAGCGGGAACGGAGGGAAGGCGTAGATCAGCCCTTCGTCCCACGGGAACTGGAAGGCGTCGCCGATGGAGCGGCGATCGTGACCGGCCCTCGAACAGAACAGGCGGCACTTCGCGTTCTGGCTGGTCGCGAAGAGGTCGATGGTCGGCTCGCCCCATCGGTCCCGAAGCATCCGGAAGGCCTCGTCGGACAGGGACCACTCGTGATGGGAGGTGGTGTCCCTGCTGAGGGCGTCCGCTGTGGTGTTCTCCTGCCCCGCCAGGTGAACCGCCACGGGGTGTATCCGGAGCGGGACGCACCAGTTCCAAAGTTTGAGTGCGATGCCCAGCAGCGTGGTGGAGTGCATCCCCCCTTGCCTGTTCACGTAGCAGACCGCCGTCGTGTTGTCGGTGAGGATCAACACCGTGCGGCCCGTGACCAGGTGTCGGAACACTCTCAGGGCCTTGTGGATCGCAAACAGTTCGAGAGAGTTGATGTGGAGGAACAACTCGTCGTCCATCCACCGGCCTCGGACTCGGAGATCCCCAGTGTGCGCTCCCCAGCCGAAGAGCTAGGCATCCGTCGTTATCGTGACCGACGGCCTGGGCTCGCGGAACGGCATGCCTGACAGCAAGTTCCGGTACGGCAGCCACCACAGGAGCGATTGACGTACCTGTTGTGGCAGGCGGTATCGGCAGCGCTGGTCGTCCCAGAGTGGATCGAAGGCCCTGACGAACCAGTGCTGGAGCGGCCGGGCACGTAACCTGGAGAGGTAGGTTACGGCGGTGGTCGAGGCCATGTAGCTGAGGAGCTGTTGGATCCTCCTCGCTGACAGCGTCGAGGCCTCGAAGGCAGCGGACGCCGCCCGATGAAGAGTCCGCGCCCTCTCGTCTGGGAGGAAGGCCCTCGCCGATACCGAGTCGAGGGTCGCCCCGATGAAGTTGAGAAGCCGGGCGGGCTCGAGATGGGACTTCTCGGGGTTGACCCTGAGTCCGAGCCGAGTGAGAAGGGACAAAGTCCGATGAATGTCTCTGTACAGTTTCTGTCTGCAGGACGCCACCAATAGCCAATCGTCCAGGTAAGGGTAGACGGAGACGTCTTTCGCCCGCAGGAAGGACATGACCGGAGCCATGCACTTGGTGAACACCCTCGGTGCGGTGGAAAGCCCGAACGGCAGCACCCGGTACTGGTAGCTGGTGCCGTCGATCGCGAACCGAAGGCATCTCCTGTGTTGCGGGCTGATCGAGATGTGGAAATAGGCGTCTTTGAGGTCTATGGACGCAAACCAGTCCCCTCGGCGGAGGAAGGGGAGGATCGACGGCAGCGTGACCATCTTGAACCTCTTGGGGCGAATGTATTCGTTCACCCCTCGGAGGTCTAGGATGGGCCGCAGGGATCCGTCCGCCTTCGGCACCGTGAAGTACCTCGAGTAGAAGCCGGTGGTCTTGGCTGAAGGCGGGAGCCTCTCGATCGCTCCCTTCTCGAGGAGGGACTGGACCTCTTCCAGTAGAGCCGACCTGGCCGGGGTGGAATAGTAGACACCCCGTGGCGGAATAGCCTGGAACTCAATGGCGTACCCCAGGCGGACGATGGTAAGTACCCAGGAGTCCGCAGTGATCTCCCGCCAGCGGTCGAGGTGCCTGGCCAGGCTCGGGTGGTAGAACAGTTCTACCGGAAGGGCGAAGGATGGCACGGGTGGAGTCCTGCGAAGGCCGTCAAAACCGGGACTTCGTTCCCGAGGACGACTTCTTGGACGACGAAGATGGACGTCGTCTGGGAAGCCTCCTGGAAGCCGAAGAGGTCGACGGCCTCGACGCGGTCGACCGCGGGGACCGCGGCTGGTACACCGATGAAGAGGAGGACCTTCTCCACGTAGGCCTCGGCTGGAAAGAGCGGCGAGTCTGGGCAGGCTGGTTTATGCCCATCTTCTTCGCTGTCAGCCGGGCCTTGACGGGGTGATCCATAGCCTCGTCAGTGGAGGAATGGAAACGCCCTTCGCCGTCGAACGGCAGGTCTTCAATGCGCCGACGGCTGTCCTCCTGGAGCCCACAGGACCGGAGCCACGCGTGGCGTCGGAGGGCTACGGCACCGACCATCACCCTCGAGGTAGCCTCCGCGGCGTGCCTCGAGGTGGCGAGCTGCTGTGTAGCCACCGCAACGGCCTCACCGAAGATTTGTGTGGTTGAGGCGCGTGACTCCTCCGGCAAGTCAGCAAGGAGCGGGCCGAGTCGGTCAAACAGGTTCCGATGGTATGCCGCGAGGCATGCCATCGTGTTCACCGTCCTGACCACCAGGGACGATGCCGAGTAGAACCTTCGGCCGAAGGTATCGAGCTTCCGTCCTTCACGGTCCGGAGGGGCGGTATGTGCTCGATTGCCTCCCTTCGTCTGTGCCGACTCAACCACTATAGAGTTAGGTACAGGGTGGTGAAAGAGGAACTCCACGTTCTCTTTCTGTGTCCCGTACAGATGTTCCAGCCTATGAGGGATAGGCTGTGCTGACGCCGGCTTCGCCCACGGCTGCTTCATCGCATCCACCAGGGTAGGCAGGAATGGCAGCGGTGCGGTCGACGGTGGGCGGGCTTCCAGGTACTGGAAGACAGGGTCCTGGGCTTGGGGAGCAGGGTCGGTCACCTTCAGGCCAAGGGCTGTGGCCATCCGGAGGAGAATTGCCGAAAACTGGCGGACGTCCTCCGGCGCAGACTCCGGAGCTGGCTCTCTGAACCCCAGCGGTGGGGATTCATGAGAAGAAGGGGTGGACTCAGCAGAATCAGAGTCCGAATCGTAGGAGCCGCCAGATGGTGATGGCGACCTCTCTGCCTCCTTCTCCTCGGCTGTCTCAGGGGCCGGAGTTGCCAGGATAGCAGCCGGAGCTGCAGGCTGCGTCGGTACCGATACGGCCGATGTTGTGACCGGTATCGGAGTCACCTGCAGGGGCACAACCGCGGGCCTAGGACGGTGTGCCGCCTGCGTGGTGGAAGTCGCCGCTACCGTCGACTGGGCCACGGTAGGCTGTGGCGTCGGTCGGGTAGCTGTAGCCGTCGTCCGCGGCGGTGGAGAAACAGCCCTGTAGCGAGGTGAGGGCTCTGGGGACCGATGGCGACTCGGCGAGCGACGCAGGGGTGACCTCTCATAGCGGGGGTAGTGAGCCTCCCGCGGTGGCGAACGAGACCGGCAACGAGGCGACCAGTACCGAGGATCTGGGTGGTACCGGTCCCTGTAGGACGGCGAATACGAATAGTAAGAGCCAGCTGGCTCGTGCCACACCTGCTACTGGGCGTACCTTCCAAGGTAGGCAGGAGAATATGCTCTCTCTCCCAAGCGACGCCTCTCCAGGCGCATCTCCCGATATCGCGGGGATGGAGGCCTGGCCCGCTGCTCCGGTGAGCGGGACTCGTCGCGTCGAGAGGCTGGGCGCTGTCTGACCACAGCCTCCTCTCGGCGTTCTGCCGAGGGTGGATGGTGACTCGGCGAAGTGACCTCCGCGATCAGCTCGGGCGGTTGAGGAGGCGAGGTCTGCACGACCTGCTCCTCGTCCGACACCTCGAGGATTACGTCCTCTTCCGGAGGCTCCTCTTCCATGGGGAGCTCCATCAGCAGAGGTTCCTCGGCGGGCTGGGTGGGTGGCGGAGTCGGGGGTCGCACCACCGTCGGTGGAGAGCGTCGTTTCTCCTTGCGCTTCTTCTTCTTACCCTTCTCCCCCAGGCCCTCAGTGGCTGGGCGCTTCTTCTGAGCCGCGGTCAGTGGCCTGGAGGAGGAGGTTGAGGCCTGCGAGCCCGCAGGTTCCTCACGTGCCCGAGTTGCCGAGATCTTCGGTATCCTCGGCAACTTCATTATCGGTACCGAGCCCGGTACCGATACCGACAAGGTCGAGGGCACGGCAGCCGCCGCTGCTGCCGAAGAAGAAGAGGACGGGCGTTTCTCGGCCATCGTCTCGGGTCTTCTAGCACGAAGAGACTCCTCCCAACAGTGGGATTTAAGCCTTGCCGCTCTGTTGCGGAGAGTCTGGTGTGTGAACTCTCTGCAAATGGGGCAGGCCTGAACGTTGTGCCCCTCACCCAAACAAATCAGGCACTTAGAGTGTCGGTCAGAGAGAGCGACCTTCCTTCCACAGGAGGTGCAGCGTTTGAAGAGAGCCGACATAAACCGGGGGCAAGGCAAGAAAAGAAAAGTCCGAGAACGCCAAACACAGTCCGAGATCCGAAATCGTAGTCAAAGCCAGAAAAAGGTCAAAACCGATCGAGAAAGTACCAAAGCCAATAGTCAAAAACCAAATCCAAAGTCGAAAACACGAAAAGCAGAATCGAAAAGCAAGCCAACAAGCAGAACCTTCTGTACGCTGAGGCGGACAAGAAAGAACTGAGGAGAGACCGTTAGTCGGCGGGAGGAGCATGCGCAGTACCGACGTGGGGGAGGGGTTCCCGCCAAAGCTAACGAGCTCTAGAATCTTCCGAACGCTACTGCGCAGGCGCGAAAGCTCCTAATGTATGAGGCACAGAGACCACGAAGAAGAACCAACAGTGATGACCACCGAAAAAAGAAAACATTTTCTTGGTATAACAGCTTTGCTATTACATGTCCCAGTTTTACAGCAGTGGTCTAAAAGGTCTGCAGACAGAAGTTGGGAACGCTCCCGTTTTCCCTACGTTCATATCCTCTGCTACAGAAAAAGTCACTTTGTACCTGACAGCGAAATAGACTGCCACAGAAAGCGATGGTCTCTCCTTTGCTTGATGTTTTTAAACAGAGGCCGAGTGGCCACCTGTCAAGGGCGCCTTTAGGTGTGGGTCTCTGGGCAATGGTGATACAGTTGGCCCGGATGACCCTTGGTATCTCTTCCAATTCTGCAGTTCTATGACATTTTTACAAGCATGAGGTAGCTGTCATATGTGAAATTAACAGTCAGAGATTAATTTCTCCTCAAGCAAAAGTACAAGATACAAAAGTCCTATTTTCAAAGTTTTCTTCCTGAATTTATGAATGAAGTACGTATAGAACAAGCAGTTATATTGAGGTTTGCTGAAAAGGAGCTCAACTTCCTTTCGGCTCCATTCACAACTTCATACACATGTGCATCTACTCGAGATCAAGAGATGATCTCTGGTTCTCCACACTTTTGCCTCCACACTTGCTTTGCTCTGAATGCTATGAATTTATCTGCACAGCAGACTGACAGGTAGAATTTAGCACTTGTGGACATCAGCTGAAAGTCTTAAATGATTAACACACAGGCATAAATGGGAATACCAAGACAACCATTTAGCAGGCAAAATCCACTGGCAATTTGCACAATCCTTTTGCACACAACCCTAGGCGGATTCACATTTTTCTTAACAATACAAGTGGAGAAAAAAGTAATATGGGAAGCTGTTCCTAATATAGAAGACAAAGATTTCACGGCCAGAAAGCCCCTAAGGAGTTGGTCAAAAGAATACAATGGACGGAAATACGGGCCAGTCGACCCTTTTCCCACAGCCAACTCACTGTCTTCCAGAAGAGCGGAGGAATGCTTGCAGCAGACAGGACTTCACAAGCTGTATCTATGATGTCCTTTAAGAAGAGAAAGAATATATACAATATGTATGGCTTGCTTTTCTCATTTTTTTTTACATGAATCATACTAATTAGTAATCATACTAATTAAACCAGTTTCAAGATGTTTTAAGTATTGTAACCCCCTGGCAGATGCAGCCATTCCTCAACAAGCTAGAGCCACTCAAAGGAATTCTCAGCATCCTCATGAAATGATAATTTTGAGGGAGAAAATCATGGGAGCTTTGAACTCTTTGTATACCATCTGGAACATCCAGTCCAGGCCTCAAGCTGGGGTTGCATTTTATCAAGACACTTTCCACTGTAAACCCAGAAAATGAACAGCCTGAGGCCAAAAGTGACCCTATTTCATTTCAGAAAGTGGTCTCCACAGAAGAAAAGAAAAAAAAGAGACCTGCAGCAAGGAAAATAGCATGCCTCTTCTAAAAAAGGGTATAATAAAGCTAAAGCATCACCTTCTGAACAGAAAGAGCACTTGGTTCATTTTTTTAAGGTTAGACAGAAAACAACTAAGAGAAGACAGAATAGAAGTATCTGACACTGAAAAATGATATAAAGAAAGTGGATAAAACCTTTTTGACCTCTCCCTCCTACTGAATTCTGGGTGACACAATGAAACTGATGGGAAGAAGTAAGCACAGCAGACAAAAAAGTACTTTTTTCCACAATGCAGGCAACCCAGTACCCTCTGTATGTTTTGCATTAGAACTCCCATTAACATTATATCACTGACAGAACTGACTGTGACTGATGGTAGTGGCAGGGTTCGGGCTCAAGGACACCAGATTGCTTCCATGGGAATAATGCATGGTTAATGTATCACCAACTCACCACTACAAGTTGTGATGTTGGCTAACAGCTTATATTGATCTTGTATTGGAAGAAAGGAGGGATATAAATCAAATAAACGAAACATGGATTTAAAGAAGAACCCATCGAGACACCCTATCAACTGCAGTTAGATATAATGGCAACCTGTTTGTGGCTGCAGGTCACTGTTAAGTATCCTCTGCTCGGGGAGTTTGCAACAGTATGTGACAAACTGTAGTGGGAAACTACATACTGGACTAGGTTCCTCTTTGGTCAATGGAGCAGGGCTGTCTCTATATTTTAAAAGCTGGTTTTCCACAAACAGATCCCGACCTGCACCATTCCCAGGTAGGATGGCCAATGACCACAGTGGATATTGAAGTCCAACACATCTCAAGTGCATCAGGTTGGAGAAAGACTTAGGCTCTGAATTCTTACCTGCTGATTGCCGAGTGTGTGCAGCTCCAATGAGGTAAGGACAAATGAAAGCAGTCCATAAATACACATGCACGCTGTACTAGAAATACACTGGAAAAGAAAAAAAAAGTTAGTGAAAGCAAAGACCAAAGATATCACAGTTTAAAAATCACAGAAGGAAAAGCACATGGCCTAATCAGCTCACTCCTAAGATCAGTTTCCAAGATAACAAGCCCATACTATAGGCATAGAAAACTAATTTTCTACTATACTCAGGTTACACTTCCAGTAACGCTTCTATAAAATGTGCAAAATAATACATTGACATAGAAGTCACAATCAAGCAACTCCCAGCATTCCTAAACACTAGCTATGCTGGTTGGGGCTGCTGGGACTTGCAGCCAGCAACATCTGGAGGATTCCATGGCTCCATCCCTAATGCACAAGAAATGGGTTAGGAAAATAACACAATAGAATAACAGAAAAGGTCCCTCATACTAATGTCCTAGTCAGGGCTCCATGCTAAGCGTGCAAGGATAAGATACCCTTGTAGGGAATTTCATAAATCATGAGATGTCAGAGAAAATTTCAGAGTTGCTATTAACTCTAAAGGGTGACTCAAATGAAATCCCCACGTACCTTTTCAATGCTTTGCCTGTGACCAATTATTCAACATGTGCCAGTTCACAGCAGCCTTCCCCATCCTAGTGTCCTCCAGCTCTTTAGTCATCTCAACGCATGTGGAGGGCACTAGAACGAGAAAGGCTGATATAGGCTATCAGATAGTGATTTCAACAAGTCTGGGGTTAGGAAAACAGGTTGCTGGCATGGACATTGTGGTAACAGCTTTTTCCAGCAAACCCTGAATGACCTTCTCTGCAGCAATACTGTTTTCTGAAAAGCCTTCCATCAAATTATGAGACTCACGTTTCCTTCACTGCTTATTGACCGAAGCAGCTTTGTCAAATACTGGAAAACATTCAGCTGGATAGCAGTGCTTCCCATCCGCCTGATCACACTGGTGGATTCTTCAGAGCTCAAAGTGTGACGAAGCAAAGCCCAGGCCAAGAGGATGGGGGCATGATGGGTAACATCCCCTAAAGTCAGCAACAGGCTGTCCATTTCCTGTTCGAAACAAAAGGGAATCCAATCAAATAATCATTCATTTATAAAATCCTAAATATAAAACACACAAGATACACAAGTCCTCATGGCTATACTCTATTTGAACCATGGATGTTGCTGCTCTTCATATTTCTCAGGAACAGAAATGTTTCATTACTCTGAGCCAAACGTTATACTAAAATACTTTTAAGAGGTAATGAATTGCTGGAACTTTAGACTGAGGGACCAAAAAAAAAAGAGTTTAAAGAGATGACTGAAAACTCTTGAACTGTTTTTTCTGCATAAATGAGGTGAGGTGACACCAAAAAGGAGGACAAAACACAGCACAAAGCACCAAAGAGACACCCTGAGTCATTTGTAAGTTGCTATAGGACTTTTCAAGTCTCTTGCAGAAAGCATACTTCCATGCAGTTTATTTATATCCTCTCTGTGTAGTTCTGGTAGCACAAAAAGATTCCTAGATAGTCTCTCACATAAGCACTAACCAGACCCAATCCTGATTTGTTCCATAAGATTTTAGCTCTAGGCATTAGTGGCAGAATCTGGATAGACATTCTTAAGTTTAACAACAGCTCCAGAAAGAACCTTGCACAGGACAAAACAGGGCCGGCCAGAGGACTCAACAAACCTACAGTACTAACTGTCAAAAGGGTAAACATTACTACAATACTATTATATTACCCATCATCTTTCCAGTAGGTTTGTTCTACAGATCACTTTGATTCTCAATTTTTAAAAGAGATGTTTCATTGAAAATTGTCACATGTAAAGAAAAAGATATAATTTCTTTGTAACTTGTAACTGTTTTGTAATTATCACCTGTAAAAACAGGATTTATTATTAAATTACCTGCCGGATCTGCCCACTGCCAGCAAACTTATGTTCTTCTTTTCTGTCATCCAACAAACGTTCATGCAGAGAGTCAATCTCCATGCCTTCCACTAGAATTAAAGCACTGAAGTACCTGGTGCAGAGATGGTGGAAAAGACAAAAACCAGGAAGTCAGAAGGATAAGTGGGAACAAGCAGTTTCTTATTTTAGTTGCAGCTTAAGTAGTAGGTCCAAAGAAATTTAATAATTTAAAATGGAAGAATTTAGTAATTCATGAACCACTGCACACCCAGCAGTAGAGCTTCTCTCTACTCCTACTGCAATATGTGGAAGCAAATAGAAGCCCACTACAAAAATAGTTGTGGCAACTTATATTGTGAATGAATGGGCCACACAGGTTTAAGAAAAACTGGACATCTTTCTTAACAGTCACAGTTTGTTTCTAGAGAATTTATTTATTTATTATTGTATTTACATGCCACCTTTTCTCCCAAAATAGGACCCAAGGCAGCTTCCAACAAGTTAAAAAACATTAAAAACATTTAAAACAACTAAAAACATAAAAAACCATATACAATGATAAAACTTACATTAAAAAAACAGCCTAATAAATAACTAAAAGCTCACCCATTAAAAGTCTGCTTGAAAAGAAATGTTTTTGCCTGCCAGCAAAGGGAAAGTAGGGATGGCCAGCCTAGACTTCCGCGCAAGAGTGTTCCAAAGTGTGGGAGCAACCACTTAGAATGCCCTGTTTCCCGTGTCCTTAGCAGGCATGCCTGGGACGGTAGTAGGGCTGAGAAAAAGCTTTGCCCTGCAGATCTTAGAATATGCTTTGATTTTTAAAAAGTCACATATAAAGTGACTCTCAAAGCCAGGAGGTACAACAGCCTATCTCATCAGATACAGCACACTCACCCAATACGATCTACTAGGTGGTCCATGCTTTCATCAATCAGATGCCTGTTGGTCTGCCTAGAGCCAAATCCCTGCTCTTTGAACATCTTGGCTAAAGCCAGCAGCTCCTCAGGTGCCATCTCAAAATAGGCATAGTAAAGGAAGACGACCTCCAGCAGCAAGGACTGCTCACGGAGGCACTGTATAAACCAGCGAGAGACCTGTCGCTCTGTCTGTGGAAAAAACATAGCCCTGCTAGAATCACAGACACAGGCAACAGGAAAGAAATGCAACACTTTAAAAAATCTTCAGTCAATTAAGTCATTGATTTCAATGTGGTCAGGAACACCCAACACTGCACAGGAACATATTCAAATTCTTCAAAGAGTTTTGTTGGTGTTTTGTACTTAAAGGACAGCACACCTGGAAGGAAGACAGACTCATGGTTGCTGACAGCTTGGGTAATAAAAGAAGAAAATCCTCTGAGTGAAACAATCTCACTGAGGCGTTCTCAAGTGTGAAACCTGAAGCCACTTCTGCACTAGCCTGTTATAGTGTGTCAAAGGCCCCTGCCTGAACTTCAAGCCCCAGGATTCCATAAGATGTCAAAAGTGGAGCAATAACACTATAACAGGCTAGTGTGGAAATGGCCTGAGTCAGCCCATTTGCCCTCCCTTTGTTCCGGAATTGTTTTGGTGATCTGGAGCATCCTTCTTATTTTCTTCATTCTGCAACACGGAAACTTACTCAACGGTTTTTTACTCAAGAAAAGAGTTCACCTATAGCTGTGCTGTCCTAGAAGCACACAGGACGAATTTGGAATCTTGGTATAAATATGTCACATGAATCAATTACCATTAGACTTCCATGGGTCTCCCATGTGGGTGCTTCTGCTCTGTAAAGCTCTTCAAACTGTTTCCTGTAATTAGGAACCAGTTCCTTATCCAGTTTTTCCACACATTGTGAAAATGGGACCTTGAAAGCAAAGCAACTGTTGTAAAAAAAAGATAGCCACAGACAGATTCATTTCAGCACCCATATCCCAACCTTTATCAGAGCTCTCATTATGATTTATAAAATAGGGTATTCAAACCAATTAAAATATATATGAAGTTTATCAGTTTTAAAATCAGTAATATCAGTGAAAGTAATATAAATTCACATAGGAGATATATAAAATCATGACAGGAATGAAAGCAGATGAAAAGCATGAGAAAATAAAGAAGATTTGACCAGGCGACAAGATAAAAGGAGAGCGGTGAGTCTCTTGGGAAAAGCATTTTGAATCAGACAGTACACCAACAAATGAATAACATACTTATTAACATGAGGTGAACTTAAGAAAAGGAAGACGGCACCTACCATATAGGGGTGTCTCTCATCCTGGAAATAAGTGAGGAGGTGGAGAACACAGCGAAGAATACAAATCCTTTCCTCATAATAGTAGTCAGCAAGCTGTGAAAATATATCACCACCGGTATCAGTAGTAGCTTGATAGCTTCTCCAGCAGTCTCACGAGTGGTTTCCCCATGTTAAACAGCACAGGGGACCAAACCAAACCACCAGGGACCTCACAGACCATGTTAAACCTCTGCCCCCACCTTCACCTAGCCAGGTCTCTGTAATACAAGACAGGATGGCGTGCTCACCCACAATCAGGCCAAACATCATGACTGTTTTTCCATTTTCTGACCAGGCGTTCATTACACAGAAGCATTTTTAGCCCAGAGGACTTATTGCCAAGGCCACCCAGATTATACAAAGTGAGGGACAATTTGTGGAGATGCACAAGACTGTGCTACACAGTCCTTGTGATGAATGGTAACACCATTCAATTGAATGTACAACCAAATGACCACGTCCATCTACATACACAATGGCAGTGAATGCATGATTGTGCAACCTTCAATGAATGCTGATGTTTCATATTGGACAAAAATGCTCAACCATTTCTGCAGGGGAACTACAACAGTCTGAGCTGTAGTTTGGCATGGTGTCTGAATGAACAGCAAACAATAATCAGGAGACAGTCTGACACAAGTTTGTTTTAGATATGATTTTTTTGCAATGTGTTATTTAACAAACCATAGCTGCAAATGCCACGCCACTCCACAGGACTGCCACAGCACAGACACAAGACTGTACTTAAAATATCAAGAAGATACAAATTATACCAAGATTTCTGCCTGAACAGCTAACTTGTGCTCCCAAACTGCTCAAGCTGTCCCAGTTTGAGATAGGTACCACGATATCACATATTACTTGGTCTGTTAAAAAGAACTTGCCATTGAAGAGATAAGATCTTTCAGCCAAAACGTTCAAGGCCCGTTGGGTCATCATCACTTCAGTCGCTTCCGCTGAAAGAGGTTATATAGCATCCACCCACTGAGTGAAAGCCAACTCTGATACCTGAGACTCCATACATGGAAACTGATGCAACATCAGGAAACTGCTGCTTTGCATGCAGAAAAATGGAATACAGAAATAATTATTTTAAAGTAAGATTGAAGTTACTGACCTTCAGTATCAGAGCCTGACTTTGTCTTTCATCTTGCAGAACAGTCTTATGAACAGAACAAAAACAATTGGTAAGAATTAATTCATGTCAAAAAAGCTCCAAGCATTAACTGGATATAATGGAAATACTACAAGACATTTTTGTTACTATTTTTAGACACACATGAGTCCTTTCTGAATGTAATTTTATTAAGCCTTTGTATGCTAAATATATTTGTTGACCTGCTACCCAGTTTATATGCAGGGTTGTTTAGGACTGCTATTCAAGGGACAATAAGCTCACATGTATCTGGCTTTCATATTGGTATATGTGTGTTCTTTTTTCCTCCAAAGGTGGAGAGGCCTGCTGTCCAAGAAACAATTTTGACTTCACAACACTGCTACCTGCAAGAAGGCAGGTAGATTTGCTCTGACTTTGCAGATGGCAAGAAGATGGTAGGCCAAGAGAATCCAAGGGCCTCCCATTTACCCAATACCACCCTCAAACATAGGGAAAAGAACATCACGCTGCAGCTGGCATAATCTGTTACCCATCTACTGGAAAAAGGCTACTGAAGTTCAGGAAAAGCCAAATTAGAAAACAAAAAATGCCCCACATACTCTTGTCAGTATGAAGCAGCAAGGGAGAAGGAAAAGATCCCTCCCTCTCCCCTTCTTACAGAATTACAGTGCCCATTAAAAAGCTCCACAGAAGAGGTTGTGAATATGGCTGATGGAGAATCTGGCTTGGCTCTGCAGAAGGTGGTGCAGGTTCTGCAGCATCTCGAGAAAAATACATGCAACATTCCAGCTACAAGACAATGATGCATGGCAACCCACTGAAGGAAAAGAATGACAGTGTACTGTTACCAACTGACTTTTAACGAGTCTCTGGTCCCTCTGTAATCCTCTTGAAGGTAACACTGTAGCAGCTGCACACTTTGCTCTTCATCTAAACCCTGGAACAACACACACAATTCAGCTATTTTACATCAAAAGGGCCAAAAACCATTCAACTATCCCCCATTTTTGGACAAATATGGGAGCAGGGTGGAACAGCATATTCAAGGTAACTCTCAATCCTTCTTAATTTTTAGGAAATACTGCTTTTCCCAGTTGCATAGTTAACCAATCAGTTCTTTAAAACCCGGACACAAATCTTTAAAACCTATTCAAGCAGTGAGACTATGAGGACAACTGGTTGTCTTTCCAATCATGACAACCCTCATCGTCCAGAGACGTGCTGAATGGGAAAGAACAAAGCAAGTAACAAAGCAGCCTGCCATCTCTACTTACCAAAAATTTGCTGACTCTCAGAGCCAATTCCTTCAGTGGAGCAGCCACATTTTTATCAGCTTTTACTTTTGCTGCTGAAGTTGCACTTTGGATTAAAGGAAAGAAGAAAATATTACTGGCTTTAATAATTTAAAGTTACAAAATCTAACTCTGTAACTCTTAAAGTTACAAAATCTTATGAAATATAATGTAAGCATGCATATAGTAAGCATAATAACATATTCATAAGAAAGATAAAAGACAATTTGTATGAACAATGGTGATTTGTCAGTGTACATTGTGCCTTTTGCCCTTCTTTTTCAAAAATTTTTTGTCAATGTAAAGCAAAGTATGGTAACACCACAATACCAATGAACAGTATAAATATATGCATAATCAAACCAATAAAACAAGAACAGGTTTAAAATATCAACAATAAAATAAAGATTTAAAAGAAACTGAAGGCTACTTATCTAAGCCATTATTTGCCTGTATCATTAAGAGAATTAAAACTTAGAATAAAACATTATTAGTTCAGAAATTTAGGTTCCGTATTTATCAAGGAGACCTCCTCAAACACTCATCTGATGAGAAGGCAAATTAACTGTATCATTATTAACAAAATTGAAGAAAGGAAGCCAACATTGAAGGAAAATGTCTCTATTTTCAAGACTCTTGGATGTCTTCATAGTGTGTGTAAGTTTTTCTATTAGGATCAGGTTCCATGTTTTAGTCCACCCTGTGCTACTTTGAGTTTTCCATCCCCAGCTATTTCAATGCGTGCAACTGACAATAAAAACTGAGACCAGGTCTTTTGGTTTTAGATTGGCATTTCCTGGGAGTAAACTGAAAGAAGCAATAGTTTTGGACAAATTTAACTGATTTCTAACATCTGAAACTTACTTTAATACTTGGGTCCAAGAGTTTTGGACCACAGGGAATAGGTCCACAGGTACCTCTCATCTGACATTCTCTCTAACAGCAGGGTGGAGATCCTCTTGAAATTAAGATTAGTGTGGCGGTGGTAATGTACCATTTGTGTATCATTTTAAAAATGTTTTCTTTGACATTAGTCATCTAGATTTATAAGTAGGCGTGGTCCAGATGTAGGACCATTCACAGTCTAAATTTTTAATTTGAAAATCCTTTTCCCAAACATGGTTTGTAGGATTTTCCATTGCCTTATGTGGTTTGAACAAACCATTTATATAATTTTGCTGCAATTTCTTTATGAGAGGAACTAATATTTATCATATACAAAAAGTTTTAAACAGAGTGGGAAGCAAGGAGTTTGATCTTTTGATTTGAGAAATTCAACTGATGAGGTAACCTGTTTGATCTGGAATCAATTAGGTGTGATAGGGTCTAACTGTGACAATGATTCTTGAGCTGATTTAGGCAAGCCATGATTAAAGAGATCTTCAACATAAGCCCAATTTTAAATTGAATGATTTATCTTAGTAAAAAATGAGGGTGGCTAAGAAAGGAAAGATTGGGGAAGCCTCAAGCCCTTCATAAGTACTGCTGTGCAATGCAGGAAAGACTTTGGTTAACCACTGGAAGTATCACCCAGTTAGCTTGAGTTCTGCATGTATTTCTGTTATCTTACAAATAACAGTGAAGTATGGGAACTTGCTCTGCCACATTTAAATTTAAGAACAGTAAGAAAAGTTCTACTTATTCAGACTACAGATCTATCTACTTCAGCATTCTCAGCTCCTGTTATAGCTACTCAGAGACCAGCAAGAACCTATCAGCAGAAAATGAAGATAAGAGCGCTCCCTAGCCTCTTGTCTTCCTAGCAATTAGTATTCAGTGGCATAAAACCCCTGAAATATTTAGCTATTGTTAATAACAGCCAATCCACACACCCATTTTCTTTGAGTTCTTCCTCATAGTTTTTAACTGCATCTTATTGCACAGAATTTTATAAGTTTTTAACTTATTCCATACTTTATTGTTTCTGTGTTTTTTAATGCTAGCATAATTCTCCATTTCATGTCAATAAAAGCAGATTTTCTTGGCCTAGTACTAAAACAGGATGTGTCCCTTCAGCTAACTGCTATACCTGGGTGGTTTGTAGTACGAAAGTCCTTCAAGTAGCCTCTGCCAGCGTTTATTTAACTCTTCTGCAATCTGAGCCTAGGAGAGAAAAAAATAAAAATGAATACAGAGTTATCTCAAAGGGACAGACTTAAAAATAATGGCCCAAATCCTACATAATCATCATCTACATTTTGTAACATTATCGATCTATGGCTAGGTTGCAGAAATGCAGTGAAACCCTGTTAGTGAATTGCAAATATGAATATCCAAGTAGTAGCAAGGATGTCCCAAGGCACATCAGGCACTCTGGATGTGCACTGGGCATTTCCTACCAGTGTCCATATGAGTGCTCTGGACACATTGGGAGTGTTCGAATGCATACAGGTGCATTGGGCTGTGGTCACTTCCGTGGCTATCACTGCACAACAGATGCCTGCATGTTGCAATGTCAAGGCAACCCCTAAGTGCGTATGTATGTTGTGGAACAATTCAATTTTGCATACCCATAAGGCTATTTAAGAAGGCATAAGCCCCAAGCAGAATGCCAGCCAACGTTCTTATTTCCACCATCATAGATGAAACCAGAAAGGCACAGCAAAACAATAACGTTTGTTTAAACTCTTCATCTATAGAAAAGATTTTGAGTGTGAAATGTGTGGCCCTCCAGCTAATGTCAGACTGCAAATGCCATTGGACCTGCCCAGCACAGCCAATAGTGAGAGGTGACTGAAAACTAGCCCAACAACACACAGAAAGCTGCACATTCACCATATCCAGAATAAATAAAGAAATGGAATTGCTCTTTGCTCTGCCTGCAGGACTAAAAGAAGAATCTGGGACTTGTTTCCAGAGCAGGCTAAAAGAAACAGGATAATGTACCCCAGGTCAGATAGCCCATCCACACCACAATAAGGAACAGCTGTACAGAAATACGCAGCAGCTTCTAAGAACAAACAAACAAACAAAGACTTGGAAAGCAAGGAACACAAAAAACTCATGGAATTTTAGGAGGGTTAATGAGAAGCCAGACTAAAAAAAAAAATCAGTAGCATATACAGAAATTATAGAAAACCACCACTTAAAGACCACTGTCTAATCCCACTTACTGGTTCTCTTAGAGCTGATCTACCCAGCACAATGGTCCACAGTTCCCTGCTGCTCCTAAGGAAAAAAGAAAAAAGATAGTGTTTGGCAGTTCAGTCTTTCCAAAGTACCTGTGGACACAGCTTTCACAGCCACACATAAAAATTGGAAATACGATGGCATGGACAGTCCTAACTTCAGCATTCAATATCTTTACACTTCAGGATCTTGTCTAGTTCCTTCATAGCTGCCTTTCTAAGTCCTTAGCCCATTTTATCATACAATCTTTTACTTGTTCCTCTTCTGTGCTGAATTTCAACAAAAGTTCATACATTTTACCAATCACATGTTCATAATTAGTACACAATTGAATTTCAAAATCTGATTTATGTTTTTCAAAACCAAAGCTCTTTTTATCCATTTTAAACTTTTCCACTAACAGTTGATAAGCAAGCCATTGAAAACTCTATCCCTCTGCAACGTTTGTTTGATTTCTCCTTGCCTCTTTGCTCTTCTTCCATTAGCGAGTAAAAACTTTCCTATTCTGGCAAGCTTTTAGTAATTTATTGTGATGGGCTTTTAATGGTATACTGGGCTTTTTATTTATTTTTTTAGAATATTGTTTTTAAATGAATTTTAAAAGGTTTTAACTTCACAGACCATTTGACTTTTTTTAAAATAATGTATATAAATGCATATAAATGTACTTTTACTGATGTTTTATATGGTTTTAATGTGCACTGGTTAAACTGTAAGCTGCTTCAAGTTCCATTACTGTGAAACAGGAAAGATTTAAACGAATAAACCTCACTTTTTAAATTCTATGCAACAATTTTTTCAACTGAGCTTTTCTTTTTTCTTTTTTTTTTAATTTTTTTCCAGCAATTTTGCCAACCACCCAGGGAATACCACAGAATCACAGCTGGAAGGGGCCACACCCTCTGCCATGCAGGAATACAAAACTAGAGCACTCCTGAAAAGATGCCCATCCGGCCTCAGCCAGAGAATCAGGCTGAGAAGATTAGTTTATCAATCTATTTGCAACAGTACATTAATGATTTCTCTAATGGTATGAGTTTGAAGGGAAACCATGATTCTAAAGGGGAAAGCTTTCATGAATAAAGCAGCAACACAAGACTGAAACTCTTTTCTAAGGGGCAGGCAACCAGAAAGCATTAAACAAAATTTATCAACACAGTTAGGAATGACTTAGAGAGGTACAGTATTAGCTGCTGTTTCCAAAGGCCTCTTCCTCTACCAGAGATGTATTAACAATAACATGACTTGGACTCATGGGAAGAAGCTCTTTGACAAATTCCATTTGGATTTTCTTCCCACTATCAAAGCCAAGCCATACAGCATGCTTTCTGCTTTCTAGATAACACAGTGCTAGGATACAGGACACCTAACATTTAAGAGTGGAAAGCAAACAGCAAAAACTTAAGATTTACACATTGTGCTACCAATTATCCAGAGCACAGCAAAGCAGCAACGACTGGAAGACTGAAATATTCAACTGGTTTCTGAATATTTATTTATGCACACATAAGCAGACACGTGTACGTGTGGCGCAATATACATACACAGTTTTGCCAACTAAGACTACCACACTGTTTGACAAGGCAGGGCAGACAGATGAGTAGGTGCATGTAAGGGTATGTGAGTACATATAGTATATATAGTTATAAATACACATATATGTGCACAATTCACATACACAACTTCAGGTAAGGGGCATCACTCAATGCCAAAGCGCATGCTTTGCATTCTGAAGGCTCCAAATTGAGGTCCCACTGTTTTCAAGCACAGCAAAGAAAGACATTCAGCTCTGAAACCCTGGACAGCTGCTGCCAGCCAATGTAGATATTAAGCTAGGTGGATTAATGGCTTAATTCAGTAAAAGCACCTCCCTAAACTGCACAGTGGGCAAAATGGAGCCCTGGGGCCACATGTGGTCTTCCAAGGGCTACTTCCTGATTCCCTTTTTCTAACCAAAGAAAAATGAACTCATCCTGTGAAAGCATCCAGGAGTACCAATTCACCTTTTAAATAAGTTTACCTGTCCCCCTTCATTAATGTTGTAAATACCCATCACTTCCTATCACCACCACCAGAAGGCAGACTTTTCCAGGACTTTCCTCTGATAGTCTGTACGATCTCTGAATGGTGCGAGGGGCAGATAAACGGTCCCTAGGCCTGGTGCAACTGCTCTCCCCTGCTATGACAAATGGGTCACAGCTCAGTGGTACACCATTTGCTGTGTATGCAGAAAGTTCTGGATTCTATGCTCAGCATCTCCAGCTATGGCTAGGAAAAGATCCTCTACAAAACCCTGGAGAACTGCTGCCACTCAGTGGACATGATACTGAGTTACATTTAATAGTGGTCCAATTCAGTTTAAAGCAAATGTCTGGAAAACAGTGTTCAGAGACTGCATTCAGATGAGAAAAAAATTGCATCTTTATTTTCACTAACCTCACTAACTAAAATTTAGAATTTCCTTCAGTTATGAATGTAGAAACAAACCTCAGTACTATTAGCAGTTCCTGTGACTCTGTCAATAGAAATCATGGATATTTTCATATCAATTACAGTTGCTGCAGATTGTCTCAAAACATCATTTATGCTCAACATTATTTCCAGATTATTTTAGTTATTAGATGCACCCGAGAGAAAGTGGTGAAGCCTACAGACCCATCTCTATTCTGAGAGGAGACCCATAGGCTTCACTAGACTGCCAAAAGGATCCATGACTGACTGACACACACACACACACACAAATTATAAAGCAAGTTCTTACTTTTACTTTACCACATGGTATACAGCAACTAAGTCTATGCAAATAAAAACACTGAGTCCACTTGCCCTCCTATCATTTATTCCTGCCAGCTCTATCCACTCCAGGCAACAGCTTAGTGAATGGTCAGTGTTAATAACACAACTGACATTGTCACTACTGTCTTCATTTAACTTCCTCTTGTACTCACTTGCTACAATTCTATCTCCACCAACGTGTTGTATACATAAGATCTAAAATTCTCACTATAACCAATTACATGCATCTGAAGTGGTCTGCTGCCCATAAAAGCTCATAGTATAATAATAATTATGTTAATAATGTTATAATAATAATTTTGCAAGAGGACAGCAGAGTTGCCTCCATTACAACAGACTTGTTCCTGTTGTTGTGTGCCTTTAAATCCTTTCTGATTTATGGCGACCCTTTCGCAGGGTCTTCTGGGGCTGAGAGTGTGTGATGTGCCCAAGATTACCCAGTAGGTTTCCATGGCTGAGTGGAGAATCAAACCCTGGTCTCCCGGGTGCTAGCCTAATGCTCAAAATCAGATTACATTAAAGCTTAAATCATCTTTCCATGAAAGATTAGGACACAACAGAATTAGCTATTAATTTTATTTAAACAGGACTCTTTGTTGCTACATATTTTACATGTACGGACAAGCACAACTTTTACAGCATTAAACAGCATGCCTGTTCTGGATTCCAGAAGACTCTTTTATGCAGACATATATAAATAGGATCACAGTACAGTACTATGCTTTACAGCCTATAGCAATGCTTTTGACTGTGCAGATCAAAAGAAATTATGGCTCACTCTAGAAGAAGTGGCTGTCATACAATATCTAATCATCCTGATGGACTGCTACTCTAAACAAGAGGTTACTGTCAGGACACAATATGGAGAAAGAAACTGGTTGGCAAGGGAGTCAGATAAAGGTGAATCTTCTCTTTTATCCCTCTCTTTAATTTATATGCAGCACATATCACATGGAAAGCCAGACTAGTCAGATGCAAGGCGGCTTGAAAATTGAGGGAACGAACATTAATAATTTAAGATATACAGATGACATCATGTTGCTTGCAGAAAATAGCAAAGACTCAGAAAGTTTACTGATGAGTTAAGGACAAAAGTAAAACAAAACAAAACAGGGTGACAGCTAAACATTAAGAAAACAAAAATAATAACCACAGATGATTTACATAACGTTAAAGTAATGATGTAATAAAGACATTAAAATCGAAGATTTTCTACACCCTGGTTCAATCATTAATCAAAATGGAGAACGCAGACAAACAAACAGAAGAAAGCTAAGATTTGGAAAGGCAGCTATGAAGGAACTGGGTAATATGCTCAAGGTTAAAACCAGATCATTAGGTACCAAAGCCATAATCATTCATTCCATTGTATTTCCAGTTTCTATGTATGGGTGTGAAAGCTGGACAGGGAAAGAAATCTGACAGGAAGAAAATTTTGAATTTGGTGCTGGTGGACAGTTCTACATATATCACTGACTGCTAGAAAAACAAATTAATGGGTCCCAGAATAAATCAAGCCTGAATTCTTCCTAAAAGCCAAGATGACTAAACTGAGGTTGTCATACTTTGGACATATCATGAGGTAGGACTGGAAAAGACAATAATCCTAGGCAAAGCAAAAGCAACAGAGCAAGAAAGAGAGTTTACTGCAGGTGGACTGATTCAACCAAGGAAGCCAAGACTGCTCTGAATTCACAAGATCTGAGCAGGGCAGGTGATGACCTCTTCAACGGCCATTTCTGCACTAGACTATTGTACGGTTATTATTCCACTTCAAAGGCCCCTCCCTAAACTGCAAACTCCAGGATTCCACAGGATGTTGAAAGCGGAATAATAGCGCTATAACAGGCTAGTGCGGAAATGGCCAACGTCTCTCCTTCATAGGATCACCACAAGCTGAAACGGACTGGATGGCAAATAACAACGAATACAGGTTGGGGTATTTTTAATCCATCAAAGCCAGCATTTTGGACAACTGCACGTTCAAGATCCCAGAAGACTATTTCTCTTTGGTTAACCAGAATGATGCAGGTATTTCGCAAACCCACGTAGACAGCAAGGCTTTTACAACATCAAACTGCAATTTGGACAAGTTCTCTTCTGGATCTGGAAAAAGATACGCCTGTATTGTTGCGTCTGTGCGAGAAGCAGAGGAAATTATGTCGGTATGTCGCAAGTCCATGCGCGCTAGGTCATTTCTGCACTAGACTGTTACAGCCGATGATTCCACTTTCAACATTCTATGGAATCCTGGGGTTTGCACCGCAAACCCCAGGATTCCATAGGATGTTGAAAGTGGAATCATCGCGCTGTAACAGTCTAGTGCGGAAACGGTCCTGGGGCTACCAAAGGGAAAACCGGGGAGGGCTCCTGCACCCTTAACGGTTGTGCAGAAAGGGGAACTTCAGCCGGTCTCCCTTGTGACTTGGTTGCTGAAACTCCCTCCAGCACCCCTCCTGGAGACAGAGGAGCCCTCTCCCGCTTTCACCCTGGCAACACGGACAACGTGCAGCTTGCCCGAGTGAAACCGGGGAGTGCCGGTGGGGTAGAAGAGGGGCTTTCGGCCAGTGTTGCTTCTCATCCGGCTGCCTCTGAACCACGCCTGAGGACATCCCGCCCTTAAAGGCGGAGGGGCCCTTTCTAGTCCTCGGTACGGCAACCCCACACCGCCTGAACCCTACCCCGTGTATATACGCCGCCGCCGCCGCTTCGATGTTTGCCGTGGGGGCGCTCGCCACGGCCCTGGGCACCCCCCCTCACGCCCCTCAACTCTCTTATTCGCCTCGGAGCCGCCTCAGCAACCACGAGGTCCGCCGCCTTCAAGGTACCACTGGGACTCTTTCCCCGCCAGATGTATTATTAAAAAAACAATATTCCTATTCCCCTTATTTCTCCTCAGGAATCCAACCCCACCCGTTCCCCCGGCTCCCCTCTCCCTCAGCCGCCGCTACTCGCTCCCTGACAGACAAACACACCCGGCTCTCGCGCGCGCGCGGGCGCGCCCCTACCTCGCGCTCAGCCCGCCGGCCGCCATCTTCTCTTCCCCCTCCCACGTGATCTCCGTCGGCTCTTCTCGCTCCTCCCACTGCCCTCCCGCCTGCACCACCGCCGCAGCTCGTCGCTGACTCGGCCCGCTCTCAAGTCTCGGAGGAGGAGGGGGGCGGCGCAGGAACAGCCGGAGGGCGGGGGGGTGTCACGTGACGCCAGGGCGGGCGCGCGAGGCGGGGAAAGAAGAGCGCGCCTTTCCTTTCGCCGGCCTTTTGACGGT
Organism: Iguana delicatissima; assembly: GCA_948472985.1. Taxonomy (NCBI): domain Eukaryota; kingdom Metazoa; phylum Chordata; class Lepidosauria; order Squamata; family Iguanidae; genus Iguana; species Iguana delicatissima. Next base: position 737,959 of record CAOKZL010001502.1, on the reverse strand, counting down.
TGGCCGGAGGTGAGGCGCTTGTGCGCGTGCGCGGGCAGAGGGAGTGTCACGTGGTACGGGCGACGCGACGCTGCGCTCCAAGATGGCGGCCCCCAGGCGGGTGAGTGGAGTCTGAGGGAGAAATATCTCATTTTGAGTGCGGGAAGGATAGAAATAGTAGAGGCGCGAGGGAAAAGTAAATACTGTAATTAATAAAGAGAAATGAGTGGTTTAGACTAAACTAGAGGGAAGCATAATTTTATTTCTTTTATCTATTTTTTTGAAATCTCATGGTGGCATTAATAATATTAAAATTTAAGAGGAGACTCTTATGTTTTTACTTACTATATTATTATATTGAGAACTCTCAAGAATTATATCTCTCCCATTCTTGTGCGGAGGGAGGTTCTATAAGAAAGGTAATATTGAGCTGATTTGTCAACAGAGGGGGAGGTCCCCTTAATGCTATTTTGTTTGTTGTACGTGTAGGTTTCAAGTTGTATTTTTTTTTTGTTAAAAAGTACATTCGGCTAATTAATTGCCTAGGAAATGTTAGTTACAGTAATTGTTTTGTCAGCGTAACATTATTAGAAGTCTATGTGTATGAGGTGAATGTGTGTCACTTATTTTGTAAAACTTTGTGTTTTTCCTTGTGTATTTTTTGTTCTCTTTTTTCCTCTGCTCTATTTTAATAAAAGTAATTTATACATAATAATACTAATTCATTTTATTTATTACAGCCTCTCTCCAAGGGTCAAAACAGAGTACAGAACAGATGGGAGTTAGAAGTCGTAGTTAAAATACACATAGAACAATTGATGCAAATATACTATAATTAAAATAGCATAGAATCATAGAAATGTAGAGTTGGAAGAGACCCCAGGGGCCATCCAGTCCAACTCCCTTCTGCCATGCAAGAACCCACAGCAAAGCACTCCCAACAGATGGCCATCCAGCCTCTGCTTAAAAACACCTCCAAAGAAGGAGATTCTACCACACGCCATGGAGGCAGCAGCCTATTCCACTGCCGGACAGCCCTGACTGTCAGGAAGTTCCTCCTGAGGTTCAGGTGGAATCTCCTCTCCTGCAGCTTGAATCCATTGCTCCTTGTCCTGGTTTCTGGAGCAGCGGTAAACAAGCCCTCTCCCTCCTCTATATGGCATCCCTTCAGATATTTAAACATGGCTATCATGTCCCCTCTTAACCTTCTCTTCTGCAGACTAAACATACCCAGCTCTTTAAGTCTATCCTCATAGGGCATGGCTTCCAGTTTAAAATAGTTTAAACATAGTTTAAAAAAGTATGATTAAAATACAATTGAAACATTTGTGCTGCCAGGATTCACCAGAAGAGTTTAAGAGAGCATTGAAAATTAAGCAGGGTTAACATAAGTAAGCTACCAACTACATATAACATTACATTTAATCAATTTTCTGGGGTTTTTTCCCTTTTCTTTCTAGGTATATTGGTGTATTGTTTCTCTTATGCATTGTTTTTACTTCCGTTTAGGTTTTTCTGTTTTATGTGTATGTGTTAAAAGGTGTTTTTTTTTAAATGCAGGGTTGATGGAAAGGAAGTATAAATGCGTTTGACTTAATACCAAATGAAATGAAATACCAAATGAAATACCAAATGAAAATATTTATTTCAGTTGATTTACACATGGGTTTTCTTGTAAAATTAACATGCTGCTGTATTAACAAAATTCATGATGCACTCGTTTTTCTCTTTGTAAAGGTTCCACACCCCAAATCATTTTTTTTTTTTTTGCATCTTCATAATCTGTATAAAAGAAACAGGTTCAAACAGGGGATGCATATTTTATTAAGAAACACTTGCCAGTCCTACAAGGGACAAACTTTCTGGACTCTCAGATAAGGGACACCCCTCAGACACACCTTATAATAAAGGATACCTGGCAATCCTTAGGTTGTATATACAATTTTTTCTCTTCTTACCCTTATTTTTCTCCTAAGAAACTGCATTAAGAGATAAGAGAGTTACATTAAACTGAAAGAGAAGAACGAGGGCATGATTTGGCATGCCAGTGAGTTTTGTTGTTTGCTGAGAAGGGATTTGAACATAATCTCCCTAGTTCAAGGATTTTCAAGTTTTGGTCCTCTACTTTTGGACTTCATCTCCTAAAAGCCTCAGCCAATGTGGCCGATGACCAGAAACTCTGGAATTTAAAGTCCCAAGACCAGGAGAATCACTGATTTAGAACCATTGCCCTAGTCTGACATTCTAGCCCAGAGGCAAGAAACTTCTGGCCCTCCAAATGTCTTCAGCTGTAAGTACCATTTTACCTTCGTTTAGGGTTTTATGGGAGGTAAAGCCTAAAACATCTGGAAGGTCTGAAGTTCCCAATTGCTGCTCTAACTACCACATCACCCTTCTGTTCTGGAAATGACTGTAACTCTGGGCTTTCCTAAGAACTATTTGCTGCTGAATGCTAAGACATGTTACTGTTGTAAGATCAGCTTTATGGATGGTAAACAAAGCAGTGGAGACCCTGTGGTGCTGTGCTCTTAAGTCTATAAATAGGAGGGAAATTCTTTACTCTAACTAAGCCTGCTGCTTGGGTATTTCATCAGTGCAGTTACTAGGCACATCATAAACCCTTTGGGGTTCCCCTTCTCACAGTTTTCAGTTTGTGACCCCTTTCAAATGTGCTAGGGTCTGCTTGGGGACCATATGGCCCCCCGTTGAAAATGGCTGGTATAGGCCAATGATCAGAGTACCTTGGGAATTGTAGTTTGAGGAAACAAACTAGAGGTTTTTGGTTAGAGAGTTGCAAGTTCTTCACCAAATATTTCCAAGGTCTGGTTCTGCAGCATAGAATTGTTTTGTATTGGATCATCCTATTCACGGCACAGGTATTCAGGACAGGTAACTATGTCATTTTCCCATTTTATTCTCAGAACCGTCCTGTGAGGTGAGCTGAGAATGGCCTGTCGAAGTGCCTCCACCCATGACCTGTCTGACTAACAGAGGTTTGAACCTGGCCTCTCACATTCTCTCTCACCATTTCTGTTCACTCTGGCATTCTAAGACCCTGTTAAAGGTAAGAAATGTAATATTGGGAATTGCACCTGTTTGAGCCTTACTTTTTAACTGCATTTAATGAAGGTATTTAAAATCACACCTGTGTTGTCCACGCTTTGTGCATTTGCTGAAAGAAGCACACATGCAAGTATACATCCGTTAACAAATTACATGTGTTCCTCGGCATTTATTCTTTAACAGAAAATTTGCTACCAGAGGCAGAAATAACACAGAAGAAATAGAGGTTCCTACACTGCAAAAAAGAAGAGCAGTTGAATATATTTCCACAAAACTAGACTATCTCAAAGACTGTATCTCCCTATACAAACCTGCCATAGTCTTTAGCTCTACAGTGGTAGATTTTCTCTCAGTTCGGCCACCATCCCAGGCTTAGTCAGTGAGGACCCATGATGGCTGCTCCCATCTTCTAGAATTCCTTTTCACAGGAGGTCAGAATGGTCCCCCCCCCCGCTCTCCTTTCACCAGCAGGCAAAGACCTTTTTATTCAAGCAGGCTTTTAAAGCGTGAGTACTTTCATAGAGGCTTCCTATGGGGTGATGCTTTATTTTTAACTTTTTATGTTTCTTAATGATGTATTGTTTTTAATCTGTCATTTTAATGTGATGGTTTTGAATTGCATTTTTAAACTTCTGTTGTTTTCAACTTACTCTTTTTGTGAGTTGCCTTGGCTACTAAATGAAAAGTATTTATTTCATCTAAATGAAATACTTTGTAAAAACCACACAACTGGAACTGTCTAATCCCTTCTCCTTGTGTTGAGTGGAAGGGGTGTACAACTTCAAAACAGCCAGTGATTATATGAACACTGAGCCTGAAAGCAGCCAGCCTGCACTCTACCTGTCCTTGCTCGATGAAATTAAATGCAGAATAATGGAATTTAATAGCTAGCACAAGAAAGATGTCATGTGACTCTTCGATGCTGCTCACAGCAAAGCCATCCTCTCTCTTTTCCCAAGCAGTTGGTAATGCTATTCTTTGGTTTAATTTTACTAAAATATCACAAGATCTCAGAGTTATAGGGATACAGAAATAAGAACAGTGTTAAATAACTACTAAATAATAAGGGTACACAATATTAGAACTCTATCATCTAATCAGACCACGAACTCTAGGCTCTAAAAGGTTTGGTGGAAAGCAGAATTTTAACTTGGCATCAGAATGAAACCACTGTTGGTGCCAAACAAAATGGCCAAATGGTTTTAAAAGGTTCGGGGGTAGAGTTGAAGAAAACCTTGTTTTATTCCAGTGTCTATCAGTTTTGTTTTACGATTTGTTGTCACTTGGATGAAATGATTGAATTTTACTGTATTGATGGATACTTAAGATAATTTTTAAAATGAAATGAATTCAAGAAAGTCTTCCAAGTCTTCCAAGAATTTGTTTCAGTGCCTCTTATTATGCATTTATTTATTTCAATTTAAAAGCTTATATCCTGCCAGTTTCTCAAAAAAGATGCACAGAGATAAGCAAACAAGACCATTTGTCTTTCAAATGTAACTTCTCGCATCTTCTTCATACAGTTATCATAAAAAAGAGAAATAAAGAAGAGCTCTCACCTTAGCTCTTACCTAAAGGGTAAACCGGCCCAAGTATCATGAAAAATATTTAACCAGCCACCTTAAAGAGACACCTTTTTGCATTCTTCTCAAAAATGTCAGGGACTGATGAATATGTGCATAAAGCTTTCCACAAGGTGGGTACAACCACTGCAAAGGCTGTCCATTTTGTGGTGCCTCGGATGATGACTTGAACAAATAGAGAAGAAATACAAAACAAGCGAGTGGCCATCCCTACATCTGATGGCAGTGAATGCCTGGATTTTAATTCTATATTATGTGGCATGTTTTCCGAAACTTGTCTCTCAGAATCTAACGCCTATCCATTTGATTAAGTATATAGTATAAGAGAGGGACAGAAATCTTTGTCCACTTTCTCCACACAATGCAAAGTTGTGTAAAGTTCCATCTTGACCTCAGGATTTCTCCCCCACTCATAATTTAAAAATCTCCCAATGCGTTTCTGCTCCCTATAGGACAAATGCAGCAACCCTGAAATCATTGTGGTGGGTTTGTTTCATTTTTGTTTTGGGGTGTTTTTTTGTTTTTTTGTTTTTGCATGATGTGTGGTTCCACCACTCTACCCCAAAGTTGTGTTGAAAGTGCCATATAACACAAGTCTACATCATGGATTCTATACATTCTAAGGAGCTGCATCACCAACAGTATATTTTCTGTTGTTTTCTTTTGTGTATCACTTTAGATATGTGGAAGTATAAAAGCACACAGAAGTATTAACGTTTAAAAAAACAGTTTGTGTTTAAGCATAAGCTGTGCTAGAATTTATGCATGTGTATGTTTTTGTTTTTTGCGAGAAAGGAGAACATGAGATTCTACACAAAAGAAGAAAATGAAGGACTTCCGGGTCTCAATGGCTCTGTGAGAGGCAGCGCGGTGTGCGAGTTCGTACTGACGCTGTCACCTTGTGCGAATTTGCTGGAGTATAACGTGGCTAAATTTGCCCCCGGGAAAGTGGGTCAAGAGGGGCTCGACGGGGACCACTGTTTCTCTCTTTCGACTAGAGGATTTGGCTCAGGTGCCAAAGAGAGAGGGTCGCAGAGTCACCACGTTCGCATAAGAAGTTGCCGCCATGGCGGTTTAGCGGAGACCGAGACTTTTTAACTTGAAGAGACAATTAAATAATTCAGAAAAGAAGAATTCACCTGAATTCTGATCGAGACTGGTTTCCAGCATTGGAACAGTGGGGGAAGAGGAAAAAAAAAGGAGCGATAAGTAGAACTTCGAGAGTTGGGATCCACGTGTTGCGGGAGCGGCGGAGTATAATTCCGGAGGAGAAAGAGGAGGTGAGATCATAAATTAAAAATGACAGGAGAATTTGATCGTTAATTTGTAAAGAAAACTAGTTTTGAGCGGGAAAAGAGAGGTTACGGGTGAGTGAAGGAAGGCGAGGAGACGATAGAGCCCGTGGATGAGCGAAGGATTGGGCAGAGAGGCGATGAAAGAGCCCATGGACAAGTGAGGAAGGGATAAAGAGGCGACGAGAGAGACCGGGTACGAGTGAAGTAAGGTGGACAGAGTGGCGACGAGAGCGGCCGTGGACAAGTGGAGGAAGGCGAAGGTGGATCGAGGGGAGGGGCCAAGAGTGAGGCCGAGGACGACTGTGAGAGGCGGAGAGAGGCGATGAGAGAGGTGGTGGACGTGCGAAAGAAGGTAGAGGGAGAGAGATGTGTCGAGGGAGCCGCGGCGGCTGGGGGAAAGGCGGTCAGAGGAGAAGAGAGAGGCGGTGGGCAAGTGAAGGAAGGTGGACAGAGGGGCGAAGAGTGCGGCTGTGGTTGAGCGAAGGAAGACGGAGGGAGAGGAGGCGACAAGTGAGGCCGTGGCTGGTTGGGAGGAAGGCGGAGAGGGAGGCGACGAGAGAGGCAAAGGGCAAGAGAAGGAACAGCGAGAACCAGCTGAGACTGACCAAGAAAGCTTGAGCTCGCTGGGAAGCAGAGGGGAAAGGGAAAGAAAGGCGACGAGAGAGGCTGAGGCCGAGCGAAGGAAGACGAGAGAGGCGACGGAGGGGTGGAGAGGGCGAGAACAGGCTGAAGCTGCAAGAGAAGCTTGAGTTCGCTGGGAAGTAAAGGGGAAAGACAGACAAGAAAGGCGACGAGAGAGGCTGTGGAAGAGCGAAGGAAGGCGGATAGAGAGGCTACGAAAGAATAAAGAGGTGGGAGTGAAATCAGACGGACAGAGAAGAAGAGCGGCCGTGGATGAGTGAAGGAAGGTAGAGATAGAAGCGACGAGTGAGACGGAGGACAAGAGAGAAAGGCGGACAGAGAGGTGACGAAAGAGGCTGCGGACGAGTGAAGGAACGGCGAGAGCCAGCTGGAGCTTGACAGAGCTTGAGCTTGCTGGGAAGCAGAGTGGGAGACTTTCTTTGGGAACTTATGGAGAAGAAGGTTTATGGTTAATCTGAGGCATTAAATATATAACTTTGTTAAGTGTATCATATAGAGTGCTGTATAGAACTAGATATATTTTATACAGGTACACATTAAGGGAGAATTAATTAAACATTGAATATATAATACAGTTATAAACAGTAGTGAATCGGCTAAAGGAGCAGGTGGGATAATTTGTTTTTCATTCAAGAAAATGCATAGCTTGGTAATAATCTGTAGGGGGATATTGGATATATAAAGCAGATTCCCTTGTATGTCGAAGATAAGGCTGTGAAAAAGTACTGTGGTCACAGGTGGTAAAGATAAGCAGCGTCTTAGCTGAAGAGTACAGTAAAAACAAAAGAAAAGAAGTGTTCTTGACTAGAACAAGGACAGAACATTCACGGGGAATAGTTTGAAGAAACATCATAGTTAACCCTGTGAAGTGAAGGGCTGTAGAATAAGGAAACTCAACAGCACCATCTAGTGTTGGAAAAGTGAAATACATTATAAATCCTGAGAATGGCTTCGGGAACAAGAAAGGCACTAGAACTCAGATTCAAACGCAGTTACATTTGACAGATACTACAAGAAGAGGTTCAACAGAGATGGGAAGCCAAATGGCAGAGATAGTGAATGAAATAAAGTTTTTAAAGATAGAAATGCGGAAAGAAATGAAAGAGACAAGGGCAGAAATAAAAGCAGATATAAGGAAGGAAATAGATGGTATTGCAAAGAGAATGGATAACATGAATAAGGACATTGAATCAATGAAAAGTGACATACAAGTGATTAGAAAAACAAATCAATTGGATAAAGAAAAGATCCACATGAAAAAGACTCAGAAGCAGGAAGAATTTGAGGATAACTCAGCAGGAAATGAGATATAGAGACAAATGTGTAAAAATGAGAGGAATTCCAGAGGCCCCAGGAGAATTGTTAGAAGAGAAAATTATTACTATTTTGGCAAATTTTATAGGAATGACAGAAGAAGACTTGGAGAGGGACATTAATCGAATTTTTAGGGCTAACTCAGAATTGCGAGAGAGAGAGAGAAACTGGCCTAGAGACGTTGTGGTTTGCTTTACAGAACTAGGATTAAGGAAAAAATTTTGCAAGTAAATTATGAAAAACAATTGGTGTATGAAGACAGACTGATAAAAATATTCAAAGATATTGCGGTTGTGAAAAAGTAAGGAAAAGACAGGAATATAAGCCTCTAACTCAGTTATTTGCAAAAATATGGAATTACATATAAGTGGGAGAGATTGGAGGGATTATCTTTTACATATAAACAGAAGAGATATGATCTGATACAGCCAGAGTGAAAGAAGTATATGATAAAAATGAAGAAAGAATTAGAAAAATCGAGAAACAGTGATAATGGGAAAAGACTGGAGGGGGAACAAAGTAGTCAAGAAGAGGCGGAGGTGGGGAGTGAAAAGAAAAGAGAAGACAGTCAAGGAATAAATCAAGGAGGAAAAAGAAAGCTATTCGGAGTCAAGGTAAACAAGAAGGGGCAGGAAGCAGCAGAAACAGGATTTGGAGCTAGACGATTTGTACGCAGGGGAAGAAGACAGTCTGGGGGGAAATAATAAAGAATTTGATAAGGGGGGGAAATTGAATATGAAGGTCTTTTCTTGGAATGTGAAAGGAATAAACTCAAATTATAAGAGGCGTCAAATTTTACTTTCATAGAAGAACATATTAAAGCAGATGTGGTTTGTATTCCAGAAACAAAAATCAGAGAGAAGTATATTAAATATCTTAGGAATCCCAAATTGGGGAAAAATCACATTGCAGCAGCTACTCAGAAGAAAAAAGGAGTAGTTTTATACATTAATCAATTATACCCCTAGGAAACTAAATTTAGATATAAAGAAGGTCATTATATTGGGGTAGAGGTTCAGTTTCCTGAAACTAAGATACTGTTTATTGCAATATATTCGCCAACGGAAGCAAAGGATAAATTTTACAAAAGGGTGAAGGAAGAGATTCTGAGTTATTCAGGAGAATCCCATGGAAATTATATAATGTTGGGAGATTTGAATGGCGTGATTGATCCAAAGTTAGATAGATCGTCATCTATGAAACAAAAAAAAACATTAGAAAACTTCCAAATTCTTTTTTTGGAGTTTATATTGAGATGTTATCGTTACAAGATATCTGGAGAGGAATACATAAAGAAACCAAGGGATATACATTTTATTCAGATGTACATAAGACTATGTCGAGGATAGACATGTTCCTGATATCGATAAACTTAATACATTTAGTAAAAGACATATGGAGATACTCCCGAAGACAATGTCAGATCATAATCCTATACAAATGGAGTTGAAAGGCATGAAAAAAAGTGCAAAATGGAGGGATGAATGACAGTCTTTCAAAATGAACAAAACATAGAAAAGATAAAAGAAGTAATAAAAATATTATTTTAAAGAAAATTGTACAGAAGTAAAGAAGAGAATGATATGGGACGTGAGTAAAGCGGTGGTGCGTGGTCATTTAATTAAAATGGGAGCGGAAATTAAAAAGAAGAGACAAGAAAAGTATCAAGATTTATTGGAAAAAATTAAGATACAGGAAGAAGATTAAGAGATAATCCGAAGGATAAAAAAGTTGCAGTTAAAGTTGAAAAATTTACAAGTAAGCTTAATGCAGAAAATCAATCAGAAATCAGTAGAAAGTTAAAATGGATGAAACAAAGAGACAATTTGAGCAGGCAAACAAGCCGGGAAAATGATTATCGTACCAATTAAAGGAAGAGAAAAAAGATTAATTTTGGAAATAAACAGGGAGGGGGTGATAACTACAAAACAAGAAGAAATAAAGAAAGTTTTTTACAACTACTATAAGAATCTTTACAGTATTAAAAGTAAGGACAGTAGGAATGGAAACAGCGGAATATTTAAAGAATCGGACAATACAGCAAATTAAAGGGAGCATCCAAAAATGATGGATGCGAAGATAACAGCCAAGGAAATTGAGAAAGTAATTAACAGATTTAGAATTAGCAAAGGCGCCAGGACCAGACAGATTCTTCGGCGATCTGTTATAGAAGATGAAAGAATGGATAATAACCCCATTGGTGGAATTGTTTAATGATATCAAAGATAATGGAAAACCAGATACTTGGGGAGAAGCTTATATTACATTGATTTTAAAAGAGGGAGACCTTGTTCTAGTCAAGGACACTTCTTTTGTTTTGTTTTTACTGTACTCTTCAGCTAAACCTTTTATCTTTACCACCTGTGACCACAGTACTTTTTCACAGCCTTATCTTGACATAAAAGGGGAACTGCTTTATATATCCAATACCCCCCTCAAAATTATTACCAAGCTATGAAATTCCATAAAAAAAATTATCCCCCCTGCTCCTTTATCCATTCACTACTTTTTATAATCCTTAATATTATAATTCAATGTTTAATTAATTCCCCCTTTAAAATTGTACCTGATAAAATATATCTAGTTCTATATAGCACTCTATATATAATTAAAAAGTTATATTTAATCCCTCAATTTAAAATAAACTTCTTCCCCAAAATTTTCCCCAAAAAAAGTCTCCCACTCTGTTCCCGGGACTAAGCTCTTCTTGGACTCCATGGCTCTCCCTTCCCTTCACCTTCCCCTCTTTCGTCACCTTCTGCCCGCCTTTCTTTCCCCTCTAGCCTTTTATTCTACCCCCTTTCCCTCACCCACCCTCTCCCTCTGTCCGTCTGATTTCACCCCCCACCCTCTTTTATCCCCTTCCTTCCCCTTCCACAGCCCTCTCGCCTTTCTCTCCGTCTTTCCCCTCCTTTCCCCGCGCTAATTTCTTTTTTTACGGCCGCCCTCTGCCTCCTGTCGCCTCTCTCCCCCTTCCTCCACTGGCCAGGCCTCACTCGTCCCCTCGTCTTCCTTTCCCCGGCCCAGCCCTCTGTCCCTTTCTTTTGTCTTTTCCCCCCTGCTTCCCACAGCTAGCTTTCTTGGGGTCCAGCTGGTTCTCGCTTTCCTTCTCTCCCCTCTGCCTCCCCCCCCCTCCCCTTCCCCCACTGGCCAGGCCTCCTCTGCCCTCTCTCCCCTTCCCGCCTCACCCCCGCCCCCTTCCCCCCCTTTTCCACCTTCCTTCACCCCCCGCCTCTCTCTTCTCCCCTCCCGCCTTTTTCAGTCCCGCTCCCTCACCCTCCTCCGTCTTCCTTCACTCGTCAGGCCGCATCGTCACCCCTCCCCCTTCCACTCCACCCCTCTCGTCGCCTTTTTCCCCTTCCCCCAGTCTCCCGGCCTATCTCTCCCCCAAAACCCCCTTTGCCTTCCTCCACTTTCCAGGCCCCGGCCCCCCGTCCCCCTTCCACCTACCCCTCCCCCTCACCCTTCCTCACTGCCGGGTTTCACCCCCGCCCAATCCTTCCTCATCCCTGGTTTTCCCTCTCCCCTTCTCCCTTCCTTACTACCCTAACCCTTTTTTTTCCCCTCAACACTGTTTCTTTACAAATTAACGTTCATTAAATTTCCTGTCATTTTTAATTTATATTCACCTCCTCTTTCTCCCAATTTAAATCCGCCCTCCCCAACACGGGGATCCCAAATTTCAAGTTCTACTTTTCCTCCTTTTTTTTTTTCCTTTTCCCTCACTGTTCCAATGCTGGAAACCAGTTTTATCAGAATTCAGGTGAATTCTTCTTTTCTAATTATTTAATTGTCTCTTCAAGTTAAAAAATCTTCCCCAAACCATGGGGAAATTTTTAGGAAGTGGGGACTCGCACCCTCTCCCGGCACCCCAGCCACCCTAGTTGAAAAAAAGAAACAGGGTTCCCCCTCACCCCTCCCTTTGGGGGGGGACTAGCCCCGTTTACTCCAGCAAATTGCATAAGGGACAGCGTCAGTAAAATCCACACCCCCTGCCTCTCAGGGGCCAAAACCCCCCCCCGGGGGAAAAAAACCCCCCCCCCCCCGGGGGGGGGGAAATAAAAAGGGGGAAAAATTTTTCCCGGGGCAAAAAAAACCCCCAAAACCCCCCCCGGGGGGGTTTTCCCCTTTTCCCCCCCGGGGGTTTTTTTAAAAAAAAAATTTTTGGGGGGGGTTTTTCCCCCTTTTTAAAAAAAATTTTTAAAAAAAAACCCCCCCCTTTTTCCCAAAAAGGAAAAAAACCCCTTTTTTTTAAAAAAATTTTTTTTTTAAAAAAATTTTTTTTAAAAAAGGGAAAACCCCCCCTTTTTTTTAAAAAAAAATTTTTTTTAAAAAAAAAAATTTTTTTTTAAAAAACCCAAAAAAAAAATTTGGGGGTTTTTTTTTTTTCCCCCCCCGGTTTTTTTTAAAAATTTTGGGAACAAAAAAAATTTTAAAAAAAAAAAAGGGGGTTTTAATTTAAAAAGGGGTTTTTAAAAATTTTTTAAGGGGAAAAAGGGTTTTTTCCCCAAAATTTTTTTTAAAAAAAAAAAAAAAAAAATTTTTTTGGGTTTTTTGGGTTTTTTCCAAAATTTGGAAGGGGAAAAAAAACCCCCCCCCTTTTTTGAAAAAAAATTTTTTTTTTCTTTTTAAAAGGAAAACTTGTTTTAAAAAAAGGGGGAAACCCCGGGGTTTTAAAAACCCCCCCCCCGGGGGAAAAAAAAAGGGGGGTTTTTTTTTAAAAAAAAAAAAAAGGGAAAAATGGGGGTTTTTAAAAAAAAAGGGTTTTTGGGGTTTTGGGGAAATTTGGGGGGGGGGGGAAAAGGGGGTTGGAAAAAAAAAAAATTTTTAAAAAAAAAACCCCCTTTTTTTTTAAAAAAAGGGGGTTTGGTTCCGGGGAAAAAGGGGGGGGAAAAAAATTTCCCCAAAAAAACCAAAAAAAAGGGGAAAAAAATTTTAAACCAAAAAAAAAAAAACCCCCGGGGAAAATTTTTGGGGGGGGGAAAAAAAATTTTTTTAAAAAGGGAAGGGGGGGGGGGAAAAAAAAAAAGGGGGTTTTTTTTCCCCCAAAGGGGGGAAAAAAAAAAAAAGGGGGCCCGGGGGGGGAAAAAAAAAAAAAATTTTTTTTTGGGGGGAAAAAAAGGGGGGGGCCCCCGGGGCCCGGGGGGGGTTTTTTAAAAAAAAGGGGGGGCCCCGGCCCAAATTTCCCCCCCGGGGTTTTTTTCCCCCCCCGGGAAAAAGGGGGTTTTCCCCCGGCTTTAATTTTTTTTTTGGGGGTTTTGGGGCCCCCCTTTTTTTTCCCCCCCCCCCTTTTTTTTTAAAACCCCCAAAAAATTTTTGAAAAAAATTTAAAAAACCCCGGGGTTTTTAAAAAACTTTTTTTTTTTTTTAAATTTTTTTTCCAAAATTTTTTTTTTTAAAACCCCCATAAAAACCCCGGTTTTACAGTGCCGCGTCAAAAAGTTCTCATGGAGTAATGCAGCCCTCACTTTTAATTCACAGCTCTGTTCTGTTTGGGGCCTTTCTGCAGGTACCTTTGGGGTGCCGGGCGGCACAAGCAGCCTCTAGCGAGAGGCTCTCACATCCCAGTTCCTTCAGCTCCACAACTGCCACCTGCTGTGCCAGCTGCCTCTTCCTTCTGGAGTGTACTGGCAGTTTCCCAGGCTGTGCTGGGGCAGGAAGTGCTGAGTGCTGCAGCTCCAGAGCTCCGCACACACGGGGGCAAGTGCACACATATGGAGCGATGCGCGATCGCACACCATTTTCAGCTCACAGCCGAAAATGAAAAAGTGTACCCGCCAGCCCCTGGAGTGTCACGCGGTTAGTGCGTTGTGTGGACTGCTCCTCACATTTGCGCGATGCTGAAGGTGCCCTTCGGCATGGCATTTGCCATGCGAAAGGGCGCCTTGAGCATCGCGCAAATGTGAGGAGCGGTCCACACGACGCACTCACAATCGCGTGACACTCCAGGGGCTGGCGGGCACCAACTGTGCACTTTTTCATTTTCGGCTGTGAGCTGAAAATGGTGTGCGATCGCGCATCGCTCCGGGGCCCCTGTGTGCACTTGCCGTGTGTGCGGAGCTCTGGAGCTGCAGCGCTCGCACTTCCTGCCCCAGCACAGCCTGGGAAACTCCCAGGCTGCACTCCAGAAGGAAGAGGCGGGGCTCTCGCACGAGCAGGTGGCAGTTGTGGAGCTGAAGGAACTGGGATGTGAGAGCCTCTCGCTAGAGGCTGCTTGTGCGCACCCCCGCACCCCAGCTCCATGAAAAGGTGCGCTGCAGAAAGGCCCCAAGAACAGAACAGAGCTGTGAATTAAAAAGTGAGGGCTGCATTACTCCATGAGACTTTTTAACACACATGTAGGGGAAGGAAAGAGCCAGTGCAGAGTAGTGGTTTGAGTGCTGGACCAGAACTCTGGGAGACCAGGGTTCAGATCCACAGTCAGCCATGAAAACCCACTGGTTGATTGTGGGCAAGTCAAACTTTGTTAACCTCAGAAGAAAATAACAGCAAATCTTCTGGGTCTCAATGGCTCCATGAGAGGCAGTGCGGTGTGCGAGTTCGTACTGACGCTGTCACCTAATGCGGGTTGCCTGGAGTATAACGTGGCTGAGTACCCCCCCCGAGAAAGGGGGTCAAGAGAGGCTTGACGGGGACCACTGTTTCCTCGACTAGAGGATTTGGCTCGGGTGCCGAGAGAGAGGGTCGCAGAGTCACCACGTTCGCATAAGAAGTTGCCGCCATGGTGGTTTAGCGGAGACCAAGACTTTTTAACTTGAAGAAACAATTAAATAATTCAGAAAAGAAGAATTCATCTGAATTCTGATCGAGACTGGTTTCCAGCATCTGGAACAGTGAGGGAAAAGGAGAAAAAAAAAGGACCGATAAGTAGAACTTGAGAAGTTGGGATCCACGTGTTGCGGGAGCAGCGGAGTATAATTCCGGAGGAGAAAGAGGAGGTGAGATCATAAATTAAAAATGACAGGAGAATTTAATGAACGTTAATTTGTAAAGAAAACTAGTGTTGAGAGGGAAAAGAGAGGTTACGGGTGAGTGAAGGAAGGCAAGAGAGGAGACGATAGAGCCGTGGGATGAGCGAAGGATTGGGCAGAGAGGCGATGAAAGAGCCCATGGACAAGTGAGGAAGGGATAAAGAGGTGACGAGAGAGACTGGGTACGAGTGAAGTAAGGTGGACAGAGTGGCGACGAGAGCGGCCGTGGACAAGTGGAGGAAGGCGAAGGTAGATTGAGGGGAGACGAGTGAGGCCGAGGACGACTGGAGGAAGGCGGAGAGAGGCGACGAGAGAGGTGGTGGACGTGTGAAAGAAGGTAGAGGGGTGACGAGTGCGGCCGTTGACGAGTGAAGGAAGACGGAGAGAGAGGTGTCGATGGAGCCGCGGACGACTGGAGAAAGGCGGATAGAGAGAAGAGAGAGGCGGTGGGCAAGTGAAGGAAGGTGGACAGAGGGGTGAAGAGTGTGGCTGTGGTCGAGCGAAGGAAGACGGAGAGAGAGGCGACGAGTGAGGCCATGGCCGAGTGGAGGAAGGTGGAGAGGGAGGCGACGAGAGAGGCAGAGGGCGAGAGAAGGAACAGCGAGAACCAGCTGGAGCTTGCAAGAAAAGCTTGAGCTCGCTGGAAGCAGAGGGGAAAGACAGAAAGAAAGGCGACGAGAGAGGCTGGGGCCGAGCGAAGGAAGACGGAGAGAGACGCGACGAGTGAGGCCGTGGCCAAGTGGAGGAAGGTGGAGAGAGAGGCGACAAGAGAGGCAGGCGAGAACCAGCTGGAGCTCGCAAGAGAAGCTTGAGTTCGCTGGGAAGTAGAGGGGAAAGACAGAGAGAAAGGCGACGAGAGAGGCTGTGGAAGAGCGAAGGAAGGCGGATAGAGAGGCTATGAAAGAGATCGGGTGGGAGTGAAATCAGACGAGGATATAGAAGAGAGCGGCCGTGGATGAGTGAAGGAAGGTAGAGATAGAAGCGACGAGTGAGACTGGAACAAGAGAAAGGCGGACAGAGAGGTGACGAAAGAGGCTGCGGACGAGTGAAGGAACGGCAGAGTGCGAGCTGGAGCTCGCAAGAAGAGCTTGAGCTTGCTGGGAAGCAGAGTGGGAGACTTTCTTTTGGGAACTTATGGAGAAGAAGTTTATGGTTAATCTAGGCATTAAATATAACTTTGTTAAGTGTATCATATAGAGTGCTATATAGAACTAGATATATTTTATACAGGTACACATTAAGGGAGAATTAATTAAACATTGAATGTATAATATTAAGGATTATAAACAGTAGTGAATTGGATAAAGGAGCAGGTGGGATAATTTGTTTTTCATTGGAATTGCATAGCTTGGTAATAATCTTGTAGGGGGATATTGGATATATAAAGCAGATTCCCTTGTATGTCAAAGATAAGGCTGTGAAAAAGTACTGTGGTCACAGGTGGTAAAGATAAGCAGTGTCTTAGCTGAAGAGTACAGTAAAAACAAAACAAAAGAAGTGTCCTTGACTAGAACAAGGACAGAACATTAAGCGGGAATAGTTTGAAGAAACATCATAGTTAACTCTGTGAAGTGAAGGGCTGTAGAATAAGGAAACTCAACAGCACCATCTAGTGTTGGAAAAGTAAAATATATTATTTATAAATCCTGAGAATGGCTTTGGGAACAAGGACTAGAACTCAGATTCAAATGCAGTTACATTTGACAGATACTACAAGAAGAGGTTCAACAGAGATGGGAAGCCAAATGGTAGAGATATTGAATGAAATTAGAGGCTTAAAGATGGAAATGCAGAAAGAAATGAAAGAGACAAGGGCAGAAATAAAAGCAGATATAAGGAAGGAAATAGATGGTATTGCAAAGAGAATGGATAACATGAATAAGGACATTGAATCAATGAAAAGTGACATACAAATGATACAGGAAAAAACAAATCAATTGGATAAAGAAAAGATCCACATGAAAAAGACTCAGAAGCAGGAAGAATTGAGGATAACTCAGCAGGAAATGAGATATAGAGACAAATGTGTAAAAATGAGAGGAATTCCAGAGGCCTCAGGAGAATTGTTAGAAGAGAAAATTATTACTATTTTGGCAAATTTTATAGGAATGACAGAAGAAGACTTGGAGAGGGACATTGATCGAATTTTTAGGGCTAACTCCCGAATTGCAAGAGAGAGAAACTGGCCTAGAGACGTTGTGGTTTGCTTTACAAGAACTAGGATTAAGGAAAAAAATTTGCAAGTAAATTATGAAAAACAATTGGTGTATGAAGACAGACTGATAAAAATATTCAAAGATATTCCATATGAAGTCTTGAGGAAAAGACAGGAATATAAGCCTCTAACTCAGTTATTGCAAAAATATGGAATTACATATAAGTGGGAGAGATTGGAGGGATTATCTTTTACATATAAACAGAAGAGATATAAAATTATTGATACAGCCAGAGTGAAGAAGTATATGATAAAATGAAGAAAGAATTAGAAAAATCGAGAAACAGTGATAATGGGAAAAGACTGGAGGGGAACAAAGTAGTCAAGAAGAGGCGCAGGCGGGGAGTAAAGAACGAAGAGAAGATAGTCAAGGAATGGATGAGAAGGAGAGGAAAAAGAAAGTTATTCGGAGTCGGAGGTTGAACAAGAAGGGGCAGAAAGTCAGCAGAAACAGGATTTGGAGCTAGACGATTTGTACGCAGGGGAAGAAGACATATAAGAGGGGGAAAAGAAATAAAGAATTTGATAAGGGGGGGAAAATTGAATATGAAGGTCTTTTCTTGGAATGTGAAAGGAATAAACTCAAATTATAAGAGGCGTCAAATTTTTCACTACATAGAGAAGATTAAAGCAGATGTGGTTTGTCTCCAAGAAACAAAAATCAGAGAGAAGGATATTAAATATCTTAGGAATCCTAAATTGGGGAAAAATCACATTGCAGCAGCTACTAGGAAGAAAGGAGTAGTTTTATACATTAATCAATTATACCCCTCAGAAACTAAATTTCAAAGATAAAGAAGGTCATTATATTGGGGTAGAGGTAGAGGTTAAGTTTCCTGAAACTAGGATACTGTTTATTGCAATATATTCGCCGACGGAAGCAAAGGATAAATTTTACAAAAGGGTGAAGGAAGAGATTCTGAGTTATTCGGGGGAGAATGACCATGGAAATTATATAATGTTGGGAAATTTGAACGGCGTGATTGATCCAAAGTTAGATAGATCGTCATCTATGAAACAAAAAAAAACATTACGGAAAACTTCCAAATTCTTTTTTCAAGTTATCTGAGATGTTATCGTTACAAGATGTCTGGAGAGGAATACATAAAGAAACCAAGGGATATACATTTTATTCAGATGTACATAAGACTATGTCAAGGATAGACATGTTCCTGATATCGAAAAACTTGTTACATTTAGTAAAAGACATGGAGATACTCCCGAAGACAATGTCAGATCATAATCCTATACAAATGGAGTTGAAAGGTATGAAAGAAAGTGCAAAATGGAGGATGAATGACAGTCTTTTTCAAAATGAACAAAACATAGAAAAGATAAAGGAAGTAATAAAATATTATTTTAAAGAAAATTGTACAGAAGATGTAAAGAAGAGAGTGATATGGGACGCGAGTAAAGCGGTGCGTGGTCATTTAATTAAAATGGGAGCGGAAATTAAAAAGAAGAGACAAGAAAAGTATCGAGATTTATTGGAAAAAATTAAGATACAGGAAGAGAATTTAAAAAGATAATCCGAAGGATAAAAAAGTGCAGTTAAAGTTGAAAAATTTACAAGTTCAGCTTAATGCAGAAAATCAATCAGAAATCAGTAGAAAGTTAAAATGGATGAAACAAAGACAATTTGAGCAGGCAAACAAGCCGGGAAAATGGTTATCGTACAAATTAAGGAAAGAGAGAGAGAAAAAAGATTAATTTTGGAAATAAACAGGGAGGGAGTGATAACTACAAAACAAGAAGAAATAAAGAAAGTTTTTTACAACTACTATAAGAATCTTTAAACAGTATTAAAAGTAAGGACAAAAGACACCAATGGAAACAGCGGAATATTTAAAGAATCGGACAATACAGCAAATTAAAGAGGAACATGCAAAAATGATGGATGCGAAGATAACAGCCAAGGAAACTGAGGAAGTAATTAACAGATTAGAATTAGCAAAGGCGCCAGGACCAGATGGATTCTCGGCGATCTATTATAAGAAGATGAAAGAATGGATAATAACCCCATTGGTGCAATTGTTTAATGATATCAAAGATAATGGAAAACCAAATAGATTCGGGAGATGCTTATATTACATTGATTTTAAAGAGGGAAAGGACCCAAGAGAACCAGGAAATTAAAGTCCAATTTCACTTTTAAATATTGATTATAAGATTTTTACAACACTTTGGTATAATACTAAAGAGAGTACTACAGGTAGTGATACAGGACGATCAAAATGGTTTTCTACCAAACAGACAAATTAAAAACAATATTAGAGCTGCGTTGAATCTTATTGAATACTATGAGAAAAATAATGAGAAGAAATTAGCGGTGATCTTCATTGATGCCGAAAAGCGTTTGATAATATCAGGTGGGATTTCATGATGGAGGTAATGAAAAGAATGGTATAGGTAATACCGATTGAGAGTGGATCAAAGAAATTTATAGAGGAACAGAGAGCGGAAATAATTGTTAATGGGGCCAGAACAATACAGTTTAAGATAGAAAAGGGTACAAGGCAAGGGTGTCCGTTCATCGTTATTATTTATATTAACATTAGAGGTACTGTTGAATGAAATTAGGAGAGAGCCAAAGATAAATGGTTGCAAGATTAAAGGGCATGAACATAAAGTAAAAGCGTACGCGGATGATATGATGATTGTGTTGGAGGATCCTGAATCAAGTATCGAAATTTTGATACAGGTATTAGAAGAGTTTGGGGATGTATCAGGATTGAAGATTAATAAAGAGAGAAAATAAATCATAACGAAAAATTTGACTAAGGTGGAAGAGCAAAGGCTGGTTCAAGTTACAGGATTTAAAGCTGAGAATAAGATAAAGTATCTGGGGATATGGTTAGCCAAAAGAAATAACGAATTATACGATAATAATTACAAAAGAATCTGCAAGTCTAAGTTAAAAAAATCATTGGAAAGTTGGGCTTCTCTAAGATTATCTTTGCTGGGAAGAATCTCAGCTATAAAGATGAATGTGCTGCCCAGATTAATCTTTTTATTTCAAAATATTCCAATTATAAATAGTGAAAACCCTTTTAAAGAGTGGCAAAGAGATTTGACAAAGTTTATTTGGGGAAGAGACGAAGAATTAAGTGGAAATCGTTAATAGAGAAGAACGAAAGAGGAGGTTTTGACTTACCAGATTTGAAAATGTACTATAATGCCTGTGGGCTTTCATGGCTTAAGGAATGGATTACGTTACAAGATGAAAAATTATTAAATCTTGAAGGGCAGGGAAAGCGGATGGGTTGGGGTAAATGCTATATGTGGTATGAGAAATATAAATTCGATAAAGATTTCTCAAATCATTGTATAAGGAGAGCATTGTTAAGGACTTGGTTACAATTTAAGAAGAAGTATTATATAAGAAAACCTCAATGGCTATCCCCGCATGAAGCATTGTATGGGAGATGGAAAGACCCACAAAGTAAATGGATAAGATATAAAGACATGATAATAGAGAAATCGGATGGATGTTGATTAAAACCTAGGGAAGAAATCGAAAAAGAGGGCTTTGATTGCCACTGGTTTTTATACAGACAGTTAAGAGAACGATTTATTATGGATAAAAATGCAGAAGGGATTGGAACAACAAAACAGGAAGACCCATTTATGAAAATAATACGGGACTCTAAGAAACAAACAATATCCAAGATATATAAATTACTGTTAGAACGTGAGTTGGAAAGTGAAACAGTAAAAGAGACAATGATAAAATGGAGTAAGAATGTTGGGCGTGGAATAGAATTGGAACACTGGGAGGCTAGTTGGAAAGATACAAATAAATTTACGGCAGCACAGAGTTTAAAGGAAAATTACCCGAAAATGTTATACAGGTGGTATTTAGACCCCGTAAAATTGAGTAGGATTTATAAAATTACAGAGAATAAGTGTTGGAAATGTGGTAAGGAGAAAGGTACATTCTTCCACTTGTGGTGGACATGAGAGGAGGCAAGAAAGTTCTGGAAAGATATTCATGAGAGGATAACAACAATACTTCAAATTAAGTTACCCACTAATACCAGAACTATTTTTATTAAATATGACTTATAAGATAGAGAAGCTGGCAAAAAGAAAACACTGGAGAGTAATATTATATTTAGTTACTGCGGCACGGTTGACATATGCACAGAAATGGAAGAATATCTGACACCACAAATGGAGGAATGGCTGATGAAAGTGTTAGATATGGGAGAGATGGACAGATTAACAGGGATGCTTCAGGGGAAAAGATCAAAGTTACTATGAAGAGAGTTGGGGATTGGTGAAAAAATATTTGGAGAATATATAAAAGTAGATAAGACATAATCAAAGGTATAGAGGGATTCCCATAAGAGATAGGAATCGGAGAGAGAGAAATGTAAGATGTACAGGTGGAGATGTGAATATAGATAAGTAAAGGACAAGGGGATCATGTAAAATGACGAGTAAAAATAGAAGAATGAAACTTACATAATTTTTTTTGTAATGGAGTAATAAGGACTTATCCCAAGGGGAAGGTGGGAACGAGAAACGTAGATAAAGGTCGGATGAGGAAAGAATACTGGTGAATGATAAGGAAGTAGTAGTATGATTGGAATAAGGGGTTTGAAGATATTATGTAAGTAATGAGAAAACAAAAGTGTGAAATAATACGAAGAACTCTGGAAGAATGAATCCTGTGGAGTAGGATTTGTTGATGGGGTTGGGAGATGGATGGTTTTAGATTTGTGGGTAATGTAAGTGTATAAGTGGTTATATGTTATATGTCAAATGTTAATTGTTATTTTATTGTTGTTGTAATGGAAATGAATAAAGAATATAATTAAAAAAAAAAGAAAAGAAAATAACAGCAAATCCTCTCTGAAGAAATCTTCCCAAGAAAACCTCAGAGTAAGCACACAACAACAACAGGAATAATGCTCCAGGAACAAACAAGTCCAACCTAGAAAACATAGGAAAAGAGAAATGTCCCCCTTACCCCCAAAATTGGACTCCTCAGTGAGAACCAGATGGCAGCCGCACAATGTCTCATGTAACCTGATTCTATGCATGTTTACTCTAGAGCAGTGGTCTCAACCTGTGCCCCATATGTTTGTGGACTTCAGCTCCCAGAAGCCCTGAGCATTGACCATAGTGGCTGGGGCTTCTGGGAGCTGAAAGTCAGAAACATTCTGGGTCCCACAGGTTGAGAACCACTGCTCTAGAATATGTCATACTAAAGTCTACTGGACTTAGTACAAGGCAAGGTTGCTCAATCCAGGCTGAGCCTAAGCAGATTTATTCCCAGGTAATTCACAGTTAATTCAACAAGACTTGTAGAAAGTGTAAACAGGAATGCAGCTGTAGGCTTAAAATTACATTCTGTTACCCTCTTCTTAGGGCTTTTCCTGAAAAAGAAAGATGTAAACAGATCATTTTTTACATTAGTTTTCAGACAATTTCTCTCCGTGACGCCTGTCTCTTGTATTTTTTGATCAACTTCAAAGCTTGAAGGTTTAAATTTTCCAAGGTTGCAAGTTAATTCCATAGAATGTTTAGGTGGCCTTTTTCATTATCTTCCCAAACCCCCATTTTTTTCTTTAAAATACCTACAGAACTTCTCCTCCAGAGCTGAGCAACCATCTCTACAAATTCAGAGCTGGATTTACTGTCCTACTTTCTCTGCTTTCTGTAGCAGAACATAATGTTGAAAGCTTTGTGATAAACTCATTGATATGTGGACACATTCCAGAAGAAACTAATTTTGAGAGCTCTAACAGGATATAAAATCTGTATCATGCTTTACAAATCTGTGGCACAATTTATAGTCGCAAAGTCTTATTTAGTTTACCAGGAAAAGGTGATTGGAAGTTTCCTAATCTAGCAGAATTGAGAACCACACTGTTGCTCATATGTGTCTGTGGATAGGGCAAGCAGACCCATTTGCACTTACAGGGAATAGGTGGAGGAATTTTTAGGGCACTAGAGGTTAGCCCCACTGACCCTGCCAGCTAGTCCCCCTCCTCTTCATGCAAAATAGTTCTCTGGATGAAGATTTTACGACTGTTCTTGATGGGGGAAGAAAGATGGCGGAATAGGAGGAGGATACTGCCTTTAGAGTTCCAGTGTTTTACTTTTTAATAAGGTTTTATCAGTTTTACTATAAACCCAACTGCCTTGTTGCCAAATTTTGCTTAAGGTTAAAATGTTGCTATAACCCTATTTTATTTGTTAGCCTCTCTTTTGCCCTGAGCATTTTTAACTTTTAACCGCAGTTTGCATTATGAAGCTACAGAAATGTCGGTGTTCTAAGGCTAATACCGACTTAGGCAACAAACCTTCTAAACAGACAAAGATAGACTCCCTTTTTACAAACAGGCAAAATGCCTTCTGTCCAACAGACTGATTTAGAATTAAACAACAGATATGGGAACTTAGAATCTTTGCAGGCTGAAGCACTTACGTTAGATAATGATTGCATAGAGAATGTGGGAGTCTCGGTTTTTCCTTCTAGTAATGGTGGTTGCTCCGAGGGATCACCATCCAAATGTCCTTGGAAGGAAATTTTGGCAAGAGAGGCGTTTCTAATCTCTAAGACTTCTGAATTGTTGCTAACTAGTTGTACTTCTATCAACAACAGAATAGAGGCATTAACAGAACAATTTTATAAGGAGGAAGTTTCTACTCATTCTAATAATAGGACTGCTTTTCAGGCTGCTTCACCAATTGTTTATCCTAATCCCATTGAATATCCCTCGGCTTTGACATTACAAGCATCTCAAGTGATGACTGAAGTTGGGAACATCCCTATTAATAAAGGCAAGTGGTCTAATTTTTATAACATCAAGGTCTCGTTAAGTAAATTGTTGAGGTGTGGGCCCAGAAGGATTAGGTTAAAGTCCTTTCAATTTCTTCCTAACTTGGGACACTATCAAAGATTGATTATGTCCTTCGATTCTCCCTCAGGCCCTACTTTGTTGTTTGCTAAAAATAATTTTTTTGGCAAAAAAGTATGATATTTATTGCTCTAGGGTTTTTAAGAATAATGCGATTAATACGCTGGTGGCCTACAAGGAGGGAAAACTCAAAGGAGTAAGCTTGGATCGTCATGTATTTTCAACCTGGAGCAGGCCCAATAATGTAGATGAACTTACTCAACTTAAAGAGGAATGGAATAGTTTGAAGCAGGCAATAGAAAGGATTAACAATAGCCAACATTTAATGGCGGCTTCTTTTGAAATAGAGACATCTAGACAATTAAATGAAGATTTTGGTGGGCTCTCTAAACCAGTTTCTGCTACCAAAGGACAACTTTTGGATTGCTCAGTCCAGCCATTTGTGTTAATGGAGGATGGGGGAGAAAGGGATGAAGCATTCAACATTGACATGTCATCGCTTCCTGTTAACCCTGCCCAGGCCTGTACAGCACATTTGCCATCTAGTGCTTACTTTTTTCCTAAGGCGAAACTTGCAGCTGAGGATTCTCCACTTCTACTCGATTATGAGATTGATGTGAGATCTGGAACTGGGGAAATGCCTGCTGAGCAAGTACAGGGAAAATCCTGGGCTAGGGAATTGGAAGAATTAGCCTCTGAGCATCCGTATATTATTGACACCCCGCAAGATGAGACACCAACGATGGATCTTTTGCAGGTCAATGATGCTGTTCCTGAGTTTAAGTTAATCTTGGACCCTATTACATGGCCCGTAAAGAATATTCTAAATTGGTGGAGGGTAAAAGGAAGGTATTTTTCCAGCAACATTGGACGTCTCTGGATAACGCTTTGAAATCCAAAGATGCAAAAACCTTTGGGTGGTGGTTAAGAAACATATGAAGAACAAGAACTCTATGGTCTCTCCTACTATACACCCCTCGACTTGTTTTTTTTATTTTACCGATAAAATGAGAACCCAAACATTTGGGGGTAATCCACTAATAAAAAACCCTCCTAATTTATGGAGCTCAGTTTCAGCCAATGAGGTGCATCAATTGATCCTTAAACTAAAATCTGGTAAATCCTCAGGATATGATGGCCTCCTGGCAGAAATTTTGAAATATCACCCTGAGCAATGGATAAAGGCATTGGCTAATTTATTTACTCTTGTAAATAATTCTGGTGAGATTCCAGCCAACTGGAAGGATTCCATCATAATTCCTATCTTTAAAAAAGGGGATAGACGGAACCTTGGTAATGATCGCCCAATAAATCTTCTATCAGTAGTGGGCAAACTTTATGCCAGTTATTTGGATCTGAAATTATTGAGTTGGATGAATGCTCAGGCTTTGATTGGTCTGGAGCAAGCGGGATTTAAAAGACACATGTCCACTGTGGACCATATAATAGTGCTCTCATTCCTTGTAAATAAATACCTGTCGCGTCCTAAAGGCAAACTATACGCAGCTTTTATTGATCTGAAGGCTGTTTTTGATTCAATTCACCGGCCCTTATTATGGGACAAGCTTGGTAAGCTTAATATAGATCCCCAACCGTTGTTTCTTTTAAGCCAACTTCATACAGATAATCAGTGCAGAGTGAAATTTTCTGAAACCGGCTTATTTACATACCCTATCTACTCAAGAGTAGGAGTTAGACAAGGATGTGTGTTAGCTCCTCAGCTGTTTAATCTATTTGTGGCTGATTTACCTGCCTTTATGGCCACAGTAGATTCGTACCCATCTTCGTTGGGTAATCGGCCACTATTTGTACTTCAGTATACCGATGACACATTGTTACTCTCCCTGTCTCAGGTGGGTTTGGTAAGAGCCCTGAAAAGATTTTTTGAATATTGCGATAAATTTCACCTGCTGGAAAATTCTGATAAATCCAAAATACTGGTATTTTCTAAGAGATTTGTCCGAGAACGTGGAAGGTTGGTAACCAGACAATCGAACAGGTTAAGAAGTATGTTTACCTCGGTGTCCTTTTCCATTTTAATGGGTACTGGTGCAAACAGAGAGATAAGGTAATTTTGGCAGGGAAAAGATCTTTGCCTGTTGTACAATCTTTCTACTATAAAAAAGGCAACCAGGATATCCTGACAGCCTTAAAAATTTATAAAACCAAATTAAGACCGCAATTACTTTATAGTATATTCACCTGGATTCCAGCCTTTAATAAAGAGATTGAACAATTGCAGACACTTTTTTCAGGAGAATATTATCTGTTCTCCCATGTGTACACCATCTGATTCTTTATGCAGAATTGGGCTTGAATTCTCTTGAAACTGAAGCCTGGCTGATGACTTATAGATCTTGGTTTAAGATTCATTTTAGGCCTAATAGATTTGGCCTTTTATGCTTCCTTCAATCTGACGTTTACTACGCCAGGTGGGCTACATTTTATGAAAGCAAAATAATGTCTATGGATTGTTTCCTCTTATCAACCAAAAAGGAGTGTCTTGAAACTATCAGGGCCTGCCTTGCGGAGAGGGAACATCAGCTGTCATATCCAACACTCCCTACGTTTTGTTCCCTGTCGATGCTCGGTATCCCCCCCTTGCAGGGTAGGATTCCAGAATATTTTCAAACTTTCTCATTGTTGGTGGTAAGGAAGGCCTCTCTACTTGCAAGGTTGAATGTACATCCCTCAAATGTGACTAAGGGTAGATAGCTACAGACCCCTTTTCTGAATC
This sequence comes from Iguana delicatissima, assembly GCA_948472985.1. NCBI lineage: Eukaryota > Metazoa > Chordata > Lepidosauria > Squamata > Iguanidae > Iguana > Iguana delicatissima. Next base: position 711,288 of record CAOKZL010001502.1, on the reverse strand, counting down.
GTATATGTCATTGTGCTCGATCTCCTGATGTTCTCCATCATATTGTATTGCTCTGCCCATTGTATATAATTCCAAGGAAAAAGATGTTAAGGAGGTTATTGGAAAGGAATATCTGTTTGGACAGGTTATCAGTGGAATACTTATTGGAAGATCGGAATCCGCCTATTACTAGGCTAATGGCCAACTTTCTGGTGGAGGCAACAAACTTATGGCTTAAATTTTCTAAAAATGATTGTTGAAGTCTTATTGTAAATGTATATGTTGCAACATGCCTAATAAAGGTTAATCAGAAATCAGAAATCAGATTTTACACTCCAGAAGAGACCTTGACTGGCCAATGACATTTCTCTGTCAGATGTATGCTGTGAAGACTTTTCCCCATGAATTTCCCAATGGAAATCCACTGAAAAACTGGAATGTTATGCGTGTTTCTGGCTATGGACAGGGCTAGATTGCCTGCCTTTCCAATCACCTTGCCCTTTCACTGAAAACACAGTGAGATTTCAGTGACGCAATGTCACCATGACTTTACTTCTGACTTAGGGTAATCCCAGAAATGCTATTTTTTTTCTTTTGAAATACAAAAATCCCCCAGCTTGTATAGCTGGGACTTGTAATTAATCAAATAAGCTAAACTCCTTAAACTGCAAACCCCAGAATTACATAGGATGTTGAAAGTGGAATGATAGCACTGTAACAGTCTAGTGTGGAAATGGCCACTGAATCAAGTGTTGAATCAACATTTATGTAAATTCTATTTACTCAGTGGGTCTACTGTAGTTGGGACTATGGTGAGGACTCAGGCCCTTTGTAGCAACCTCTCTTTCCTCAACCAAACAATAGCTCACTTTTCTGAGTACAAACATTTGAAATTTCTCGGGGAAGACAGATCTCATCATACCGCACAAAATATTCTTGGAGTACCTCATTCTTACCTTTCCCTCACCTGGATCTGACCTCAAAGTTTTGACCCATTTGCCTGAAATTCATAATAGTTCTGACATCTTGCACATCATAAAACACGAGGTCACCACTGTCTATTTTAAAAACTCATATTCCACCTTTTCTGAAAGAGCAGTCTCAAGACAGACGACTGGGCCAAACATCTCATGGTATATTTGTTGTTGCTGTGTGCCTTCAAGTCACTTCCAGTTCATGGTAATCCTAAGGCAACCCTATCACAGGGGTTTCTTGGCAAGATTTGTTTAGAGAAGGTTTGCCTTTGCTTTCCTCTGAGGCTGAGAGAGTGTCACTTGCAGAAGGTCACCCAGTGGGTTTCCGTGTCTGAGTGGGGATTTGAACCTGGTCTCCAGAGTCGTAGACCAACACTCAAGACACTATACCATGCTAAAAACACATAAAAGGATGCTAAAAACAGCAGCTCCAAGAGACCAATGTTAATGCACCAGTCCAAGCAATAAATCAAAATAATTCCTAAATATATGTAGTAGAAATTGTAACCTCAGTTTGGTGTTTATGAAAGCAGCTTCCTTAAATATGGGTTCCATTGGCTAATGAAGAATGTATACAGTTCAGTGAAAGAAAGAGACCAAGAATGTGTTCCTAAACACTATGATAAGAACATGCAAGATAAGTATCTTCATCAGGCATCCAATACCAGTGGTGGCTCAACATACAAGGAGTGGCAGCTCCACTGCTCCATCTCCTCTGCAGGCAGTTCCAACACCCTGTTCATGCTGAAAGTGACAGTGTAAAGAGAAGAGAATCCTCTATCAATAGAGACAGATCAAGCAATTTGGAGCCCATATATTTCCTTTGAATGAATTTGTTCCATATCTCTACAGTAATAAAGAGAAAAATATCATTATAATTTGTTATGCTGCCTTCCACAAATGTATGTGCAATATTCTATAGAGATTATATTAATAGCAGGTATTAAAGATTTAAAAATCTTTTTTTATACTTTAATTGAAAGGGCAGTAGTCCAACAGGGATTTTAAAGTTTACAGAAACTTTATGGTATATTTCACTACATGAGTTCTCAACACAGAGCGAAAATATATTCTCTTTCAAGATTCACTTTCAAGCTCCCAATTATACTGGGTGCCCTAGAAAAATCTGTAGCATATTGTCAGCATCCATCATTCACAAAAGATAGCAATACGTAATATATCTCGAATACTGCACACACACAAAATCAGCTTTCTGTAGTGTGGGCTGTCAATATAAGATCCAAGTGTAGTTTTCTGCAACATAAAATCTTAGATTATTATGATTTTTTCTTGCCTTCTACTTGTTTTTAACTTACGGCAACTCTAAGACGAACCTACCACAGGAATGTCTGTGTTGCCTGTTAATTTATGAGGACCCCATGATTTCATAGGGTTTTCTTAGGCAAGGAATACTCAGAGGTGGTTTACCAGTTCCCTTCTCTGAAATATAGCCTACGGCACCTGGCATTTGTTGGTGGCCTCCTATCTAAGTACTAACCTGGGCTGACCCAGTTTAGCTTTCAAGATCAGACAGAATCTGGTGCCTTTAGGATATGAAGGCATTGTGGATAGCAGGAAATGGTTGATTTAAAATGATTGCCAGAATGAGATCTGTAGGAACAAATAAAGCCATCTTTTTTACTGAGTGTGCCTTAAACCAATTAATCTTTCTGAAAAGCAGAATACTGAACTCCATGGAAACACTCCCCCTATAGTCCAATCAAATAAATAAATAAATTTAAGGCCTCATTTCTGTGTTAGCTCAACAGTGCAGGAGTTATACCTGGCAGTACCAAACACAATCCTGAAGTATTGATCCTTTCAACACCAAACTAGGAACCACTTTGAGCCCCTACATTACCCTGAGGTGAATTCTCTCATTTAGGCTTGGTGGTCTCTATCAACTTGTCAAAAATGGTAATGAGAAATTGGGCACACATTAGATGGAAACTTGAAAAAATAGAAGACATTGTTCTCAATGGTTATGGTCCTTCCTGGGAGGCAGGTGATGGACATCGTTACTGGGGAAGCAAGGGTGCTTGCTTAGGGGGAACATGCTGGCCATATGTCCTGGGCCCCATTCTGGAAGGTGAATCAAACTGAGTTGGTACTGTTCATTGAGTGTACTATCTGCAGTGAACTAGGGCCAAATCTATCAATGTATTTAAGCTTTCTATAAATACAAACTGCCACTAGTTAGCTTTAATAGATTTTTTGTACCTTTTCAATTTTGAGTTTTATATTTAAATAAAAATCAGAGGAAGATAGCTTTACATTAAGGCAGCAAGACCCAAAGTTTTTAACACTATATGCAATGAGATTATCCTCATCTTCCTCTTCATCCTCTTCCTGCCCATGATGGCACTTTTTTCCTAGGATCAACCATGTCGTGGAATTTCTGCTCAGACCTTAGCCTTTGGCTTGTGGGATACTCACATGATTCCATCTTATCTCCAATGCTATGTAATATCTTTATCAGCAGTTCTCCAATTGTGACCCACATAAAGTTCGCAGAACAGCTGAGCATACCAGTACATGGCTCTGTTTGTGATTTATTTCCTTCTGATGGTGGAGGTCGAGGATGTTTCAAACAGTGCTGGATTATTGATCAGGCAAACACAGCCCTAGTGTAGGGCCTGTGATTTCACACAGTACAGTACTACGGCAGTCTACTACCGCTCCCCCCACCCCTGGAGACATAGCAGTTAAAAGTCCTCTTCTCAGCAGTCTGGATTATGGCCTGTGATCTCCAATGCACTGATTATGACAATAATGCTGGTGCTGATGATTGTCTGTTCATGTTAGGCCCAAAACACCACTGAATTCAGCAGATATCAGACTAGTTGTGCTGGATTAAAACAGATAGCTATAATGGAAAAATCTATTTCTTTACAGACTGCTTGGGATGTTGCTAAATCTTAACAACAATCAGCAACAACCACCACCACCACCACCATCTTGGTTGATAATACATGTCTGATGAGGAGAGAACATCAAATATAATAAGATGTTAGGAACAGAAACTACAACAGGCTCATAGTGTGTATATGGGATGGAATACATGTTGCTGTTGTTACATGCCTTCAATTTGATTCTGACATCATAGTGTTTTCTCTGATCCTGTCATAGAGTTTTCTTTGCAGAATTTATTCAGGGGAAGTGTGCCATTGCTTTCCTCTACAACTGAGAGCCTCTCACTTGTCCAAACTTATCCAGTGGGTTTCCTTGACTGAGTAGGGATTGGAACCCTGGCCTTTCAAAGTCCTAGTTCAATATTCAGACCAACATACCACACTGTTTTGCATCTCTTTTTCTGTAAGTAATTCTGGATATTTCCCATTTCCTCTACCAATGATAGAACTTAACTAGAGACTTTTGGCTCCTTTGCTCCATTGTACTAGCTGGCTCTGATAGAGATGAAAGAAACAATCTGGACTGACTTTAAGGGAGCTCCACATAAAGTGCATTGAAGAAATCCAGTCTAGAAGGCACTAGTGGCTGTACACCAGGACCAAACTATCCCTGTCCAAGAAGAGCCACAATAGATACAGTGGGTCAAACTAGCAAAAGACACTCCAGGCCCCTGAAGCAACCTGGGCCTCCACAAACAAGGATGGATCCAGCCGTTCTCCCAGGCAACACTCATCCCTCTTCAGGAGTCCTAGCTTTGTCCAGAATAAGAAGGCTATCTCCTGGATTTGGGAACCACTTGCCCACAAGGCAGGATTGTCAGAACTAAGTGTTATTGGTTCTCATCTAGCTCATCTGTGCATCCAGGCACTGGTTCTACTGATTCAGCTGCAACAGAAATAGAGCTGGATGTTATCAGCATACTGATGACATTTAGCTCCAAAATCTCTTGATGAGCACTCCAAATGGCTTCATATTAATGTTGAAGAGTATTGGAGATAAGACAGTACAAGTACTGAGCATGCCAGAACACAATTGCCAAGGGGTAAGAAGCAATCCCCCAATTTCTCTTTCTGAAATTTCTCCCACAAGTAGGAACAGAAGCACTGAAGTACAGGAGCTCCTACTCCCAACTTGCTGAGCCTATCCAGAATCACACTGGTTTCAAAAGCTGTGGCAAGATGTCCAAATAAAACTGAACAAAGCAAAATACCAGAACTGTACTCTCTCTGTACCTGTCCTTGATGAAGGACAGCCATCAAGGCAACCAAAGCTGTTTCACCTCTGAATCTTGAGATGAATGCGGCATGAAAGAGATCTAAGTATTGTGTATTATCCAAAATCATTTGCAGTTGAATTATCACAATTCTCTTAAGAACTTTCCTCTGTAAAGAATTATTTCTGACTGTGTGGTGGTGATTAAGAAACATGGGGTCCAGGGTTGGTTTCTTTTACATATCACTATCTCCTTAAGGGCAGCAGGCACCACTCCTCCAAGCAAAGAAGCATTTACCACACCTTGGATTCACTCCACTGCAAAAAAGAGGAAAAACTCACCAACAAATATGCAGGAATTCACTGGGCACACTTATTTTGCATACAGCTAAATGAGATCTGTCTGGGTGTTCAGTATGCCAAACACACAGGAAGTGAACACATGAACTAACCACATTTAGATATACACACCATAAGGGGCCAGCAGGAATATGTATGGCTAGCCCTACAGCTATATACATGAGGCATACTTGCTCAGCCAACACATTATTGACATAAGACTGAAAAAAACCACTTCTACAGTGGGGGGCTCTCCTCCACAGAGATGGGAAACCTGGTCATTCAGGGTTCCTATCTCTGTAGAAGAAACTCTGAGTATAGAAGGGTCCACCTCAGACTAAAATAGTTCATATGTTGGTCAGCGATATGCACGGGGTAAGGTTAGCCTAGCACGTACACACTGGCTCCTTCATGTATTCAGTACTCAATGGTGCCAGACACCTGAACCGGTGTCTGGTGACAGACTAATCTTACCTCTTTTTATGATAGGGTTACGAGCTTGATAGATGACAGGAATGCTGTAGATGTAGCATATCTTGATTTCAGTAAGGCCTTTGACAAAGTTCCCCATGACATTCTTGCAAAGAAGCTAGTAAAAATGAGGGCTGGACAGGGCTACTTTTAGGTGGATTTGTAATTGGTTGACTGACCGAACCCAAAGGGTGCTCATGAATGGCTGCTTTTCATCCTGGAGAGAAGTGACTAGTGGGGTGCCACAGGGTTCTGTCCTGGGCCCAGTGCTATGCAACATCTTCATCAATGACTTGGATGAAGGAGTAGAGAGCATGCTGATCAAATTTGCAGATGACACCAAATTGAGAGAAGTTGCTAATAGCCCAGAAGACAGGATCAAAATTCAGAATGACCTTGACAGACTGGAGAGCTGGGCCAAAGCTAACAAAATGAACTTCAACAGAGAAATGTAAGGTCCTACACTTAGGCAGAAAAAATGGAATCCACAAATATAGGATGGGGGACGTGTGGCTGAATAGCAGTACGTGTGAAAGGGATCTAGGAGTCCTGGTAGATCACAAGCTGAACATGAGTCAGCAGTGTGATGCAGCAGCCAAGAAAGCCAATGCAATTCTTGATTGCATCAATAGGAGTATGGTGTCTAGATCGAGAGAGGTAATGGTACCACTCTATTCTGCCTTGGTTAGGCTTCATTTGGAATACTGTGTCCAGTTCTGGGCACCTCAATTCAAGAAGAATATCGACAAGCTGAAATGTGTCCAAAGGAGGGTGACCAAAATGGTGAAGGATCTGGAAGTCATGCCCTATGAGGAATGGTTTAGGGAGCTGGGTATGTTTAGTCTGCAGAAGAGAAGGGTAAGAGGGGACATGATATCCATGTTTAAATATTTGAAGGGATGTCATGTTGAGGAGGGAGTGGGCTTGTTTTCTGCTGCTCGAGAAACTAGGATAAGGAGCAATGGATTCAAGCTGCAGGAAAGGAGATTTCACCTGAACCTCAGGAAGAACCTCCTGACAGTCAGAGCTGTCTGGCAGTGGAATATGCTGCCTCAGACTATGGTTGAGTCTCCTTCTTTGGAGGTTTTTAAGCAGAGGCTGGGTGGCCATCTGTTGGGAATGCCTTTGAAGTGTGTTCCTGCACAGCAGGGGGTTGGACTGGATAGCCCTGGGGTCTCTTCAAACTCTATGATTCTATGCGTATCAGGGTAGATATCAACACAACAAAAATTACTGTGATTTGTACATGTCTGCCAAGAAATACTAAAAAATTTATCCCTGGTACTAAATAAATACTTTGTGATACACTATTCAGCTTTGGTTTTCCTTGTTTCTGCTATGTTGTTGATAAAAAGTTTCAAAGAAAATGTTGTGCTTGACAATCTGATGGGATTTAGCAGAAAACGTCCAACTGCATCTGACAAGCAGCCAACGAGTCTCCTATGGTCAAAACATGCAAGGGAACAGTGGCTTTTTTTTTCTTTTCAGTTTGTACTCTTATTCTGGTCAGTGTATGGACAAATACAGACAACCTGTCTTTACTGATTATTCATGGCACTCAGGGACTGTCCCTTGGAAAGGTAGTCCTTGCTTCATATGGCAATGCCACTGGTGTTTGGGAAAAGAAAGAATGGCAAAAAAGAAAGAATCATTATTTTCTAGTCTTGGGAAGAGGTAAAATGGCCAGAAATAATGAATAGTTGTTCTCCTAGCTGATACTTCAAGACACCTTGGAAACTAAATAGATTTGTCAAAAGCTGAAGAGAAACTATCATTCCCTTTTTTTTTTTCCATTTCAAGAATACAGTGAAATGCATGAGAAAAAAAAAGGAAGCAGCGCAAGGTATGTTTTAAATAGAAGTTCTTGACTAGAATTTCATTCATTGCAGTACATAGTCACAGGTTAAACCCAATTTTACAGCGGCCAAGGACTCCTATGGCACATTTTCCATTTAATCCAAATAAGAGTCAGAAGCCAATCAGAAGATGCCCCCTCAGACTCTCAGAGTAAACAGCCAGCTGTTTCCAATATCATCTGAATTTTTGAAAGCTATCTGTTTCTCACTGCATCTGAACTCTCCATTTTACTATCTTCAGAATTTCCCCTTCAGAATACTCAAAGACCATCCTTTCATCCTTAGTAAAAAACACATATTATATTTCCCTCCAGTAAAGCCATCTCTTTCACAATCACATACAAGTATAGCACTTTGATAAAACTTTGTCTGGCACAATGGCATCCTATGGAATCCAGGTGTTTATGAGGCATTTAGAATTCTCTGCCAAAGAGCATGAGAGCTTCAATAAAGTACAAATGGCATGATTCTGTAACATGCAGCCACAATTGTTAATGTGCTATGTACGTGCTTTAATTGTGTAGTGTGAAAAAGACCAAGGGAACTTCAGCAGAGAAACTCCACCCATCTCACTTTACTTACGTGCATGCATAAGCCATCTCAGAGCAGAATTCAGAAACACTGTCTTTTGGGGTTACAATTCCCAGAACAAAATGACCAACCTGGCCTGGGAGTTTATTGCAGGACATTCCAGGAAGAAGCACTGTCAGCTTTAACCAGTTTTTACTTCTTTTCCATGGAAGTATTGCTATGGTATATCTTCCTCCTTTTTCCTGAATTTCCATTTGTTAAATAAAATGTAATGCACAGCTGCACAGGTTGCACATTTTAAACATACTAGCTATAAATTTTCTTTCTGCCACTACTCCATTATGCTGTTGGTGCCATGATTTACAGTTTAAAATTGTGATTTAATGGCAATTAAAGTAACTAGCAGAAACATGATGAAACAAAGATTATGCAAAAATAATAATCAGATATTCATTTAAAATGTCTGCATCATTACAAAAAATCCATGAACAGAGGTGTGAGATGGAGGGGGAGTGGAACAGAAGGTGCTTCTTTAAATGAGGTTTCCACAATGAGGTATCTTCTAGGTAACTGCTATGCAATAAACTGACACTGAAAAAACATATGAAGGGCATCAATCAAGATAAAAGTGAACAGAAAATGAGATGCTTCAGGCCACAACAGCTTTTGAAATGGCATCCACAGCAATAAACAAGTTTGGAGGAAGGAAATAAAACAAAAGTAACACTAGGAAATAAATGGATGTGCCTTAGAACACTCCATCTGGTGATGGGGTAGCTTTCCACTGCCAGTGAACCATTTACAAAAAGCTTATTTAAAAATTAGCTTTCTGTCTGGATATCCAGTGGATGTGAATTAATCATGCTGATGTATTTTAGAAAACCTGAGACCAATGTCAAGCAATTGTTCACTGGAGCAAGCAGGCATTCTTTGTGAAAACTTGCCAACAGATGAACTTGACTTAACAGACTGTTGCAAGCAATGAAAACAGAACTAGCTTTCTTAAAAGCACATTTAATGCAATGGCATACTCTTAACAACCAGGGCTTATGTTAACAGTTTGTTGTTCTTCCCATGGTGCCAACACGAGGCCACAATGGCACCATATTGGTGGGTGAACAAGAGCATTTTTATCTCCCTTTTCCATCTTACAGACCAGAATGACAAACAGAGTCCTCTTTCCCACATTTATCCTATCTTCTTCTAACAAATTTGTGAGATAAGTTTGGCCTGTTACTATTGTTCTGCCTAAAAAATATACTTATCACTTGTTGTTAAAACCTCAGACATCTATTAAACATTCTATTTTGCAGATAAGCACTGACACCAGAGCCTGAATGCTGAACTAGATAAAGTACTAGGTAAACTAGGAAGGTCTAGTTTCAGTTTCCTCACAAAGCTGTAAAGCTACACGAGTGTCTAGAGCAAGTCTATCCTAGTTCAGAAGGTGAGTGTAAATGAAGTGAAGGTAATCCATATATTTTACTTTGAGCTCCTTGGTGAAATTGGGCTATATCATTAGATAAATTAAGATACATGTTCAAGAACACTCAGCAAAACCATGCATGACCCTGGATTTGAAGCAAGATGTGTTTATGCAAAGTTCCCCCAACCACTACCAGTAGGAAGTAAAAGTAACTCAAAATGGAATTGGATGGGAGACTGCTAATGAGTACCAGATCCTGTAGGCTATATTTTAGAGGAAGGAACTGGCAAAACCAAATCTGAGTACTCCTTGTCTAAGAAAACCCTATGGAATTCATATTGTTGCTATAAGTCAACTGGCAACTTGTGATGAGATCTATGTAGATATCAGCAGCATCACTATTTGCTTCTACACAGCATGGTTATTTCAAGACAGGGAAGCAGGATGAAAACTCTCAGGATGAAAACAGATGGGTACTGCTGATTTAAGATGACTTTTTGTCTAGCATTCTGAGTGATTTCTGACAGCCAACCCAACTTTATGAGTAATATACTGTGTATTTACTTTTTCAGTTGGTCCAAAGAGTTTCAGATTGTTAACTGGGACTGGCTACAGGGAACATTGTGGGGTTCTGGTTACACCTCTAGTTATACCTCTGCCACTGCCACCATCATCATCTTTATTTATATCCTGCTTTTCTCCTCAAAAGAACTCAAAGTGGCCATCAAATGTGAAGACTTCTACTTAGCTCACCCACTACCACCAAATATGAGGACTTTCCCTTATATCCACTTCTGCCACCAATATAAGGTCTGTCCTACCACCATGGCCACCAATGTGGAGATTTACTAGAGGCCCTCATAGTTCCTAAGATACTATTCATCCACTACTCCTATGAGAATCCACCACTTTTTATTAACTGCTCCCACTGAGATAATGTGTCTGAATCCAAGCCTTCTAATACATAGTGTTCCCAGAGGCCCCAAAAACATATGATACAAAAATAATATTTTATTAACAAAATTTGAACACAACACAGCAAAATATTTAACAGACATAAAACACATATTTCACTTACTCTCACTCTCGTCTCCTAACTCAGACTCTGTTTAACTTTCTTAGCCACTCAAGCTCTTAAATCCCACTCCCTAACTAAACCTGACAGACTACTCTTTTCATTCCTCTCCACTGTTATACACCAGCCTTATTCAAATCCCTTCAGACATTACACCAATCACCACTCACTCCCATCATTCCATTGTCTCACCCCTTCCAACAGATCTTTACCTCGTTACCTTTAATAAATGAAACACATTTCCCCCTCACAATCCATAGCATCACGAGCATCCAACTCCCTCATTGCTAGTTGATTTCCAAGTACAATGCAAAGTGCTGGTTATGATCTATTTAAAGCTCTATATGGCTCAGGTCCAAGGACTGTATCTCTCTATATGAGCCTGTTCAAGCTCTTCAGGAGAAGTCCTTCTGTCCATCCCACTACCTTCCTAGGTATGTCTAACAGGAATAAGGGAGAGGGACTTCTCAGTGGCTGCTCTCAGACTTTAGAATTCCCTTCCCTAGGAGACCAGGATGGCTCCCTCTTTGTTCTTCATCTGCTACCAAGAGAAAATTTTCCTATTCTGCCAGTTTTTGCTGTTTTGTTGTTTTATAACCTTTAAATCATTTTAATTCTATACATTATTTAACTGCTTTAAAATAACATATACATACACATATATACACACACATACACACATATATGTTTATATATTTTTGCTCTGTGAGGTTTTTTTTTTGTATAAGCCACCTTGATTCCCAGTATTGGGGAAAAGTTCATAAATAATAAATAAATAAATAAGTGCAATAGTATCCAAAATGCTTGAATTGTTCTTTTTTGTTGTTGTTTCCATTGAAAAAAATTAGAACAAAGTCATCATGAATTTTTCACATTGATTTCAAAGGGGCGTAAGTATCTAATATTTATGCTAAGCTTTTCCTCTGAAGGCCTGTAATCAGTCTTAACAACTTTCATTTCTGGTACCCCATTTCACTCTGATCCCAGCCACACAACTGTGTAACTGCACATATACACCTGAAACTTGAATACTGTACTTCATTACTGTATCTCAGGAAACAGATTGTAATCTACAAAAGCTCATACTAAAATAAGTCTGTTAGTTCTAGAAGTGGAACAACACTATTACTCTCCAATTGTTCTTATAAGTGCAACTAATCTGGGTCCAACCTGTCAATTTGTAACCCATCTGATAATCTTGTACAGTAAGCCAGCTTCCTTCTCCGATATTATTGATCTGGGAACTGAGGATGATGTAATGGTTTGCCTATAGCTCCATAGTGAGGTCATGGCAGAGCTAAGGTTCAACTAAAGATACCAACATTTGTGCTAAGTGATTACATGTTTACAACCCTGGTTCCCTGCATAAATCCAAGATAATCACTTCAAAAAGTGGGGGTAGGGAGCATGGGAGGAGGGGTACTGACACTCATTTTCTTGTCTACCATTTTCAAAACATCCTCCCTAATGGTTTCAGCCTGTGTCACAGGTAAAGAGAATGATCCAGGGAGCTCATGGAGGAACAGAAAGGCCTTGGATTCAGCACACTGAGGACCCATGATTTCAGGCCCCCACTGCTGAGAGGATATTTGCCGTGGATGCAACGTGGGATGGGCAGCTGCTCCAGGACAATGGCCAATTTTCATTTCTACACCCTCCTGAGCTGGTCACACAGACATGAATGTATTCCCTCAGAAGTCACTTCTGATTTTGATTTTGCCTGGTGGTTAGCCAAAATCAATTGTAGGGTTCCTTTTTTTCTTCTGTTTTGCAGGTGTATTGGGGCAAAGTAGCCCAAACTGCTGTGTTTTGGCACAATTTTGTGGCAGTTCTGTAGTTATTCTTTGTCCAGTTTTTAAATGGGGAGCCCAAGAAGGTTGGGAGTGTCCTGCAGTCAGCAAAAAAGGGTCTGAAAGTTGCACCGTCCCCCTCTTGCTGTACTGTAGCTCTCTGTGATAAATGTGCTCCCACCTTGATATCCAGAGAGAATGTTTACTTATAATTAGAGATCAGGCAAGCAGCTATTTACACTTCTGAGTGATGGGTCTGCACTAGTTTTTAATCACATTAATTACCTTTCTTCATTCCAGATCCCCATGCTGACCTTAGGGCTCCCAGGAGTCTTGGCTGAATCCTTTTACAAGAATTCCTTTGGCCCTTTCCAGAGAGATATAATGCTAGGCTCCATTTCAAGCTTACTGGGTTATTTGGAAGATATTGTTTAATTCATGTCTTTTATAAAGGGTTTCTCATTTTGTGAGGAAAGGTGGGAAGTCCACAATCTCAACTACAGTTTTGGCACTACAGGAATAGGAATCATAAATATTAATGATAATAATTTGTAATTATAATTATAAATATTATACACATACACACACATACACACAGTACCTGTGATGGACTCCTATTAATTTTATCTCTCATTTTCTTTTCCTTAAGAAAAAGAAATGAAATAATGAAGTATTAACCTCCTGAAGAGAGAGAAGCCAGGCTGAATGTTGCTTAATCCTTAAGAAAATTAAGAGCTGAAAACAGAATAATGTAAGGTAAAAGGACATAGGTTAGTTATGTTATTGGGTATGCAGAAATAATACATTTGAAATTCAATTGTCAGCACCAATTAAACTGGACCCACTGAATTACCGGGAGAACTGACTGAGCAAGTTCCCACTTGTTCAATAGAACTGCTGAGACTAATAATTGGACTGCATGTTGAGAATGCAACTAGATGAGACTCTTACTGATCTATGATCTAATCACCCACATTTAAGAAATAAAAACTTTTATCAGCCTATTGGCAGTGGACATAAATAATCTCCTCTCCACTCTGAAGTTCTCACTGGGACTAAGAAAGTAGGAAGAATATTAACTTTCCTCTCCTTGGAATCAATGAAATGACACAAGCCATTTTTATTTTTATACAATCTCAAGTAATTTCATTTGGGGATGAGTTCTTGCTGCCTCAAAACAATAAATTCACCAAAGAAATATAAAACCCAAGTAATTCTTATGAACTGTTAAAGCTTAACTAATGGCACCTTTACATTATGGAATGAGATCTGAAAGACTGGTTTTGCCTCTGTTTAGAAATTGGCCATTTCCGCACTCTGCTGTTATAGCGCGATTATTCCACTTTCAACATCCTATGGCAGTGGTTTTCAACCTGTGGGTCCCCAGATGTTTCTAGACTTCAGTTCCCAGAAGCCCTGAGCATTGACCATAGTGGCTGGGGCTTCTGGGAGCTGAAGTCCACAAACATCTGGGGACCCACAGGTTGAGAACCACTGTCCTATGGAATCCTGGGGTTTGCAGTTTGGGGAGGGGCCAATTGGCCCCTCCCCAAACTGCAAACCCCAGGATTCCATAGGATGTTGAAAGTGGAATAATCGCGCTATAACAGCAGAGTGCGGAAATGGCCATCATGTCACAGGTGACCCACTGGGAATGTGCAAAGAGCGTCAAATCCACCTCATTTTGACATCTTTTAAGAATGATCTACAAATACTCCCTTTTATCCTAGGCCTATCCTGATATTTGAATTGTGAATTTTAACAATGAATTTTAAATATCATCTGTTTTTAGATATTTCTAGTATTTTTTTCTTTTAAGATGATATGCATTTTAACTTCAGCCAGCCTTCCACATTTACGGGTTTAACTTTCATGGATTTGATTATTTGCAAATTTCTTCAACCCCTTCCCCCTCACCTCAGGCGTTTCTTTTCTAAGGGAAACTTCCCTCTCAATGGTGCCAATCTACCACTGGTCCTCTTCTTCCTCTACCAGCCATTGCCCGGCCAGCTAAGGTTGGCTTGCAGCCTGATTTCTCAGCATCGCAAACTCTCTCTCAATGTCCTCTCACACACCCAAGGAAGGAGACAGATGAGAGAGAGGACGTATAGGGTCCCCATCCTTCCCTCATCTTTCTCTGGCTTAATTTGGACCCTGGGTGCTTGTCCACATTAGGCTCCCCACCATGTCTCAGCTCCAACACACATTCCCCTCCAACACACTTTGATATTTGTGATTTTTCCACTTTTGTGAGGGGCCTGCACTCCTAACCCTACTGAATGTGGAGGGCCAACTGTACCATTTTAGCTGATATTTGGTTTTTAACTGTTATATATTAATCTATTGTTACCCCACCTCAATCCATGGGAGAGGCAGGTAAGAAATCTTCCTTCTCCTTCCCTTTCCCCTTTCTCTCTCTCTTCTCTTCTCTTCTCCCCCTTCCTCTACAGATTAAGAACAGATCTACAGGGCAGACTGGGAAAACAGACTTACTAAGGGATCAACTGTTATTATCCCCATTCCACTAAAACATTCTTCTTTTTTTAGAAGTGCCACCTCACAAGGCTAATTTCTTGCAGTGAATTCCAGCATGCCAACTTATGCATGGCAAAACTGTGTTATCATTACATGAAGGGATTCCTAAAGAATGGGGTTGCTTAGCTTAACAAAAAAGTGTGCCCATGGTAGATCCAATGTATATTACAGCAGTGGCTTTCAACCAATGGTATGCATATGACTACTGAGAAACAGAAGTGGTCTAAGCAAGATGCAAGTGTTTTAGTAACAAATATTCCAAGTAATATTACTGCAAATTTTAATCTGTATTATTTCTAGCCTGTATTATTTAACTTTTATTATTTTAACTTACATTATTTTTCACAGCAGCAGAGAAATCCATGCAAAGTTATTATTTATGTAAATATTTGTAAAATTTACTATATTTTCCATTACTAATAGATTCTACTAGACTACTAACAGATTTCCATTACTAAGAGTTTACTCCAAACACTACTAGATTTTGTCTTTAAAACACTACTAGATACTACAAAAACTACTAGATTTGATGTCTTTAAAACTTTACTTAATTGGTAACTATAAGAATAAATGTCCATTTAAAATAAATATCCATTTTAGAAAAAGTGGCCTTTTTGTTTCTATCACTCTGGGACTAAAGTTCTTTAACAGAGTGATTGGCTGAATTTCAGACAGGGAACCTGTGCTTGAGAGAATCCAAAGCAGTTACAAGATATCGCCACCATATCCCACATTAGAAAACTTACTCACCAGGATATATAAGTTGGTGGCCAAAAACAACATGACTGTGACTGGTACTAACAGGCTGTGCTAGGATAGGCAGTGGCAGGAGGAGAGAAAATGCCAGAGGTGCAGTTGGCCATGAATAAGGAGCTAGACCTTTGTAAATTTCTTTCTCCAAGGAAGAAGAAATAATTTTACCATTTTAACCCTTCTGCAAGCAAGTTGTCAAAAACTGCACACCCCTGCAGAGCCCCGTATCTTACCACCACACTGTAGTTTTCAAAGACTATTTACCCTTTGGAACTTATTCTATGTAAATGTATGCCTGTGGGGGGTGTGAAGAAAATAGCATTTTCTGTGCAGTAAACAACATTTCTCTGTAGAAACCAAGTTCCCTGCACAGAAAGCAGAATTTCTGTGTGGAAATAATATTTTTTTTGTTTTCTCTGCAGAAAATTTGTTTTTTACATATAAAATGCTGTCTTTGTGCAAACAGAAAAAACCAAGGGGAGAGAGAACATGTATTTTTCATCAGAATAAGTCCTGAATAGCAGATTCTTAACCTTCCGGGATTTGCCTCATTAGGGTTTCCGAATACCATTTTTAAAAAATATATTTTTGAATATTCCTTCCCTCTCTGGCTGTGAAGAAAGTAAGGCAGTGGAGAAACAGGCGGCTTATAACTAAAAGGTTTAGATCACTTTCTTTTGCTACTTCTGGGCATTCCTAGAAAAAAATCAAACTGCTAGTGCTGGGGATCAACAGGATTCTGGCTCCTGTGTTCATGCAGACTTCTGACTAATTTCATTCTTCTCCTCTTTCTGCTGATGAGAAATATAAAGTTAGCTCAAAAACATGTTGCGGAAGTCTATGCTTGGGTCATGTCTCTTGCCTTGACTAATGTTTGCCTTTATTAGTTTCACAACAGGCAGACTCTCAATCTGTATGCTTGAAAAAAATTGCGTTGGTTAAATTTCTGTCTGTCAAACAGTTTCTTATATACACAGATAATCCATCGGGGAAAGAGACCAATCCTCCTCCTTTTAGAGTACAAAGGAAACATCAGATTGGGAAACAACTACTTTTCTTTTTGTATAGAACCTGTCAGCTGTATTTATTTGCACTGAATGTCCAGTGTATTTGCACAGGATGTAGAACTCATTTCAGGTAAGCTCTAACAAACCCTGATTTCTTAAGAAGTTTGTTTTGGATGCTTTCTTCCACTTCACTGTATTCCTTTTAAAATTAAATCACATACTTCCTGGTAGAAAGCAGGCTGTTACCTAAAGCACAAAGGAAACTTTCACTTGTTAGAGAGATTACAGTTGCTCAAAACAGCAGCCACCTTTATTCTGAGAAATTATCTTCTTTGACAAAGTTATGCCAATCTAACTTTCCTATCTGTTTATGCCAGCAAACAATGTAGAATGTTTACCTTTCAGGACTTTGCTCAAAACATACTGAATTAAAACACATACATTTGTATGCATACCAGAAAGAAAAAACAAAAAATAACCTGAAGCATCCCAATATTTTGTGCGCAATTTTTGTAGACTCATTTGCTTTGATGCTGAGGGATAATAAACAAAGAACGTTATTACAAATTACATTTACATGTAGATCTTCTGTCTAAAGAAAATATGGGTGGCAGGTTAATGTATAGTCTTTCTCTCTTTTTAACTATCTAGGATATATTTTTTTCCATAGGAAAGCAATATATTCCTGACATCAGAGTTGGTGATATGCAGATTAGCTTTAGCTGGGTAAAAATCATGTGTCACTGAGTAAGGAATAGTCAATTCATTCTTCAAAAATTTGAATACATAGAACAGCACCACATGTAGCTATCTTCAGCTACCAAATATTTATTAGCACCTCCTGGGGCGCAGAGCAACATCTGACTTAAAGAAACTCAACAACTTAACCAGCCTCTGAGTTGATGCAAGGCCCAACTGCTTCTGTTAGCTTCTGCCCTCAAAGAAGCTTTCTGTTTCTCCATGAGGTCTGCTAGTTATTCATTTGTTTATTTTCTCTCATCCCTTTCCCTCAATATAGGATCCAAGGCAGCTCATTTGCAGATGAAAAGTAGCTCAGAGGTCTTCTGCCTATTTAAAAGGCCATACTTAACACAAAATATGACAGAAACTTAATTCTGTTTTTTTTGTATCCAGTCCAACACAACATCAGGGCCTCAACACTCACCGGTTAAAAAGAGAAATAAAATGTATGAATGGTATAGGAGAATCTGAAGCAGCCAAACTTTTGAAGGTAAGCAAGTGTGTGCCTAACCAGACAGTAGAATCCCAAAATAAAATACTAGAGAGCACAAACAAAAAGTTGACAGAAGGGGAAGAAGGAGAAGAAGAAAGGGCAGGCAATTCTGCATCAGTGATAAAGCCAAAACTGCATGCTTCATTCCATGTTGAAGCTTTGCCACCCCCAGGTAACAGGAAGGGTCCAATGTAAAATATAGTTTCACGGCAACTTTAAATGTCAATTTTACGCAATAGTAAAAGGGTAGTAATAGTAACAGTCAAAAAATGGACCACCCACTTGTGACAGCATGACTGACAGAATTAACTAGGGGTGGGCACAGAGAAGAAGCACAGGGCTGTAGGTGTGAAAAGGACTCCATAGCTATGGTCTGAAAGACATTCTGGTGGCGTCTTCTTCTTCTGTATACAGTAAAAGGAGGCAACAGGTTTCTTTTGTCAAGGAAATAATCTCACTGAAAGCAAAGGTAGTTGGCTGCCACGTATGTAGATCTGGGTCCTTCAAATGCCTTTTAAAGTAGTCTTCATTATACATCTCAGTCACGCTGCGTTTCGCACTCCCTGGCCCTCTATTCCCACCTGTATTCCCACAATCAGTAGCATTTGATGCCTAATTTAACTTCACACTTACTCTCAGGAATAAGCTGTCTTCATTTCAGGAGGCAGAAGGATCCTGACAGCCTTATTCTTGGCAAGCCTTTATGATTAAACGTTTGCATCCTTCCAAACCTCTGATGCCTAAATACACTTAATTTAATTCTCAATGATGGGGATCACTGTTGGCTTACCTAGTGCCCTTGTCCAAATGATTAACATCATAGTTAATTTCTCTGAAGATGCAGGAATATCGCCTTGGAAACAGCCAAGCTGTGAAAGAAGCTCACAAGAACATTTATGCTGCTCCCCCTTTTTTTTGGATCGTGTGTGGGGGACAAAGGCACAAATGGCAAGATCAAAGGTAAGTTTTCTCATTCTTATATGAGACAGGGATGACTAAGATGTTAATCCTTTCCCTCTTTACTTGGAAGAAAGTCCCAGTAAACTGAGTGGAACTCACTCCTGAGAAATCATACACAGTGTCAAGCTGCAAAAATAAAGAGCAGCATTTGTTAATTTTCATAATTTTCAGAAATACCCAGCTTCATGCAGGCTAGAAATTCCTTAGTTCCTACTCCACACAGGTTTCTTTCTCTCCCACCAAACCAGGTGATCTCTTTCTCTGTATTCACAAGCTTACCTTACTGCTCTTCCTTTCCATGGACTAAGCACTCTTTCTCTCACCTTACTCACCTACGTGTCCCTTCTCTTCCCTCATTCATCCAGGCAATACTTCCCTATCTTATGTGTTGATGGGAATAGGGTGCCAAAGGCAATGGATCTGGAATAGCATCAACCTCATTCTACGTTGACCATCTGGGAAGTCCCTAAACACCTAGCATCTGAAAGATTATGCAGCCACAAAAGTGTCTCATAAAAGAGTACAAACTGCATAAAAATGAACAGCCAAGCCAACTGAAGATGCATCTTTTTCTAAAGTGAAGCTTTTATTGGCCCCTTCAAAGGAAGAAAAATTGCTCTACAAAAATACACTTCTCCTTTAAATAGGTTTGTTGAGCTTTCAATGGTTATATTCCATGATAAGAAAAGACATGTTTAAGGCTTTCTCAAAAAGAAGAAGCCATCTTTCCAGAAGTGGAAATCCCTAAAGATGAGTCATTTATTTAACAATTTGGGTAAAATAAAGAGTCCAGAGGTCTATCTACACTGCATAAGTGTGGCACTCTGGTTCCAGTTTAACTGTCATGTCTCCATCCTATGAAAACATTGGAATTCTCAAACAGAGCGCTATTCCACTCCCCATAAGTATAGTGCCAGGGCTCTCTTGCAAAGAATTCTAATTACCTCACCAAATTACAACTCCCAAGATTACAAAGAATGGCACCGTTGTGTTGTAATGTCTTTTGAGAGACATAGGAGAGGGCAATGAGGATCATGATTGACCCTATGAGACGAGGGTACTTCCAACAGCAGACAGGCATCCAGATCATGAGACAGATCTGTGTTTTTGCCAGAAAGACATGCTCCTTGAGGAAGGATGGAGGTAAAGATTATCACCAATGGTGGGCCATGTATTGGTGACCTCTGGCCCCATGATAATAGTTGCAATTTTATTGTCATGTTTCAAAATATTTGTTTATTGATATTGAAATATTTGAGAAATGTAATATTTTTGAGTGTTCTATGATATGTATATTGACTTGTTTCCTCTTCTGTTTTATGAAAGGGAGATGTGGTATAATTTTTTTTTAAAGCAAACCTGCTTTAACTCCAGCTGTATAGTATTTAATGGACTGAGGCTCCTGTGCTTGTCAGACCTTGTCTACAATGCTTTTCTGGAGTTTGTGAAAGAATAAACTTTGCTTCTCCTGCCTTTGGAGTCTTGTTAGCTTATGAGTCTGTCTTTGGAGTCTTGTTGGGTTGTGAGTCTGTCCAGAGGAAGGTGACCAAAATGGTAGAAAGCCTGGAAATCATACCCTATGAGGAGAGACTTAGGGAGCTGTGTATGTTTAGCATGGAGAAGAGAAGGTTAAGAGGCAACATGATAGCTAAGTTTAAATATTTGAAGGGATGTCATATGGTAGATGGAGCAAGCCTGTTTTCTGCTGCCCTTGAGACTAAGACACAGAGCAATGGCTTCAAACTTCAGGAAAAGAGATTCCATCTAAACATTAGGAAGAACTTCCTGACAGTAAGAGCTGTTCAACAGTAGAATACACTGTCTCAGAGTGTGGTGGAATCTCCTTTTTGGGAGATTTTTAAACAGAAGCTAGATGGACATCTGTTGGGAATGCTTTGATGGTATATTCCTTCATAGCAGGGGGTTGGACTTGATGGACCTTGTGGAGTCTTCCAACTCTATGATTCTATATTAATTGCAACAGCAGACATTATAACCATGGCAGTTAAAATGGTATCAAAGTGCTATAATTGAGTAGTGTGGATATATCCAAGCATAGGTGAACTCCAACAGTGGTACCACTGCAGCCGCTAACCTACCTCTATTCCTCATTTGCTTCTGAGGGGAAGTTATTGACTACTTCAACCCCTTTCCCTCAAAAGTGAGCATATTTGATAGTGACAGTATGACTGTAAGGACATAGAGTCATTTCTTTCTCAGCCCATTATTTGGCCTCTTCTCAAAATTTGGGTTTCCAGGTGATTCACAAGGATTAAAACAAATAGAAATGAAAGCAAATAGCAATGAAAACATGTTAGAATAGCATTAAAAGCAGTTTGAAACATATCTATTAAAAAGGAAAATAAAAAGTACTCCACACTATTAAAATCCCTTTCCTTGTTTTTCTTCTTTCTGTTCTCCATCTTCATTTGCTAAGAGAATGAGTAGGAAGCCAGACTAAGCTTCCTTGCTAAGGGAGTTCCTAAGCCACTGAGAAGGCCTTCTCCTATGTTCCTTCTAGACTGGCCTGTGAGCAAGCATCAAAGATGTACTGGGAAAGGTTACTTTGGATTTGGTAAAACTGTAGCTTGCATAATAAACCCACATAAAAGGAAAGTTTCCTATACAAAGTCAGAAACAGAATTAAGGATGACATACCTTCAGCAAGCCAGACATCACAGAATAATATAGTGTGGATTCTTGTAGGATTGCCATACATTCAGAATGTGCCTGTTGTGTGACTTGCTCATGCATTTAAGGCATTATTAAGTGATTCAAATGTATTCATGTAATTGTGGTAATGACATCTAATTGTGCAATTAGTGCAAAGACATGCAATCATGTAATTAGGCTGTGTAATTACAATATGTAATAATATTAGACTGTTGTACAAATCCTATTTTTTTAACTACAGGAAAAAAATGCATGCATATGGTATTAAAAGCACCACTGTACTAAAATGCAGAAGAAGGTATAAATATATCAAAGTTGAAAGCCCTCCCAGAGAGAAGAATTTGTACATGAAACGCTAATGGCTCTGTAATAGTAGTTCTTTAGGGCACCACAATTATTATAGGGTACTTTCAGGAAAATTGGGTTTAATACTTAAGGAAAGTTAATTTTGTTCTGATTAGGAAGAGGCAGCTTGCAGAAGGCTACTTTGATGTAATGAATGAGAGGGATTCAATTGCTTTACATATTTGACTTAACAGCCATCCTGAAATGTACATATGTGATTGACACTGGAGTTTTGTGTGTGGATATGCTCACTCTCAGCACCTGAAATCACCTAAACAATTAAGGTAAAGGTGTAACACATTCCTTGCTGACAAAGGTGCAGCTGGACATTGTGTCAAGATGGTCTTCTCTTGCATCCCCAAGCATCAGTGTGCTCTTATGGATCAGAGACTTAAAGGAAAATGAGACATCATGAACCAGAGCCTTCTCTCTTGTCACTGTTGGAAATGCAACAATGTCCATCATTTAAAGAGTTAAAGGTGTCTTAAAGAAAACAGCAGTAATAGGGTTAATGAGTGTTTCAGTGATCTAAAATCTCCTCATGTTTTATCTACCTATTGTAATCACTCTTCGACTGATGTTCTTAGGGATCACTCCACCTCTCCTCTCCGTCTCCTTTCTTCCCTTTCACTGCTCCACAACTAAAACTTAGTTTTCTTCCTGTTCTAGCATAGCACCGTACCCTGAGAGAGCTTTCCTATCTCTAATGAAATTCCTATAATAAAAACTTAGCTTACAGTTGGCACTCCACATTTGCAGGTTTCACTTTCACAGATTTGATTATTTGTTAATTTCTCCAACTCCTCCTCCAACCTCGAGTGCTTCTTTTCTGGGGGACTCTCAGCTGCTCCAATCAGGCTATGCAACCCTTTAAAAACCAGCCTCTGGTCCTCCTCCTCCTCCTCCTCTTCCTCCTGCCTGTCCAGCTAAGGATGGCTCACAGCCTGATTGATCAGCACCATAACCTCTCTCCTGATGCCCCCACCCCAGACACAGGGAAGAATTTGGGTGTAGAGAGGAAATATAGTGCCACCATGACATTCTACCCCTCCTTTCCTTCTCTTCTTCCTGACCTGGTTTGGACCTTGGGTGCCCATTCTCCCCACCATGTCTCAGCCTTTCCCGTGGACGCACACACATACATTTTGATTTTTGCAAACTTTCCCACTTTTGCAGGTGTCCTGCATCCTAACCCTGGTAGACATGAAGAGCCCAATCTATTTCTTACAGCTGTCAGTGTTAATACTCCTCAACCACTGCAACTCATAACTTGTCATAACTGACAGAGACTCCTATGTAGAGACTCCCCACCACAGTTGTAGACCTCATTTCCGCCTGGTGTGTGTCAGACTTCAGCATTACAAATCTCCAAGCACGCCCTAAAGTCCCACATATTTATTTTGGTTCATGGTTAAGTTAGAGTTTTTCTGAGGCTACAACAGATACACTGGTGTCTGGTGTTAACCACTAGATTTCTATTTTATCACTATTTTATAGTCTAAATTTTATTGAGTACCACCATGATAGGGCTGAGCCTACGGTGCTCTCTGTACCCTACTTTCTTGCGTAGTCCTGTGGTGGTGATCCAGGCAGACAGGAGCGCTCCCCTCAACAATGGACTGGCTCCCTGTGAAAGGGAGCACGATGGCCATGCCTCTTCCTTCCAGAGTGTAGCCAGCTACTTTCCCAGGCTGTACTGGGGGCAGGAAGTGCCACTATCGGGCTTCAGGGCCTTCTGCAGGACAGGTAAGTATGGGATGGTGGCATGATCATGGGTCATTGATGGGGAAAACCTGTCAATGATTTAATCCGCGATCACACCGCCTGGGGACAGGAAAGGAGTGGGATCATGATGACGTCATGGAGAAACACCATCATGGTCTTGCTCCTCTCCTGTCTCCATGCTGGGATGGGAGACTACTGAGGAAAGGACCTAAAGCCAGCTTAGAAATCTTTTACATAAATGATTGAAAAAAATTAGAATTAGTTGTAATAATGAGGATGGGCATGTAGAAGTACATTAAAATAAAAGGACTGCTTAATGTTTAGAACCTTCACAGGGAACTTTTACTAGCCAGTTAATCTACATAATAGTAAGATAGCCCCTTCCTTACATGGGACTCCAGCTTTTATAGGAAGATTAATTAATTTGAAAGCATCTTCACATTTGCTAGCAGCTGTCTATTTGATTATGTGTTTTGTTTCGTTAAGGCAAAATGTCCCTAGAATCAGAAGCAAGGTGGTATAGCTCTCCCCTCATAAGCACACTACTCTTTTGGTAACCATGCATAAATTAACAGCTCCATCTCATTAATTTCCACCAACCATTTTTTATTGCTTCAGAAGGTCCCACGGAATATTAAAATCTTCTTCACAATAATATAAAGAAGGATTTCATTATTTACAAAAGTAAACACAAAAGGGTTTGGGAATACATTAATTACTGCCATTGTTCTGGTGAAGCCAACTCAATACTTCTGGGATACATTTATAGCTCTGCTCTTTCAAAGGCATGGCTAACTCTGTCTGTGCGTGGATTGTGTTTCAGGTTTATATGCTAATCACTCCATGCCTTAAGCAGTGTAATGCTTCTATTGTACCTACTACCGTTATTGTTCATAATTAAGGAATTATTTACTAGCTATTAGAATGCCTTTGATATCTGATTGACAAGTTAATTATGCCTGATTTAAAGTCTGTACACACATGGTCCCAATTACCATTCTTATTTGAAACCTTCTCTAAATTCATTGTCAGTTTAATGACAGTGAACATGAATTATGGCAGAGTTATAAATGTTACAAAAAAATTAAATTTTAGTTAATAACTTAAATTGATCCATTTTCTATTTTGTAATATCTGTAAGTATGAGTCATAGCTCTTTCACTCTGTGCTGTATCAACTGTGTTACAGATACTTAAAAGTAGAAAGCACATCAGTCTAATAAGTCTCACTTGGGATTAAGGTCTGTTGAATACACAGGCTACCTTTGTACAAAATGGGAAGCCAGAACTCTAGCAAATGTTATCTCGGGGCTTTTCCGCACTACACTGTTAGAGTGCTACTCTTCTATTTTCAACAACCTGTGTAATTCTGGGGTTTGCAGTTTACTGAGGCCAAATAACTCTCTGGTTGAGAATTCTGAAGGCCCCTCTTTAAACTGCATATCTCAGGATTCCATAGGATGTTGGAAGTGGAATAAAAGCACTATAATAGTGTAGTGCAGAAAGGCCCTGACTGTTCACAAATAATGATGCTGGGAAATGCTGCTTGATCATCACTTTTGCTTTTACACCTAGGGATGTCAAAATCTCTCTGTTTTTGTTTCTTCAGATCCCACCAGAATTGTTTTCCCATCCTTGTTTTCTATAGTGGAATTTTTAAAATCAATTTTTCCTAATTAGCTTATTTGCATGACAATTTAATGCAATTTTCCCCTACTGACTGAAGCATGTTTCTGTGTGTTTTAAACAAATCATGCACAATTTAAACTGTGCTTTTTATCTATTTGTGTTTTAAATTATGTTCATTATTTCGTGCATGCTGCTTGGAACCATCTTATATGCTGCATAAATATGAAAATGGTCAAGGTGAAGGATCCACTGTCTTGCAATAAGTCTTGAGAAACATGGAAATGCTACCTGATGTTGAGATGTGAAATTTCTTTCCATCCTTACTTTGTTCCTCCTGCTAGTAGAAGCCACTTCTGTTATCGAAACAGACAGGTGGGAAAAGGTTAGGCTTATGTCTGGCCAATCACTGACCTAACAAGCCATAGTCTAAAGGCAAGATTTGAAGTTGGACTGATACTTTCTGCATTTTGGAGAACAACAATTCAAGAATCAGGTTCAAAGGTAACGTTAGCTTTCTAGCTGATAAGCCCCTGCTTGTATTAAAGCTGTTTCCGCAGGTGTGAGGAGCCAAGCAAGAGCAATCACATCAGCTTGCTTGCTTCCGAAGAATAAACAAGGATTCTCTGAAATTGTGGCTTATTGTTTGTGTGAACATGGCCAATGACTAAACATGCATTGGAAAGTTTTGCATATGACGTTAAAATTTTAAATTTATTTAACATGCTATGTGCTCCTTATATCTTGTATATATGCTGCTATTCTTTTTTGCAACAGAATTTTTTGCATGTTTTCATGGTGATGAATTGCCTGCCATTTTGTGAAAGTGTAGAAAAGAAATGGTGAATGCAGTAACAGATACAAAATTAAAACTCTTTTGGCTCTCAATTTTGTCTTCCTTTCTAGCCCTTATGTTTGAGAAGATATGCTTGAGGGTAGTGATTACTGAAAACTCAGAAGCTAGGATTATAATTTTTGAATGTGAATTTCAGTAAGCAGAGTAGGGCCTCAACATTTTTGGCCAACTCATGATGAAAAATGGCAGCAAAGGGAAATAGAAAATAGCAAAAAATAGGCAGAATAAATTGAGCAGAATAAAAAAGTCCATGGAAATTTGCACATCTTATTCTGCATAATTTATTGACATCCTTCTGTTTTCCCTAACTTATTCTAGTCTTGGAAACCACAGAAGGAGGACAAGATTCTCTGAGACCCAATCCCAACTCTTGTAATATAGACAAAATACGACACAGAGGTGTACAATTCATACCACTGGTCATACCTGTCCTTTTGTATGCTGTGTCAAATATAGGCTGTCAAATTTGGATTCCCCTAATTCTGAAGGATTAACTTTCATGCGAGACTGTAAAGGTATGAATGTGCTCATCAGATGTCACTCCTATATCTGAAAGATGCATACAACTCTGATGTGAAAATTCACAGAACAGGCATATTGGGATGGGGAAACAAACCATGAGCTAAAAAGCAAATTTAACTTCAGTATGGATTTTCAGAGCTACATATGTGCATTCTTATGTTCCATATTTGTATATAGCCATCCAAAGTTTAAAAACAAGCACACTTATTTAATCATGTTCTGTTCCCATAGGCAGCTAAAGTATCAGACATCCATTATAAGTATGAAACACTAAAACTCAACTCATACCTTACAAAACATAAAGCAAAACCCTGCAGGCATGAAACCATCTTCCTTGTCAAAGAACTGATGAGGGATAACACCTACATTCTGGACAGGATGAGGGAATGACCCAATCACCAGTCAGGATTCAACTAAAGAACCCATCCCAGTAAAGGTGCTTCAAAGATGGCAAGGCAGTAACAAAGTGTCATATAGAGATGCAGCAGGCAGCATTCTCTGTGGTAGTACTACTCAGAAGTGCCAGTCCACACACCATCAGCTGCCAGTCTTTGGAGAGTTTCCAGGAAATATATATATATATATAGCCATTTGGCACAAATGTGATACCATTCCCTGCCATATTGGAGAATACAAATTGTCAGTCCCCCGATGAGATAGCTTAAGAAGCATTGCTCTGTGGTAAGAACAATGGAAAGATAACTCAGTAACAAATACAAGTTTTTCCAAAACCAAGTCTGCTCTCCTTATGCTTGAAGAAAACTTGACAGCTTATGTACACTGAAGTGGTCAGTCTTTTGTAGGTAAAGGTCTAAATGGAAATTGCTTTAGGGTGGAAAAGCTCATACTCTCTAATCTTGGGAAAACAGAGGTCTACAATCTGAATTATGGCTTTGATGGAACAGGTAACCTATCAATATGCAAAAGCATCTTGTAGCACCTTTGAGACTAACTGAGAGAAAGAAGCTGGTAGCATAAGCTTTCATAGACTTAATTCTACTTCATCTGAAGCTGAAGTGAAGTGCATAGGAACAGACCTTTATAGCAGATCCCTTTGCATACTGATCCAGACTAACATGGATATGTCTTTGAATTCTGACCTATGAAGTCACGAGAGGTGAGAGAAACAAATACAGTGAAAAGATTTTACAGTGTAAAATGGTTACCATTTATTGAATATATAAATGAAAACTCTGGTGGACATCATCCTTCAGAATGTGCGTGGACCTATAGAATAATGTACTTTCTCTTGGTAGGTTGCTGAAGTCCTGTGGCTTCTACTAATATTGCCAAACGCTAGACAATTCCTGGATCTATGTATTTTGCTCATTAAAGTGTTTTCCTCTGCCTTTTTTTTCTTATTTGTTGTTGACTGTATCCTTCTATTGTGTGATATTATTTGCCTGAATTAAGAAAAAATGAAAAAGGAATGTCAGCTGCTCAGTGGTTGCATTTGCAGCAATGCTGTCCTGCTTGCAGACTGGAAAACACGGGGAGCAATGAATAGTTTCCAATAGGACCCAGGTGGGTAGGATGGTCTGTTTCAGTCTCTACTTCATTAATTTAAAAATGAGCCCTGTGGTAGATATACCATGGCAGGTGCTGAACTGATAATGGCTCCTATTAAATGTATTACCCAAGATGGGCTGAAGGCTCATTTTCTTTTTCTTGCTCTACAGCTGGAATGGAAACAGATTGTTTGTTCCCAAGATTACAAAGATCTTGTCAGCCAGTCTTCTAATTATGAATAAATATGGGTCCCCTGGCATACTAGGTGAACTGTCATGCCTTCAAGGCATGTGAAATTCCAGAGATACAAAGAATCTTTTAAAAAACATTCATTTTATTTTCAAAATTTTGTTATTGTTAAATGTTAGGGCTGCCAGCCAGTCAAAAAATGAAAGACTGGATTGGAATGATCTGAATGAGTTGTGAGGTTCAGTCTTAGAAACTCCTGAACGGTGTAAGCGCCACATGAAAAGTTCTCTTAGGGCATTTCCGCCCTACACTGTTACAGTGCTATTATTCCACTTTCAACATCCTATGGAATCTTAAGGTTTGCAGTGTAGGAAGGGGCATTTAGAATTCTCATCCAGAGAGCTCTTTGGCCCCAGTAAACTACAAACCCCAGAATTCCACAGGATGTTGAAAGTAGAATAATAGTTTTATAACAATGTAGTGTGGAAAGGCCTTTAGTTTTCTTCCTCCCAGAGAAGAAACTTTAGTGTCAATCTGACTACTGTTAACAATATGGTAACCTAGTTAGGGATCTAGCATTCCAGATATATCCTGTTGGCCTAAATAAGCCAGGATGGTGTGTTTGTGATATTTTTAAAAAGGAAATCCAATTTTTGCACCAAGAAAAAAATTAATTATGTAATCTGTATTTTAGAAACCAGATATGTCCTATAAGGAGAAAGCATGGTTAATTCTTCCTCTTTCAAATTTTGTTTAATATAATCTGGGTCCATGTTCATAGCTATACCTGTAAGCATTTAGAAAACAATGGAGCGTTTAGTTTGTGGACTGTTAGATCCCTTACCTAAGACTACAAAATAGTTTTCTTGCTCTAAAGAAAGCAGACTCACTAACAGCATGCATATGCAACTGCTAAGGCCCTAGCATGGTGCCACTGATAGCATCAGCTTCCTTGGGTCTCCCGTTATGTCAGGTCCTCCAGATGCCCCACTGATGTAGAAGAGCATGGCAGCTACTTGCCAATGGCCTTCTCACACATAGAACTGCAGTTGACAGGAAGCCATTGGTAAATGAGTATGGGGTCATTTACCAATGGCTGTGTGGAGTGTGGAGATACTAGGAAACGTTTTTCAATGCTAAGAGCCATATAGGTTCTCTTATGGATTTAGACACAGCCAGTCACATTCTGACAATCCAGCCATAAGTGCACCAAGTCTTTTTTTAAAAGGGCTTTGTTTCATCAAGTGGAAACTTCATTTCCACGCTGTCATGATTTCAGCAAGATGCTATATAAAAATAGCAATTGTGGGAGACTCAGCTTTTTGTTGCTGCAACATTACTTGTCTTGCAGGTGTGGGACAGAGACAGAAAATTGGGTAACTACTTGTAAGCACAACGCTATGTAAGCTTCTTAGCCCTGGTTTCTAAATACATCCGAACATCCAAAGTCTGTAGTTTTTTGAATCACTGAATCAACTGGAGGGTCATCTGAAGCCTGTTAGGAGCCATCTCAACTTAGGAATTCTACTTTGCGTTTGACACAAATCTGTGCCTTTTATTTTGGAAACTCACCCCTTTCCTTATCAGTTATACTACACCTCTATTATTCATGTGTCCATGAATAGAGCAGCCTTTCTAAACCTAGTGCTCTCCTGATTTTTAGACCATATTGTTACAGTCTGGGTGCTATTTTGGTATATGTTTTTTAGAATTTAAGCTTCTGAAGCCTGCATATAAAGGAAATAAGTGTGTCTACACAGAGTAAAAGCCAAATGTCACTGTGGAAGAACAATAAGCTTACCAGGTAGTTCTGGACATGCACCAGTTAACTTTCCCCCAACCCCAAAAGAAGATAAGAGGAAAAAGTCTTACAGAAAATACGGTAAGTGGTCCAGGGTACAGAAAAGAAACAGAAAAAGTGTATTGCATTGGTATGATTGTGTTCATCATGCTGATGCAATCACGTGTTGGCAGACAGCTGGCAAGCTAGCACAGAGTTTGTCAGTGGTTGGTAATTTAATGGTCTTGTTTAGATGGTCAGTGAAATCTCATTTCTCCTTGGATGGGAGACTCTTTGCTGAAATTAATGGGAATTAGTTGGATGTGTCTCTGATTGCACCGATAGATGCTTGAGATGGTATAAAACTACTTCCTATTTCCTTTTTCCCTAAATTTATTGAGAATTTTCAAAGTACATACAAGCAAAACAAAGGGGAAAAAAAACCCAAGCAACTACAATAACAAATACAGGAAAAAAACAAAGAAAAAGGAATAGTATATAAAAAAAGAAAACACTAAGTACTGAAGATAACTAATGACAATGAGAATACTAAGAAAAAAGAAATACACATTGGTTTCCAGCTTTCCTAACATAGGTTATAGATGATTCTATAAAATAATTTCTCTAACTAAAAATATAATTCAATTGCTTCAACTGCTACTTTCCAAATATACTAACTGTCAAAATCTACAGTCAGTACATTGTACTCTTTTCCTTGGTTCCTAGTCTTTCAAAAAAAGTCACTACTGAGTTTTATCTTGACGATGTCATCAATTTATCAATAGCAGCTAAATCCAACAATTCTATCAGCCAGTCCTTTTTCACCGGAATATCTGTGTTCTTCCAATTCTGTGCCTATAGTACTTGTGCTACAATGATCGTGTATCATAGTAGCTTGCTGTATTTCTTCTCCAGCTGATCTTCTACTTATCCCAACAAAGACAATTCCAGCTTCAATTGAACATTCACTTTCAGCACTGTATGCACCATAGATTGTATTTAATTCCAGAAGTTCTTGGCCATTTCACAAGTCTACCACATATTGTAAAAAGAGCTCACTTGTAGCTCACATTTCCAACATCTATTAGAAATCTCTTTATGTATTTCGGCCATTTTTTCTGGTGACAAATACCAATGATACATCATCTTGTAAAAATTCTCTTTGAGATCGTAACATTGTCAAGGATTTATGCTGAGTCAGGAATGGTTTCCTCTAAGTAGACGTCAGAGAAAGAGGTGATGTGGCCAGACGAGCAAGTGCAAGGTTATTAGGATCGTTAGGGTGACAGTGAGACTTAAAAAGGCTGGGTTTTGCCTACACAAGTCACCAGTTAGGTTTTCCTAGTTGGTCAAGTCATGCTGGTGACAATTTATGCCTTGTAAGGAGAGATGCTGCCCATTTATCTCCTGATGTTTTTTCTTACTTAATTGCTTCTGGAATGTTTTGCCAAGAGCCTTATCTTAACGTGCAGCAATAAATCTGCCTCTAAGTCTAATGTAATGAGACTCTGGAATTTTTTCCTGCTTCATTGAAAACCTCTGCCGCGGCGAAGCCTTGCTTCATTGTTTGAACTCTGCATATGCTCAGAGTGGCCAGTTCCTACCAACCCTGACAAACATAATGTAAATTTAATTCCCTTCAACCACATTTTCTCGCACTGTTCCAACTGTATACTATGACTAACATTTTGTGACCACTTTATCATACAGTCATTAACCAACCCTTTTTATGTTTGTAGTCTTAGTAAAAGTTTATACATCTTGCCAATCAAATGTTCATCATCTGTGCACAACTGTTTCCCAAAATCTGATTTAGTCAGGTCAAAATCATACAATTTTTAATCTGTTTTAAATCCTTTTACTATCTGTCTATAAGAGAATTGCTGAAAACTAATCTTCCAGCATTACTTCTTCCATTGATTTGATTCTATAGTGTTCTTGCTTAAGTTCCAGAAGATCTTGATAGGTCAACCTTTTTTTTTTTTTGCTGCTGCCTCCTTCCTATAAAAAGCCTGTTGTGATGACACCCACAAGGGTGTCTTAGGATATAACCTTGGTTTATGTCTATTCCACATTCTCAGCATAGCACATCTCACATAATCATTATTAAAGTCTGCATTCACCTTGGCCAGTGGTTCTCAACCTGTGGGTCCCCAGATGTTTTTGGACTTCAGCTCCCAGAAGCCCTGAGCACTGACCATAGTGGCTGGGGCTTCTGGGAGCTGAAGTCCACAAACATCTGGGGACCCACAGGTTGAGAACCACTGACCTTGGCTTTATCATACCACAAATTACCATGACATCTTAGCCTCAGTTCATGCCCTTCTAAATCCAGCAATCTCTTATTTGATAGTGAAATCCACTCCTTCAACCAAATCAAAAAGCACACAGAAAAATACAATTTCAAATCTGTTAATCCCAATCCCCCTCTTTGTTTAGCATTTGTAGAAACTTTATATTTAATTCTAGGTTTATTCCCTTGTAAACTTTCCATATAAACTTCAATAAATCATTGTGCCATTATTTGAATCAGACATTGCTAGTCAAAATCAGTACGGTCTGAAACAAAACAACATTCTTGTCAATACATTCATTTTGATCCCAGAAATTCTGCCTAACAATGATAATTTAAGCTTTGCCTATCTTTGAAGATCTTAATATCATTCCGTATCTTGATATGGTTATTTTTCAGCAACATACCATTCCTATTCATCATTCATGCCTAAGTACTTCACTTTTTTCTCAATTTTAAAACCCTGCTTATCCATCAATTGTATTTGTTCTTCTTTGCTCATATTCTTCATTAACATTATTGTTGTTTGCTTATTTATCTTAAATCCAGCCACCTCTCCAGATTCTTTTAATCTCTCCAGCAACATTTCGTTACAATTGATAGGATTTTCTAAGATAATCACTAAAGCATCTGTGAATCCTCTTAACCTATACACTTCCTTTTTTATTCTTATACTTTTTATTCTTTCATCATGTCTTATTGCTCTATCCAGCACTCCAAGAGCTAAAATAAACAGCAAAGGGGAGAGTGGTCCTTGTCTTGTCCCCTTTTGAATGTTACATGGTTTGCTCAACTCACCATTAACCAAAATCTAGGCTTTTTGTACATTGTAAATTGCCTTTATCCATGTAGTATGAGTATCTTCAAAGCTCATCTTATCTAAAACTTCAAACAAAATATCTCAGTTCAAATTATAAAAAGCTTTTTCAGTATCTAAAAATATAAGCACCACTTCTTTCTTACTGTGATTGTTTAAACACCCCAAAATATCCAGAATACATCAGGTATTGTCATGAAAGGGTCTTTTTGGCAAAAAACCACCTTGACCTTTAATAGATAACATTTTGTAAGATCCTCTTTAACCTTTCTGCTTTCTGTTGTGAAGATTTTGTAGTCATTGTTCAGTAATGAAATAGGTCTGTAATTCTTGGTCATTGATGGAGCTTCCTTGGGAATTAAAACTATTGTTGCCTCTTTCCAAATTGCCAGTATCTTCCCTGTTCATAGTATTGAATTCAATTATTTTTGTAGCAGTAAACATAACTGTTCTTTGAAACAGTTGTAAAAACCCACCATTTGGGCCTGGGGCTTTAGCAGGTTTGATTTTTTTTGGTGGC
Organism: Iguana delicatissima; assembly: GCA_948472985.1. NCBI lineage: Eukaryota > Metazoa > Chordata > Lepidosauria > Squamata > Iguanidae > Iguana > Iguana delicatissima. The sequence continues at coordinate 677,379 of CAOKZL010001502.1, read as the reverse complement.
CTCAACAATCTCACTCATTGTAACAGGTGCATTTGCCATCTGCTTTTGCAGTTCTGAAATCTCTGGAAGTTCTCATTTGTCTAGATACTCCTCTATCTTTTTTAATGAAATTTGTTGTTTTTTAAATAGTGATGTATAACAGTGATGAAACTTAATATCTCATTCCTTTTTTGTGTCTTCAAGATTAACTTTTTATCTTTTCTTTTTTCTCATATGCCAACCACTTTCTAGGCTTGTCGGTAAACTCAAAATTCTTCTGCTTCACATAATGTAGCTTCTTCTCAGTCTTGCATACTGTGATCATAGATAGCTGTCTCTGAAATATCTTAATTTGCCTTTTTTTAAAAATAATTTTATTAAGTTTTGCAAATAAAAAACATCATCTCAAATTGTATTTTTACATGTAATGTTTTGTTCTTCCACTCTGATCTAGTTTTCATTTTCTAGATATCTACACGCATATAAAAAATTATGCCTCACAATTCTATGTTCATCTCCCGTGCTTGATCTTGCATTTCTCTCATCAACTCCTGTTATGTTACAGTTATTCCTCTTTAATTTCAACCATAATTCAGACATTTTCACTTGGCAGTTCCCAGCAATTACCCATTACAATTTGCCATTCTGCTTTTATCTCATCATCCGATTTCCCCTTTAATCTTTGTGAAACAATATCCGCATTTCTATTCTCAATAAATGTCCCCCACCATTGTTCAATTGTGGGTATTTGCTGAGACTTCCACAATTTGACAAATTCAATTTGAGCTATTGTTATCATGTACAATATTAATCTCCAATGCCTCTTAATGTTAGTATTCTCAAGAACATTTGTCATGTTTAACAAATAAAATTCAGGTTTTTTTACAAATTGAACCTTCAGTATTTCACACATCTTTTTATGTATTTCACTTCAATATTTCTTTGCCTTGGGACATGACCACCACATATGAAATATTGTTCCCACCTCTTTCTGACATTTCCAACACATTGCCGTACCTGTGTTGCAAATCTTTTTTAACTTGTCTGGTGTCATGGACCATCTAAGATAGTTCTCTTTGAGATTCTGAGCCATTGTAAATTTTTGTGTCCTTTTCCAGCTCTGTTCCCATTCATCTAATTGAACTGAATGCCCAATGTTCTGTGCCCACAAAATCATTGCAGATTTCACAGTCTCCTCCTGTCTCTCCTGTGTTAACATTTCTTGATATATATGGGCTAACAGATGTGGTGGATTGTCAAAGATCCATTTAATCACTCCTGTCCTTTCTTTGGATTCTATTCCGTAAGTTTTCAAATCCATCTGGACTCTCTCATTTAGCTGCCTGTACAGAAACCAACTTAATGGCAATCCTTCCTGTTCCAATTTTTCTCTCGATTTGATCTTATAAACATTTGTCATTGTTTTCTCTAATATATCCTCATATCTCAGCCATTTCTCTGTTTCCTTCCATCTTCCAAAGAAAGCTTCTTGAGGGGATACCCACATGGGTAGCTGCCTTATGTTTTGACTCTTATATTCATTCCATATCTTCAGAAGCGATTTTCTGATATAGTGATGCGAAAAATCTTTGTCAATTTTCGCTTTATCATAAAACATATAGGCATGCCATCCCATCCTCAGGTCTGCTCCCTCCAGTGCAAGCATTCTTGTATCTTGTAAGTCAATCCAGTCTTTTAACCATATGAATGCAGCAGCTTTGTAAAATAATTGAAAATCTGGTACTCCCATTCCTCCTCAAAGTATTTGATCTGTCATAACATTCCATTTAATTCTTCGTTTTTTCCTTCGCCATATAAATTTGGTCAGGTCTTTTTTCCACTGTATGAAAAGTTTACTATTTGTTATTATGGGGAGATTCTGAAACAAAAAATTCGTCTTTGGAAGAACATTCATTTTGATAGTCGCTATTCTCCCCAACATAGACAATTTTATGGAGGTCCACCTTTCCAAATCCTTAATTATCTCTTTCCATTTTTTCTCATAGTTATTTTGAAACAGCTCATTATTCCTTTTTCCTATCCAGACACCTAGATATTTTGCTTTTTGTACTTTATCAAATCCAGTTGCAAGTGCTAATTCCTTCTCCTCCTTGTCTGTCATATTTTTCATTAGCAAAGCTGTTTTTCCTTTATTTACCTTGAATCCTGAAAATTCTCCATATTCTTGTATTATTCCAATAAGATTTTGTATGCTTCTCTTGGGATCTTCAAGAAACAGAACCAAATCATCAGCAAAGGCTTTAAAGTTTGTATTGATAATTCTTGATTTGGACTCCTCTTATAGCGTTATCTTCTCTTATGTTGTTATTTAATATCTCCATTGTCAATATGAATAACAAAGGGGGCAGAGGACATCCCTGTCTTGTTCCTCTGTTCAATTCAATCTGCTTAGTTCTATCTCCATTAATAACCAATCGAGCTCTTTGTTGGCTATATATTGCTTCAATCCATGAAAGAAATCTATCTCCAGCTTGCATTTGTTTCATTACTGTTTTCAAAAACAGCCAACTGATCATATCAAAAGCCTTCTCTGCATCAACAAATATCATGGCCATTTTCTTCTCATTATGCTTTTCATAATATTCAATTATATTCAATACTGTTCTTATATTATTTCTTAAACATCTTTTTGGTATAAAACCATTCTGATCTTCATGAATAAGCTCAGACAAAATCTTTTTAAGTCTTGTTGCAAGGATTGAAGCAAAAATCTTATAGTCTATATTCAAAAGTGAGATTGGTCTATAATTTTTGACATCTGTTCAGTCTCTGCCTTCTTTAGGAATTAGCACCACATTTGCCTCTCTCCAAAAAAATCCAAACAATCTTATTCTTTAGTCCATACAGCCAAAAAAAAAAAAAAAAGAGAGAGAGAGAGAGAGAAAAGAGAAGCTGAATCAATGTTCCAGTAAATCTATCCTCCCAATCAGGAAAAAACCATAATCCAGAATCAAGGTTCAAATACAACTCTCTTCCAAACCTTTACCCTTCAAAAATGATTTCAAAACAAGGGAAAAATTTTAAAGTCTCAAATCTACCTGTTCCTTAGTCAGTCCAGTCATTGTTAGTCATTGTTAACCAAACAGAAAAGGCATTTGGCAGTCACTTCAAAAATAGGCAGCCGCCCCTTTAAGAGAAACTCAAAGCCAAAATGTACTCACTTCGCGTCTGGGTCCGTTTGTTCCTCTGCTTACTGTTGCAAGTCAAAACCAGGTGTGATATTTTTGAAATAAATCCCTAGATCAGATGCTTACTGTAATCTTAAAGGCTTCTTCTTTTAAAAATTGGCAGCGGCGCTTGTGCTGCTCTCGCGGTGATCTCGCTGGCTCCGTCGTGGTCCTGCGATCCCTTGGTGGCTCCACTCTTCCCCTTCAGGCAAACTCCCTTTGGGGAGAGCCACTCCCCAATTCTGGGGTCCCCTTTGGACCTCTTCCGCACCTCCTTTACCGGGGGGTGGGTGGCAACTGCTTTTGATGTTAAAAAAAAAGCAGCTGGAGTCCAGCGGGTGACAGTTCGGAGCTGCACAATTGTGCAGCTTCAATCCGAGCTGCCGCTCACACACGTCATTAATATCCTTTAATTTGCCTTTTTTGTGGGGGATTTTATCAGCTCTTCTTTACTTCTGATCTCCTCTAAAAGTAACTGCATTTTTCCTTGCCTCTTCTTTTTAAATTCTGTACTCTGTTGAATAAGGCAGCCTCTTATAAATGCTTTATGAGCAGTTCATATTACTCTAATATCGGTGCTTTTTTCCAATTATTTTCAGAATATTTTGCCAATTGTTTTTTTACATATTTTGAAAATATTTTCCTTTTTTTATTCTATCTTTATTCATCATTATGTTCATCCAATCTTTTAACTTGCGTATTCCCTGCTTTTCTAATTCCTTCTCTAATTCCTTCTCTAGTTCATCCCTCAAATTTATTGGAATTTTTTCCATAATCACTACTGGAGTTAATGGTGAGGAAGCCAGCATTAGTTTTTCCTTGTTTTTCTTCCAAATTTCTAATATATTTTTAAAAGGGAGTTTTCTATTCTTTCTATTTCTCTCTTGACTGGATTCCAAAAACAGATATTCTCTAATCTCTTCTCAATTTCTTTTGTTTCCATCTCTAACCCTTCTAAATCCCTTTTTCCTGAGACTCCATCTATAATATATTTCAATTGATTTGTACTATAATACCATTTTAAGTTTGGGAGGTCCAATCCACCTTCTTTTTGGGATCTGTATCAAAATTTCTTATTAATCCTCGCTTTCTTATACCCATTACAAAAAATGTTCAATAATAACTGCCAATTTTTCAGTTCTATTTCTGATACTTTTATTGGTAACATCCTAGATAAAAAATTAATCTTAGGTAATATTTTCATTTTTACAAATGCAATTCTTCCAAACCATGATAATATTTTTATATTCCTCTAATTTCCATTTCACTTCTTATCTTAATTTATTATAATTTTTCCCTGTAATATTTGTAAATTTTTTGTAATGTTTATTCCTAAATATTTAATTATTTCTTTCATTTTAATATCTATTTTTCGTTCCTTCAAAAGTCTTGCTCTTCTGTCTTAGTATAAACAACGTTAACTCCGATTTTACCCAGTTTATTTGTAACCGTTATTTCCCCAAATTCTTTTAAATGTTCATTTACTCTGTCCATTTTCTTTATTGAATCTTACCAGCAAATAAACTCACTTCATTCTTTTCCTTGGTCCCAATTCGTTCCAAATTTTGATTATTTCTAGTAACATATGCCAAAATTTCTATAACAACCACAAATAAAATCAGAGATAACGGACAACCTTGTTTTGTACCTCTAGCTATTTGGATTTGTTTTGTTAATCCATCATTTACCATTATCACAGCTTTATTATGTGAATATAACTGATTTATCAATCCCGTAAATTTTTCACCAAATCCCAATATTTTTAAAGTGATTTTTAATGCTGGCCATTCCACACAGTCAAAGGCCTTGTATATATCCAATGTCATTATCCCTTTTTGTTTACTCCTCTCAATTATATTTATTTTATTTAATACTCTACCAATTAAATTTGACATCTGTCTTCCTTGCACAAAACCACATTGATCTTTTTGCAAATATTTATAAATAAATTTGTTCATCCTTTTTGCCATTACTGCTGTCAATATTTTAACATCTTGATTTATTAATGATATAGGTCTATATGACCCTGGATCCGTCAAATCTTTATCTGGTTTCAGAATCAATATTATTAAAGATTGTTCCTACAATGGTGGGATCCTATCTCCATTTATTATTTTATTATATAATACTTTCAACTTAGGTATTAAATTCTTTTTGAATGTTTTATAATATTCTGGTCCCAACCCATCCATTCCTGGTGATTTCTCTCCTTTTGAATTATCTATGACTTCTTCTATTTCGTTTTCTGAAACCAGTTGTTCTATCAATCCCTTATCCTCCTCAGTTATTTTTGTTTTTCAATTTTTTTCAATATATTCCTCAATATTATTCACTGATATTTTCCCTGCTGAATATAATTCTTGATAAAATTCTTCAAATATTTTTATTTTATCTTTCATTATCCTACATAACCTACTTGTTTTATCTTTAATTACACCAATCATATTTCTTACTTTTTTAGACTGTGCAGATATGGCCAGCATTTTCGAATTCTTATTGCTATATTCAAAAAAATCCCTCCTCAAATATATCAAATTATTTTGAAAACATTTTCATCTTGAAGCAAAGCTTCATTCAGTCTCCAATTCCCTCCTGCTTTCTTCCCCCTCAAAGTTAAAACCCCAGGGTTATGACCCCAAAAGACCTTTCGTAAAATATCCATTTTTGTTATATCATTTGGTAGTGTTTTTGAAATCAAAAACATCCCAATACTCAAAACAGATTTATGTCTCTCAGACAAAAATGTAAAGTCTTTAACATTCCCATACTTAAATCTCCAAGCATCTGCCACCCCCAAATTACTCATTAAATCAAAAAACGCTTTTGGAAGTTTTCCTTGTTTAATCTTAGTATTTTTCTCAGAAGATCTGTCCATCTGTGGAGAAATCATATCATTCCAATCCCTGAGAAGCATCCAGCTGTCAAAATGACTATGAAAAAGTTTGGAGAGAAATTAAAAGAGATTTAGGAAAATAGGGAAAGTTAAATTTGTCCCTGTTGGGTAGTATTGCACTTATAAAACCAAATGTGTTGACAAGGGATTTATTTCTCTTTCAAAAAATCCTTTTTAACAGAAATGGAATATTTTTAGTGCAATGACAGAAAGAGATTCTAGATTTGCTTGGCAGAAAAAAGAAATCCAGAATACAAGTTAAAACAGTGCACAAAACTAACGACTTTGCGGAGGTGGGCTTGGAAGTCCCTAATGCTAAATTGTATTATAAAAGGATGTTGTTTTGTAAGGCTGAAGGAACAGATACTGCTTAGATATGTGAAATTCTTGGAACTTGAAGGCCACAGTTTTAAGGTCTGGGTGCATAGTTATCTTTGTGTGATAAAAGCAAGCGCTGAATTTAAAAATCATTGTATTAGAAAGACTCACATATAAGTTTGGTATGAGTATAAACAGAGTTTTTCTCAGGATAGTATTCGCCACCTCACTGCACGAAGCCATTTTTAGGGAAAGAAATGGTTTCAAAATGTGAGATGGTTGCTTTATGATGATCTTTTGTATTTTGAACAAGATAGCTGGAGGTTTAAATCAATGAGATGCTTTTTAAAGAAGGCAAAGATCTTAACTGGTTTTTTAAATATACAACTTAAGGGCAGATTTGATTAAGGTAAAAGAAATGCAGCCAGAGAGATTAGAAAAAAATGAGTTTTATTTAGAGCTGTGTAAAGATGATAACTATGTGATTTTTAAAAGATATAAATTGCTTTTGAAATTAGAGATAGAAAATGCACTTGTAAAAGAATACATGACAAGGTGGGCCCAAAATTTTGGCCATAATGTTGATATGGATGTATGAGGGAAATGTAGTCCAAAGACGTAAAATTTACTTTGTGTAGTAATTTAAAAGAAAACTTGTATAAGGTGATGGGCAGATGGTATTTAACCCCAAATAAGCTTTCAAAAATACCTCAGAATCTTTCAAAACCATGCTGGTGACATCAAGATAAGGAGGTCACCTTTTTTTATATATGGTAGACTTCTAAGAAAGGGAAAAGTTACTAGTCTAAGATTTATATTCAAAAATTTTTAAAGGCAGATTTGAAATGTTACCAGATATATTTTGTGTGCTATTACAGATAAAGAACTGGATAGTAAATATGGATCATTTCTTCGATATATGACAACAGCAGCAAGAATATTGTTTGCTCAAATTTCAAAATGGACTGAAATAGAGACGATGGAAGAATGGATTGCTAAAGTCACTGAATTAGCCCAAATGGGCAAATTACTCTGGGTTCTAGAGGATAAACCAACTGAAGACTTTCTTAAAGATTGAAAACCATACTCCAAACTTTGTGTTACATTGCTCAAGTGCACCCAATCAGGAGTTTACACTGAGACTGGCTCTTGCAAAGCCTGCTTGGGTGAGAGTAAACTTTAAAGCCAATTAAAACCCTGTAGTTTTCTACAATTCATATTATAATACAAGTTATCCTTTTTCCCTCCCAGAGTAAAACGGTACTGTGGGTATTTGGTCACTTGCTACAGAGACAGAAAGTATATAATCTTGAATTGCAATGTTAATTCCAAAACACTGACTCAGTCTGACATTTCGTATCAGCTATCTTACTTGTATGAGAGAAGTTTAATACTCTGAGATACCATTAATAATGATGATGAGTGGAGGCTCTTCAGCATGAGCCAGACTTCTGCAAGATTAAAGATCTTCCTGCATACTGTGTCTTTGGAGACACTGACAGTATGCAGCATTAGCTGACTTTATGCTTCATCAACCAAGGATCATCTATCTACCTAGCTGAATGTCAGTTGCCAGTGTTCTTTCACACGGTAGTGTGACCAAGGAATAGAATATTGGATGGGTTTATATGATGAAGATAAGGTGGAGCTGCGGGGATGGACACATGCTTGATCTGCATTGGCATAGATCATTAAAGTCAGCGTACTGGTTTAGTCTCTTTCCCCACTCCCCATCTCCCAAGTGAACATATTTAGCTTCTCTCATGGGCTTCAGCATCTGACACAAAATATTCTTTCTATATTTGAGATGAAACACAGATCCCAGTAGCACCAACCAGAAACAATGAGCAGAGGAGAGTACAAAGCACATTGTAGGCACACTGTTAGGAAGGGCATATTTTTGTAAAGAAAGAGCAACATATTTTACATTAACCCCCCCAAACAAAACCTCTGTTTCTTAGTGTGTGCCCCAATGAATTTACTAAAGTTAGCCTTCAAGTAAGTATGCTTGGAATGGTGGTCTTGTGGTAATTTCTTGTTAATTCTTCAGTTCTAATTTGCATGTGAAAAGTGAATGTCCTTCGAGTTATCACAGGGCTGAGCAATGGGAAAGGAGTATAAATGAGTGGGTTTTTACTGGAGGTACTTCCTTCCCCCCTGGCAATACCTGTTCCAAGCAATCACTGACAAAATTCCAATCTGTTCCGTATGTCTCTCCCACCACCACACCCCAGGTGGTCCTATCCTCCCCATAAAAGAGAAGCTTGGAAGCCTGAGAATGATGAGAATTGGAGTAGCATAGAACAGTGTAAAAGAATCAAGACCAGGCTTCTGCAGAGTTTCCTCTAGTGCCCTTTGAATTACTAGCCTGCTTTATTATTAACAAAGTGCCTGGAAATTAGTATGTCAGCCTCGAAGAGGCAACAGTTTGACTTGGGAGACATAGAGACACGGAGAACGGAATGCACATTACAGATAACAAAGGAAACAGCAGTGTTAGCCTCCCAAAGTACAGGAATGCAAGCAGGCCCCACTCTGAATAAATAACAGCTAGGTGCTAAGTGACTGATGTATTGGGGGGGGGGTTACTATACGACAGAGCCAAAGCGCATACCGTTGACACCTGAAGCCCACCAGGTCTTAGGCAGGAGGTGGTGTAACTTAGTATGCTAAATTATTTTCTCATGGGAAGTATAAATGTGTATGCCTTTCTTTATTCTGCATGTCTGATTTGGGATTCCTTCCCAGACATCTCTTGGATTCAGCCTGGGTTGAATAAAAGATTTTTTATTATTATTTTAAATCTCCTGCTGGCGTGTAATTTTTGGCTGTACTGTGCTCCAGGCAAACTTGCCCATTGTCACTATCACCAACATACAAACGTACATGGTTGTTATTGCCAGATGCCTTCAAGTCTTCTTGACAACATTTGTTCAGAGTGGGTTTGCTTTTGCCTTCCTCTGAGCCAGAGAGAATGTGACTTGCCCAAGGTCATCCTATGGGCTTCCATGGCTGAGTGGGGATTCAAACCCTGATCCACAGTTATAGTCCAACATTCAAATCACTACACCACACTGGCTCTCATACACACATCCCATCACTTAAGGAAATCCCCTGGTTTGCATGACTACTTGCCATGGTGGTGAAATTAACTTTTCAAAGAGTCAAGGCAGTAGGTATTTTTTCTCAGCCCCACCCCTGGTAATATTTCTGTAGACAACTGGCATGGTATTCTGGTTTGAATGTGAAACTATGACTTGTTTTATTTTTTATATTGCCTTTCAGGTAGGAATTTAAAAAAGGTAGTTAGGAAGGGAAACAACGTTTGAAACATCCTGGGATAAGGAAAATATTTGGATCAGTAGTGGTGGTTGGAATAACCAGTAGGAAAAGCAGTAAAACCCACAGTTTCCTTGAGTTATTTGACCCTTCTGGAAGAGTCCACAGACACATGCAACACTGAAGGTACAATCCTGTGTCTGTTATCCTGTGAAAAGGCTTACTGTTATTCTCGCCTGGAGGAACATCCAGAGCCTCTAGGGCCAGATGGCACTTCACAGCAGGCTACATCCAGAGAACTTGGACCCAAGAGGAAGAATCTCCCCTTTAAGAAGCAGGGAGTCCAGGTCCTGAGAGAGTCCAAGGCCAGACTGGAAGTGACTCTAATATGTGTCAGCCTATGAAGAAGGACTCCTTGGGATGATGGCCCTCTTCCTGGGCAGATAGTATGCTGAAATTGTTACAGATGAGCTCAGATACAAAGACCTTGGTTCCATGAAGGAAGACTAGGTGGACACCATGTCCGTATCTGCGTTTGGTGCTTGTTAGAAGGGAACTGACTGATTTCTTGTTCCATGAAGTGTGGATGTGTTTTGCCCTTCTCTTGAACTACCCTTGCCTTTTTGATCTCCCTTTTCAGCTCTGGACTGGTTCTATTTCTGTATCACATTAGCCTGATAACTTGATAGTAGGACCCTTTGTGCTTGAACGCAGGATGCCTTGAGTCTATCCTTGGTCTGTCCTTTTCTGAATTGCCTGACTGCTATTTGCTTAGACTTTGGGCTGTTGGGACCTTACTATCAGAGCCCACTTGACCCAAAACGGAACACTTATGTCGATATAAATGTGCATAGGATTGCACTCTTTTGGTCTACTCCTGTGTGAAGCAGAACATTTAATGCAATTAATTAAGTAAGATGCCCCTCTGCATAGAATATATGAGCTTTCAGAACCAAAGAGAATGGTACAAACATCCTGATCCTTTAAGGAGCCCACTGGAGATTAAAACTTCTGGAAACTCTTTCCAGAAATGAAGCTTAATTTATTAAAATGGCATTCTGCTGCTAATATAGCACATGATAGTTATATTTGAGGGAAACAATTGTATCACCTATTAAAAGAAGGAGCAAATTAACACAGGAAAAGACTGCATCAGCTACAGCTTCCATATGTCTGTAGCGAGCATATACCGCATAAAATAGTCAACCCTGTATTACTTGTACAATTATAGAATGCAGAGTGTGTGCTAACAGAAAACAAATTCTCACCCTCTTTTGAGTTACAGCCCGTCAGATACGGCAATCCACAAACCACACTCTGAGGTAGACAGTTGTTTTTATTTGTAGAAACTGCAAACAACATAGCACACTTCTTCTGAAGTTGCTGAGACTCAGGCATAGGTGGAGCTCCCACTTTTTATAGACACAAACCAAATTTTAGCTATGCAAAGCTGTGATTGCAGAGGATCATAAATCTAACATCACCTCACTTCTTTAGACAGTTCCCAGACCTACATTTGGTTCCGACTTCTCATCTTCGGGACAGAAACATATTTCCTGCCTCTTAGACACTTTGTGTTCCCAAAACACTCTCTACATTTTCATTTTCACCTGCTCTGATCTCCTCCTCACCAGATACACTGTAAAAAGCAATTAACCAATCGATGCATTGTAATAATACAGCTAAGCTCCTGTATTGTTAGATTGTTACAACCATCAATTAGCATTGATATCTTGTTACAATCATTGTCACAGTGTTACAACAATCAATCAGCACTGGATACTTTGTAGCACTACAACTTAAACTCAGTGAGGTTCTACAGCAGTACTTCTATATTGAATATAATACACTACAGTGGCTCCTCCACTTTTGCAAGGGTTCGGGGCTCAGAATTTTCACAAAAGTTGAAAAATCACAAATAACTCCCCCATGAGCCCCCTCCCATTCCCTTTCAGGGCTTCCATTCCCTTACCTTTTTTGCACTATGGCCAGTGGCAGAGGAATAGGAGGGGGAACTCCAAAGGGGTAAAGGAAGGCTCACGTAAGCCTTCCCTCCTTCCCTTGCCTTTTGCCTCAACATGAGTTCTTAGCACTGTGGCCAGAGGCAAGGGGATAGGCGGGGGAGCTCCAGAAGGGAGAAGGAAGGGGCATGCATGCTCCCTCTCCATTTCCTTGCTTTTTGTCTGGGCACTTGCCTTCCTTCTCCATGGCTGGCAAAACGCAAGCGAATGGGAGGAGGAAAATGGTGGCAGTGGGGAGTTCCATGCGTGCTTCACAAATAATCACATTTGTGAAGGTCAAACCTGCAAATGTGGAGGGAGGGTTGTATTTTAATACACATCTAGCAGACTAACACATAGTGGGGTTTCTGCATCCTGACATGGCGCTGTATATGGTTTTTGATGATGAGGTTTTGTGAATACGCCACGAGAACTGAATTTTTAAAAGTCTTATGAATCTGAACTTTCAGAGGACATTTTTGATAGACATTTTTTCAGGGACTAGCAGCTCCTCTTGTGGCACAAGCATGGATAAAGCATCTATTCCCTTCCTCCTTGAAGACCTTAGCTCCAGGAGGTCAATCAAGGTGTACTTCAGGCTCAGAACTTCCTTTCAAGTGAGATCAGCTTTACTTGAAACTTCACTGATTTGCAGTCTAATTGGTGGCCATGGGAGTTACACAGTCCCTTAAACTTAACACAATTTCTGGTGCTACAACCTACTGCAAACTTGCAGAAGCTAATCATGTCACAGAAACCTGAGAGGCATATATTCAAGAGAAGACTGTCAGCCTTCTTCAGGAAAATAACAAGGCCACTACAGGAATGTGGGGAAAATATATATGTATTTCTCTCTATAATGTGACATCTTTGCCTTGTGCTGAATAAAGCTAACAACCAACAGCTGAACAGCAGGAGGAAAACATGAAGGGGGAAAAAAAACAGAGTGAAGGAGGCAAGGCTTGCTCTTTACCTAGTGGTATGATCGCAGGAGAGTGAAAGGGCACGTGCCAATTAATTCTCAGCAGGCTCTCAACAATTGCTTTAAATCCAAGAATTAGAAGCTAAAGGGTAATTTTGACATGGCATAGGAGCACAGCAGTAAAGCATAAAACAATTCATGTCCCTCGCCCTCTGAAGATCATCTCTTAACCATTCTGCACCTCTTCTCTCCAAACTGACAGCTCCCATAGTTCTATTATAGTACCAGAGCCCTGTCCTTTTCCGTCTGTTCTTCTAAATGTGTCGTTCGGTGACTCTAATGCTGAAACTCCCAATTAGGACTCTGAAATGTCTTTAAAAATATGGTCTGTCATTTCAGGCGAACTCTGATATACTTGTCATCTCTAAAAGACAGAAACCTTCCCTGGAATAGCAATAAAAGATCAAATAATTTGCTTTGGGAGAACTTCATCCTCCTGCCACCTGAGATATTTAAAATACAATGCTGCTCACACAACAACCTTATGGCAAATCGCTAAAATGGGGAAGGGTAACCTCTAGTTTTTCATCCCAGGGCCTTACAGGCGCCATATCAGCCCTTCTAGATGAAACAAGAAGTGACCAAAAGATGATTTCTAGTTTAAGTAAACAAACACCCACAGCATGCACACAGAAAATCCACAAACACAAAGAGTATGAGGGCATTGCTTGTTTGAGAAGAGAAAGGTGCCCAGAGGCCTGATTTTTCTATGGGGGCGATTTCTTTATATTTTTGCTGGGACTTTTTCTCCTTAGGGTTTTTTGGGGGTCATAAAGACCAGCCTTCAGGGCTTCATAATTCACACCTTTTACAGAAAGCAAAAGGTATATGCAGGTGGCACTCCTGGTGCGATGGTGCAAGAAATAATCTGGCAGTGTGGATGCATGGTTAGGATCAAAGATTCAATGTCTCAATCCCCGGGAAGTCAAAAAACATACGTCAAGAATGGGACCCAGCAATTGTTCTACAACAGGAATGGCCAGAACACAGCCTAAAGGCTGCAATGCGTTCCCCAGACACCATGTTTGCAGTCCCTGAAGCCCCCTCAACAAATTTTTGTAAAGAAATTTCAGTGTGTCTTTTGAGCATTTTTAGGCTGGAAACTGCACAGAAAACCCCTCAAACACGTGAATACATAAAACACCCCCAACCATGTAACTCCCAAATACCTCCATATGTCTCTGTAGTTCCTCTCAAAATAGTGACACGATATAATGCAACATCACTTCCAGTTGACATTTTGAGAGGGAGTACAGAGGCAGATTTTGGTATTTGGGCTTGCTGGGGTGGATGAAGCCCTTAGTAGCTTCTGCAGGGTGCATTTGGCCTCATTGCCCCATGCAATCGCCCACCCCAGCCTACAATACATCACAGACTTAACTGCCTGAAGGAAAGTTGGTACCTGACTAAAACACCAAATACAAAGAGGATTTCATCTGGTCTGGATTTTTAAACAAATTGATCTGACTTGCATGTACTAATTTTCAGAGAAGAATGAATCCTTCAGTTTTGGCATGTCTCTAAATCATGGAATTTTGTGGTAGATTAGGGGGCCATATTAGTACCCCAAGGTCACAACTCCCGGCCACACCTAACACACACACACACACACACACACACACACAATCTTTTTTGGCTCCCAAAACCCTATAGGGATTATCAGAAACAGTTTTACCATGCTTTGGTGGGGGGTGGGAGGGTTCCTGTGGCATTTTATGCCCAGGAGAGGACTTTTTAACAATAGGAAATAAACAAAAATCATTCCTGTTCACTTCCTGTTTCAAAAAAGCCTGTTCCTGGGCATAAATTTGCCCTGACGGTGCACAAAATGTGGTGGAAACGTACCCTGCACCTCTTTGAGGACACACTGGGGCGTTTTAGGACCCTCCATTTTTAAGTTTTTTTTTAAATCTCTCAGGAGCACAAGAGAGCTCTAAATGTGATGGAAATGTCCTCCACACACCCCAGAGTGTATCCAGGGGGCATTTGGGAGCTCCCGGGGGCCACAAAAATGTCTTTGGGGGCTGCATGAGGCCCATGGGCTACACTTGGCTCACCCTTGCTCTAAATTTTGTGATACAGTTTTCCCCCCTTTTTGAGAAGTATCTTAATGCACAGAAAAAAATCCATTTTTCAGGTTCAAATGTTTGCAACTATGTATATTTTAGGGCAGAGTTGGACAATCAAGGGCTATCCTAATATTTTTTGGACTACAACTCTCATTGGCCTCAGCCAGTATCAAACAAGATTGATTGCTTCTATTTAAGCAGAAACTGTGACTAAAAATGAAACATTTGTTGTGAATTTGTCAATATTAGAAATTAATATGGAAATCTGAGAGAAACTATTTGTGAATAAACACTTCTGAAATTGATCTGGATTAGAAAGAGACTGATCTGCTATGGGCCCCATGAAAAAGTGTGATAGAAGTATCTGGGGGAAAAAGCTTCTGGGGTCGTCATGTCTAATGCCTTGGTGCTGGACCCTCATAAACGAACCCATATATCCCTCCTGTTTCTTAGCAAATCTGGGAGACTAAATTCAGGATAATACAAAAACCACAAAACATCATGAGGAAGACTATAGGCTAGGTTGTCAGGTATGTTTAATGTGTCTTCCTGACACCCTTCTGCATAAAGACACACATTTCCATACTTGTTTTTTTTTAATACATGGGCAATCCAAATACCTGCAGACCTACGTTCCTACACATGATTTTATACTTGAGCAATCCAAATACTTGCAAACCTACATTTCCACACATGGGCAATGCAAATACCTGCAAATCTACCTTTCTACACATGATTCTTTAATATTTGGGAAATCCAGAAAGTTGCACACCTACATTTCTACATATCATACATTTTTCTTTAAATACCCAGGCAATCGAAATACTTGCAAACCCAGTTGGCATGATACAATTTGCAACAAGAAAATGGAATCAGATAAATTCAGACTTCAGGATAAGACTCAACAAAATACCTTCTAATATTTATAGTCTGGGTCTCACTTTCAACTCTTGTCACCTCTGAAAGCTTTGTAAGCAAATTTAGAGCCTTTGTGAAGAGAGAGCATTCTTCAAGTGCTTAATAACTCACACAAAACAATGTTTTCCAGCAAAGAAAACACAACAGTAAATAACTGCTGGCTTCTTTGAGCATTGTAGCAGCAGCTACTTCCCCCATTATTTGGTTAAGCCCCTGCCTGAGTGATTAATAGATATTATTTTAGCAGTGAATGATGAGTTCAGAGGAGAGACAACATGTAGAAGAAGAACTGCATTGACGCATAAATGCCTGAAGACTTGGGTACATCTTAAAAGCAAATTGTTCCCACGAATTATGATTTAAATGACAACTAAAGCTAAAGCTAACGCAGTAAAACTGGAAAACGTGCAGTCAGTACATGCTTAGTAATTGGCCTCTGTGCCACTCTGAATAAATCATTAATGACTGAGCTGTAAAATGGGTCCAATATGGCTGTGCTGTGTAAGATTTTTTTAAAAAGGTTAATAGAGAATTCTTTGTCCTTTGCATAATAATAAAAGAAGAAAATATTCAAAACATAATGTCTGGGGAATCCAAATACCATATTCAGAAAGTGAATTCTGAACACATTATGGCAACTCATGTATAATCTCTCTTACTTTACATATGAGTTTATCACTTATCTTCTGCTATTTTACTAGTTTAAATAAGTAACTGTGAGCTTTACTGGCCAAGGGAAGGATGAAGCAATTAGTCAAGGCAGTGGAACCCCATTGTAACCCAGAGCTGGGAAGATTATTTCTTTTTGAACCACAGTTCTCAGATTCTCCCAGTGACCATGTTCTCTGGAGGATTCTGGGACTTGTGATTTAAAGAGAGAAGTGTGGGGCGGGGTTTATAAAAAGTATTTGCCTCAAAAGCAGCACAGGATAATATGGTCTTCCAAAACAGGCCTACCTTTGTTTTCCAGTTTGAGTTCTTCCGCTAGTAAGCTGTCTTGTCTATTACCAAGTACAAATGCCAGGAATGAGAGGATGAGGGCATCCAGGATTCCAATAATGGCTAGGATATATGCCCAGCGGATAGAACAAGCCCCCAGCGTGTACTTGTCTGTCTTGTCACCACACATCCGTTTCACCTCTTTGGCGTCCCAGCCATCAGGGTAAATCATACAACCAAGGACAAGGCAGGCAGCTGGGGAGACAGAAAAAAAGACGATAAAAAGCTTCTATTTTCCATGTATTCAGTGTATATCACAACTATGTACTTGTTGAGAATTCGTTCAGTTTTGCATTCTTTCCCATGTTTAGCTATCAAAACCTCCAACTTGGTGACACAGGGACTTCATTAGCAGATCATTTCATATGTACACAAAATACATTGTTAGCTTCAATCCTACAAGCCACCTATCTTGTCAATTAGAACAAGGCAGCCTCAACTACTCTTTTGTCTGCTTTCCATCATTTCTGAGCCTATTATATGAACACTCTTGCAAACCAAATGGAAAAACTAGTATACCCACTGACAGCACAGAGCAAATGGGAACACTCTAAATTAAAAGTCTGTCAAACTACACATGTAAACTAACAGGCAGACAGAAGACCTTGTTTTGTTTACCCTTATTTAACACCAATGAAACAAAATGTTGAATCCAGATGAAAAAGGTGGTTTATACACAAGATGAAATATACAGTCCCACAGTCTACTCCCAGCGTGTTGAATCTTGATTAAGGTTCAGTGGCCAGATCTTCAATAAAGTGATAGATTTGCATATGTGGACCAGCTCAATAACATGTCATGAATAAGTCTTAAACCACTTTATCAATTTCTTCCTGAATTCTTCTGCGACTAATCCCTTGGCCAAAGAGATACAGAAAACTAAACCAACTCTGTGTTATACAGCAGAATGAGCTTAACATTTTGGAAATGCTCTCCACTGCAGTCCTATCCTTCAATCTTTCAATCAACATTTCTGCCTATTATATATTGCTCATGTACCTAATGAAGACCTTGGTAGTAATTTCCCAAAATTTCAGTATAAAGTGGGAATCTTCTTCTCCCCAGCAGATATTAGACTAAGGACATACCACTTTCATTGATGTTACATCCAGTATAAAGGGCTGGAGCATGAAATATCTCTTCTCCCATATTTATTTATCTGCTCACTGATTTATAGATTAAAAAAATCTGAAATCAGTTTTCTTTGTGGATTTGTCACAGTCAGTGAAAGCAAACAGACACATGTAAAAAAAAAACAGCACACATTTGAGTTCTAATTTTATTTTGGTTTGCTTGGAAGAATAAATAGATGTCATGGCCCCTAAAGGGATTCAATATGAACAAAATACAGTCAAAAAATGTAGTATTTTTGTGCAGCTATTTAATTATAAACTCTGAACAACACAGGAATGAGAATTAAGAAGGAGAATGAAACTGAACACATACAAAAAGAAATGCAAACAGCTATCATCCTTATTTAAGCAATGAAAAACATATTTACACCATATTTTTATACAATCCCAGTCATGTTAAAATTAACTTAAAATACATTATCTTCAGAACACAGTATCAGAGAAAGACCTTTTCAGTGGAATGATTATTTTGGCAACTGACATAAGCAAAGTTTTCAGCTGATATGCTTGAAATGCAGATTTGAATCCTACAGATAATCCAAATTAGAATAAACCTGTGAATCCATGGGCTTTATGTACTGATTCAACATTCAACAGTTGATGCAACAGGTCTGCTCCGGTTTAGGCTACCAACAGGATTCCAGCCACAGAGGCTGTGAGAAAGCCCCTTGCTGAGCTGCCCCCAAAGTTCCAACCCTTGAGCTCCTGTACTTCACCTTGTCCTCTTATTTTCAAGATCCCACCCTGGATCTGGTCCTTAGAGGTCTTAAGATGACTTCTAAACTGGACCTGGACCTGTGTGGATCAGTGGGTTCAATGTGGTAAGGTGGGACCAGTTGTCCTTATTTACTCTTAAATGGAAACAGCCAAACACAGTTGCAGAAAATAAAACAGTAAAGATTTCGTATACAGCAATTATGTTAAACATGAACTCCCTAAACTCTATCCATAACCCCAGCTCCCAAAATTCCTATTCATATTATTTTCTTCTTAACTGGTATTCACGCTGTTTCTAATTGGCCTAACTAACTCTTTTTGAGACAAATTTGAGACCTCTGCCATCACAAGCTTCCCTTCACAGCATGGTGAAAACTTTGATGGTTCTAATCAGGCTTGCTCAGCTCCTCACTTCACAGGTACATTTCCAGATGCAATTCTTGTAACATTATATTTACCAATTAGATGATCATTCTTATCTTCAGTCCAAAAAAGGATAGCTGCAAAGTCAACCTATGCAACACCTGACTCGAATGTTCTGATGTTTGATTTTTTAACCCTTTCAAAGGATCACAAAATTCTGTGCATGCAACAAAGGCCTTTCCCTCATGACAACAGCATTCCAGGATGGGGACTTAAGAGGAACAGGACTGCAATTATGCTTCTGCATGACGTTGTCATTGTCCCTCCCTTCTCGCATCACCAGCTGGCATGATCAAAGGGTGTATCATTGATGGAGAAACTTCGTCAATGACCCCCAATCGCACAAACCTTCCACTGCAGCCAGTCATGCAAAAGGGCTGGAAACACGATCTATGCACTTCCTCCCCTGTTGCAGCACAGGAAGATGCTGGTTGCAGTCCGGAATGATGGAGTGTGTTCCTCGTGCTCCCTTCTGCAGTCAGTTGGTCACATGCGGAGAGGAGCACTGGAAACACACTCCCATCCTGGCAGAGGCGCTGCTGGAATTGTGATGGGATGATGTGGGAGAGCGTCATCGTGTGGACAAGGCCAAAATCTACATGTTTGGACAAACTATCATTTGCTTGCGTGCCATTATGTGTTGATACTGAAAGAGATGCACTCAAAGGCAAAAATGACCTTGGCTCCTTAAATTTCCTTTCTTTCAACAAGTGTGTGTTCTCCCATCTTTTCAAATGGTCAGTGTCCTAAGATATGTTCATTTAAAAAAAACAACAACCATAGTGAAATGTCAGAGGAAGCAGCAAGAAGGGCATCAGAAACAGACATCAATAAATGGGCTTCCTGTCAGCCTCTTAGAAATGTCTATCCTCCGTCTCTCCAACTCTTTCCATTCCAGTAATTCAAATGCAAATAAGAGACCTTTACACAGTTTTAATGGTAATGAAGTACCATTTATTCACCCATTTTCAAGGCATGCCTATGAACATTTTACTGAGTGGGATGGGGAATTTGAACAGAGTCTTGAAGTAGGAGGTGAGTCTGGCAGTTGAGATGTAGGGATGAAAGGTCATGAAGACTGTGAAGAGGAGGAAACAGAGCAGCTGCCGGGGAACCCAAGAGAATACGTTTTGGTGGAGAATATCTGAGCATTATACTAACTTTGTGGATTCCAAGGTATTTCAGGATTACAGCAACTGTGCAGATTTCTTCATGTGAATATGTTTTACAAATTTATTCTTCCTTTAAGCATGTGTCTTCAAGAATTTCCCCCTTCTCTTCATGTGTTACTACACTTTCCATGTTCACATATACTATTCTTATGTACAAACTGTGTTTTGTCCTGCCCTCATTTGAAAATTTTCCCCTTTGTTGATATTTATGATTTATATGATTATTTCAACAGGTGGATGGGGCTAGTTGGTTTAAGCAAGTGCACAAATAGAACTTGGCCCAGTCCTTTATGTGAAGCAGCAAGTGTCTCGTCAGCAGAGTAACACATTTACAGAAATCAAGTGGCACTGTGTGTCCAAACAAGCCATTTATTGAACCATCTTTCCTCTGTCAGCAGACACACCCATAGGTAATCTCTCTTCTACAGCTTGTTTCCTCCTCCCCTTTCACAGTTTATCAATCAAGGTGGCAACAGACAAAATCCAACGTTACTTTGCTGATACTTGGCCAAGCTACCATTGGCCTTTATGGTCACTGGACTCAACTACTGGGCCTGCTCTTTTCATCAGTGCAGAGAACAGGCGATCAAGTCGGTGGAAGGGTTTGTTAAGCTCTGCTATGATACAACATAACACATCTTTGCCCATGGTCTTGTCCTTGCCTGCCAGATGTTTCTCAAAGAGCTGACTCAGGTGGTCAAAGGATTTACTTGGGGTTGTCAGCTATCAAAGTAAATCAATCAATTAAAGCTAAATTGGAAGTCTGAGGCCTTAGCTCTGGGGAAGAAAGATGTCAGGAATGGAGCAGAAAGGTTACACTGACATGAAAAGAAATGTTTTCATGTTTCTTTTATAATCTGGGCTGATAAAACAGGTATAAATGGAATAAGTACAGTTTGTAGACATGACATCTAAGTGGCATAGTTTCCACAAATGTGCTAACATTCTGATGCTTTCCACCAGAATAAAAAAATTAACTGATACAGAAGCAGCATCAGTGCACTCATTGTTACATTCTGCAACCTCTTTGTTAGCCATGCCTGCCAATTTTCAATGGCAGCTTCCACAAAACTTTGTCAAAGTCCTACAATTATATCAATAAACATTTAATTAAGATTATACAACTTTAAAAAAAACTGTTTTGCAATCAGGAAGTCAAGGAAAAGGAGGCAGTGCTTCACTGGTGAGGTCTTGACCACATCTCCAGTTCAGGAATTCAGATCTTGGAATATCTAAACTAGAGATAAAACAGGGAGTGTTTCAAGTGAACACCGTTTCTAATCTAAAATGTAGTAAGTACTGCAGTAACGGCCAAAGTCTTTTTACGCCCATTCAAACCTTCTTTCCTCTTCAGTGTTTATCTAACTGAACGCATTTTTAGCAGCATCAGAATCAGGAGAACGGTTAAGAAGAGCTGGAGAAACACAGACTTTTGGGGTCAAGTTGCAGTAGTGTCTCTGCAGTAAACAATGCAATGAAGCTTTAGCTGGGAAAGAATGAGATTCTTTTCTAGCCAGTCCTACTATAAGTGTGTGTTCCTGGCTAGAAAGTGCAAGATAAAGAGCAGCTACCTCAAGTATCCCTTACTGAACATGTGTGAGTAGCAAAACAGAGACAAAGAGGAATAGACAGGCCTGCCTCACCAGCTATCTCACCTCCCAGCATGTTAAAAAAGCATACAGTTATAGGTTTAGACACCAAAATGGAAATCATAAGTAAAGGGAAGTCTGGATAAAGAAAAAGTCATCCCTGCATGCATTTTGGAAGAAACCTTCAGAGGTCTCTAGAAGGTTCAGTGTTTTTGTTCGCTTAGGCAAGGCTTCCCTGATGTAGTTTGATTTTACACATGTATATTGTTAGTTCTGGATAAAAGGTTTGCTGAAACATGTTGAACTGGGTCTTCTTTTTTTGATAGTATAGGAACCATTCCCTATTCCCTGTCATTTTTTTGGTACCAAATTTTCGGTTACAGAAGTAATGCACAAGCACCCACCCACTTTGTTAACTGAAGTATACCTATAAAGGAGCTTTACAATGGTATCCAACAAATGAAGTTACTGAGTTGTAGCAGCCAGCTGTGCACCAGTGGGCGGGGGGAGCTATATGCATGTCCTTCCTGATCAATACAGAATGGCTCATCAGGGGCTGCTGGAGGTAGGATAGGCTAAGAAACTTGACTTCCTTGAACTAAAACTTACATATTATATGAGCCTGATTTTGGTTCCATCACCTCTCACAACAACTTCCTAATAGAGATGTAAAATTTCTGGAAAAAAATGGAATTTTTTTGAAAAATTGAAAAATGCAATATTAGCACCCTTTACAGATTTACTTTTGATACTAGGAACATAAAATGTACTATATATAACTTGGTTTGGCATAAAATTAAACTGATATATTAAAAATAAAGTTTATTTGTCTGATTACAAACTGAAATTACTTTTTTTAAAAAAAAATTTGTATTGCAAATGGAGCTACAAGGTTATGAACTCTGAGGACCATGTGAAGCTCTTTGGTTTTGATAGTGTGAAGAGCAGGAAACTTCTCCGACAACAGAATAAACCATCAACATCAGTAAAAGAGGGGAAATTATTTTGTCTCTGCTAGTTCTCTACAGTGTTAAGCACAAATAATGCACTTACATCCTTAACAACAACTGAGAAAAGGTGATCAAGACTGGGGAACTGCAATGTTCTGATACCATACACGGTCTTCCATCAAATTCTTCCTCTTAGATTTTGAGCCAGTAAATAGTTGAACATCTTGCCTTAAACATTATAATTATCATTTGAAAAGAAAATATAACATAATCATTTTTTCAAGTTTTTTAATGGGAAAATAGTTTGGGAAAAAAAAACAAGGAAAAATTCCTTCCAAAATGTTTTAATATCCCCCCCCCCGGTTTCCCATTTCTACTCCCACTTCCACCTCACATTGCTCAGAAGCCCTCTCAACCTTCCAGAGAAGCTTTTCGGGGGACCAAGAGCGTTATGGGTAGAATGGGGACAAGAAAAGTTCTTTTCCTAACAGTTTTGAACTACTCATAGTTTCTAAGCCAGTGGGGTGGTATGCAAAGGATAAAGCTGCCTTTGCTGCCGCCTTGGATCTCGTCTAGAATAAAGGCAGGACTTAAATTCAATGAAATATACATATATTGAAGAAACATAGGCTGACATCTCTGACTAAAAGGAAGTCCAGCTTCAGGTCAAAAGAATGAGCAATGTTTTCTATTAGTATATTTGGGCTGGTTCCAATTAGAGTCATTTGTTGCTGCTGTGGCATTGCTTTTCTTTACAGTTAGTGGAAATGGAATTAAACTGGATGTTTCAAACAAGTATTTGACATAATGGCATTATTTTCCAGCAATGTCATTGCTTAAAGCCAAGACCCTTCTATTAGGTATACTCAATATAGTTAGTCCCATTCAGCAAAAGTTCCTAGCAACTTCAAATGCTTTCCCCCATTTCACCACATTTTATATCTTCCTGATAACCATGGATAACTATTAATGATCAACTTTATATCCATTAATTTCCCTTTTAACTGCCCTAATGTTAATTTCTATGGGGGGGGGATCTAATGACTGATTTTCTCCTCTTTTTTTCTTTTCCCATTATAAATAGTGAAATACAACCTTTCCTATAAACAAGGTGGAAGCATTTAATTTAAGGGCAGAAGAACCTTATGACATTTCTGTAGTGACTTTCAAGATTAAAGAGAAAGCCACTGTGCTAGCAGTGTGTTTAAGCAGGATAGATAATTTAAAAAAAAACATCCCGTGGGGGGTGAAAACATGCAAAAGGCATACAGAAGAAAATAGAATGTAACTCATGGAGAATGTCATCATGATCTCCCATAAAATATGAGTCAAGAAATGATAACCATTCCAGGGAAAATGGGCATATAGAAACAACATTACAGAGAGCTAAGATGGGATTTAAAAAGTCAGGGAGAGATGAGGTTTTGTGAAGTGGAGGATAACTTGAAATTATTCTTCTTATTGATAGGTACTGATGCCAAGTTACTGAGTGGGAAGGACCTGTGAGGCTGCAGTGCAGATGGTGTAGTAGTGACAGAGACAACGGCAGACATCTGGCAGACAGGTGTTATATTTTGGCAGGTGGCCAGGAATTCAAACTTATCTTTGTGGCAATAAATGTAACTGATATGAAGGCGCTGAGCACAGAGAGAAGCAGGGCAGAAAAGCAGAACAAACTGGCTGTCAGCCTTTCTGCACTGAAAGCTCAGGCGCAGGACCACAGTCTCTAGTGACACCTGCTTCCTCCATCAAGAATCATTCTGGAGAATCTCTTGTCTGCGAGAAAATCTGGTTGAGCAGATGTGTTATTGTTCTTCAGTTCAGCTGTCAGTTTGGCTTCATGCGCTTCTAAGACTGCTATTAAACTTGGCATTGGCCCTTGCAATGTTAATGATGCAGCTCTCGTGTGGAAAAGATTTTTTTTTAAAAAAAA
This sequence comes from Iguana delicatissima, assembly GCA_948472985.1. NCBI lineage: Eukaryota > Metazoa > Chordata > Lepidosauria > Squamata > Iguanidae > Iguana > Iguana delicatissima. The sequence continues at coordinate 652,837 of CAOKZL010001502.1, read as the reverse complement.
AAAATACCCCCAGTTTGCAGACTACATGACTGGATTTTAATATGCCTTTCCTAGGTCCTGTCCACATTCATAGGTTTGCAATGTTCAAAAGGACACCAAAGGACATTCACAACTAAAGCATCTCTGCCAAATGACCATGCAATCTCTGTTTAGAAGTGTAACACACAGGAAACCATCACCCATCTGCGCCGAGTGTGAAAGGCGCACTCAAGCCTGCCCAGCCTGATACCTCTTTGCGATCAGAACTGAACAGCCAGGGAAATCTCTGAATCAAGCCAGGGCCAGGACAAACGCGTCTGCCTCAGTTCTCCCTTTCTGAGGACGCAGTCCCTTCCTCACTCTTGTCCCCCCTTGGCTTCTTCCTTTCAGGACTCTCCCCCCTTTACTGCCTTTCCTAAATCTGCCCTTCTCCCAGAGGTAAGGATCAGCAGTGATTTATATTTTCCAAGACTGTGGTACTGTTGGCAAGAAAGTCAGGATGGTATTATTGGTAGCGTGTATATTTCAGGATTCAAAATAAGACTCTGGGAGACTGTTATATGGAACACAGAACTTCAAACATTTATTGTAACACTGTTGTTTAAATTTGTTTTGTATCTCAATGTTTACAAACAGCACACCATTCTTCTCTTTCTCTCTCTCTCTCTCTCTCTGTTCATTCACTCTGTCTCTCAGTTCTCTCTCTCACAGAGCTCTTCAAATCTCCAACCTCCCCCAAACACACCACAAATCACACACACTTCAATCGCTCTCCAGACAGTTAAAATCCGTTATTTTCCTCTTTCCACCAGCCCCTCCCCTGGGCTATCCAAAGTTCCACTTCACCATCCAATCAGCTTAAACACTCTCAGTTGCCAAGGAGGCTCTGTTGTCAAGGCCCCCTCCCATCAGGTTCGTCACAAGAAGCCTTCGCCAAGGAAGAGTCCACCCCTGTACAAATCAGTCTATTCCACTGCTGAACAGCTTTTACCCTTTGATCATTCTTCCTAATGTTCAGTCAGAATCATCTTCCTGTCAATTTGAATCCATTTATTTGAGTCCTATCCTCCAGGGCAGCAGAAGACAAGTTCATCCATGCGACAGCCCTTCAGATGTTTAAAGATGGCTTTTTAGATCACCTTTCTAATCTCCTTTTCTCCAGGATAAACATACCTGATGCCATCAACTTCCTTCACAGGTTTTGGTTTCAAGATCCTTTACCATCCCTGCCATCCTCATTTGGATGTGTTCCATCTTGCTGAACCGGACACAGTACTCAGGGATCACAGAATTAATTGACTGATTGATTGATTAATTAATTAATAAATATCTCATCTTTCACCCAGTAGTGGACCTACTGTTGTTAGGTTTTGAACAAGAACCAATAAGAGACAGTTGAAATTCATGACATGCACAGTTGAAAATCAGGGAGTAGCTATTAATTTTTTAAAAAATCCAAAATCCATATTTTACTTTTCTTCTCCTGTGTCATTTTTGACATTTTTTTAAAAAAATCCTACTTTTCTCCTGACAGTGGGATTCAAGACAGCTAACAACATTAAAACAGAACAAATTAAAACATCTGTAAAAGTATAAACATAAAAGTTAAAAAACAATTAAACAATTAATAATGTTAAAAATGTGCATGTTAAAATATTAATATTAAATATATTAAAGTACATTAAAAACTATGCCAGCCTTAAAAAAAACCTGCAAAGAATCAAGAGCCCACACCCAGTCAATTTATAAAAGCCTGCTGGCACAAAAATGTCTTAGCTGGTCATGAGAAGAAAAGGAAGAACAGGGTACCCTTGCCTGGTGAAGAAGCCAGTGAGGCTTCCAAAGATTGCACGATTTTGGTTGGCCAATAATGGTATTGCTGTTCTTTGGATTTTGTTGAATTTTGCTGCAAGGCCAACATGGCGATTCCTGAATATGGCGCTGTTAATAAGTTTGTGTTCTACCTAAATACAAATACAAAATACAAAATGAAAACCATCTTTTTCTCTGTAAAATTAACATACTGTCCACATTCTTAAGTTACATGAAGGACATACAAGCCCACACTCCAAAATACAGGACTTTTTGGCATCTTGTTCAGCCTATATAAAAGGAATTCGTCTCCCACCACCCCCACGTGACAACGGGTGGTGGGGGACGGCCTTTGCTGTCCTCCCGTGAGAAGAGAGCACCGGCGGGAGGAGGCAGGGCATGCCCCGCCTCCCCCTACGGCCTCTTCGGTTCCTGGCAAGGGAAGAGGATGCTGCTTTGCTGTACGGGGCCGACTATGTGGTCGGCCTGAAAGCCTTTGTCAACGGCAGGAGAGGCGGTGATCGCGCTTTTGCAGTGCGCAACCTGCCTCTACGCCTCCGTCCCTTCGTTCCTTCTTCCTGCCTATCTTCCTCTCGGCGGCGGGTGCCGTGGCTGGCCCTGTAGGCCGGCCATGTGGAGCTGCCGGGAGGCCTTTCTTTGTGCAGGAACTGGCGGCCGCCTCAGTGGCCACCCAAGTAAGGGGGAAGGGAGCGGGAGGCACATCGCGAGCAACGAAACCCTTCCTCTCCTCCACACGCATCGTGGGCAAGCACCTGCTTTTCTGGACGTGGGCCGGCAGCCGGGCTGCGAGGGTTTTTAGGTGGTTTTTCATTCAGTTTGTTTTGCATTTTAGCGGCAGTAGTGGTGGCTCGCCCCCCCAGCTTTATAGTCCATTTATTTATTGGGACGTAATAGGCTGAGAGAGTGTGCCTTTTCCTTCACTTTCTTTAATTTTGGCTCATTGTTTTCAATTTCACCTCTTTCTCTCCAGGTTTGTTCCACCTGGGGTTAGAGAGTGGCCAGTGGGTTTTGGGAGTTGAGACAGTGTGCTCATTCTTGGGGTTGGGTCAGTGGTGCCAAGGGAGTTTCCAGGATTTTGGATCTGCCAGGGGTGCTGATGGCTTCCAAGCAAGCTTCATCAGCATCCAAAGGCAAGCAGCCCCCTAAGAAGGCCACGCCGGCTAAAGGGGCCGCAATAGCCAAAGGGGCCACGCCAGCCAAAAGGCCCAAGCCGGCCAAGGCCTTAGCTGCCCCAATGTCGATGGCCTCATCTTCGGATGAGGAAGGGGGAGCAAGTATGGTGGCCGCCATTTTTGAGAAGCTTGAGGCCATCGAGAGGGGCCGGCAGTCTGCGGGGCAGGGCAGAGAAAGGGAGGAGCAGATGGTCGCCATGCCAGTAAGTGCTATTAACCAGATTTTGGCACGGCTAAATGCTATTGAAAAGGACAGATTGGGAGAGAAGTGGAGCCAATCGCTTTCAGAGAAGCGGGACCAAGCATCCTCATCACAACATGTCAGTTGGGAGGCTGGGTCCTCAGGAGATTCGGAAGTAGCAGAAGATGCACCAGGTGAGTATATTGGCCATGAGGAAAGCACTGCGTCTGTAGCATGGCCTTGGAACTTCACTACGCCACCGAGAAATATGGTATGGGCTCCGCTAGCGGGCTTTCCAGAGCCATTATTTTCTTCTTCGCCTTCTTCCCCGGGGGAGCACATGTAACCCTCTCAGTTGCCATCAAAAGGGGCATTGCATTCCCAGGAGGCCCTGGGATCCACACAGGGTGGGGTCCTGGTACCAAAGGAGTCAAGCAAGGATGCAGGCCCCGAGCAGGAGGCAGGCGGGCAGTCAGGGGTATTAGACGAACACCTTTCCTCAGCCACTATTGAAAAGATACTGAAGGGAGAATATGTGGACTTATTCTCCCTTTTGTATCGAGAGCTCGACAAAAAGGAGGAGGAGGATTTGGATGCAGGCGAGAAAGAAAAATTGAAGAACCGTAGGATTGATAGGAATTGGACCAATTGGTTTATAGGTTATCTCATTTACAGGGATGTGATAGTTAAGGTCCAGCCTTCCAGGGCTCACTCCATGGTGGTATATTTGAACACGATTTTTAGGGCCCATGCAGATTTTTCAGGGACAGGTTGGCTGCACTACGATGAGAAGTTTAGGAAGAGGACAGCGAAGCAGCCAGGCCTGCGTTGGGACAGCATCATCACCGAATTGTGGATGCAGACATTGACCCCGGCTCACCCCGTTTTTGGTGAGAGGTCCCACTCTGGTCATCTGGTGCAGTTCACATCTGGGCACGTGAGTTAGCAAATGCCTCAGTCCACTTTTGGTGTGATAACCAGGTCACAGTCAGAGTGATTAACTCTCTCTCTCCCAGGTCACAGCGGGTCATGCGCTTGGTTCGGGTTTTCACGCTTCAATGTCTCCATTTTAACATAGTCTTTACAGCCGTACATGTTGCAGGTGTGGATAATTCCTTGGCTGACTCTCTCTCCCATATGCAGATAGATCGTTTCAGAGAGCTGGCACCAGATGCTGCAGTCCTTCCAGAACCGATGCCCTCCGATCTGTGGAAGCTTGGCGGGGTGAGGTAATGCAGATGATCGGGAGGTCAATTGTGCCCAGCACCAGAAAGAGCTACAATAGGGCGGCTAGGGAATTCACTAGTTTTCGGAACTCCAAGGGGTTACAGGACACGTGGCCACTCCCAGTGGACCACATTTTGCAGTTCTGCGTGGCCCTTAAGCAAGCAAGCCTCTCTCCTCAATCCATTAAATCTTGCATCTCAGCCTTGGCCTTTTGGTCCAAGGCACGAGGCTCCCCTGATCCCACCAGTTATTTTAGGATACACAAATTTATAGAAGGGTGGGTCAGGCAAAAAGGGACGGCTCGAGATCACAGGCAACCAATTTCTCCTGGTATCCTAAAGGGCCTGGGCGACACATGGGAGGTATTGTGTTCTTCTGCATATGAGGCTCTTTTGTTTCACTCAGCGGCTCTCACTGCATTTTTTTGGTGCGTTAAGGGTAAGCAAGTTGGTGGTTTGGAGTAAAGGAGACAGGTCGGGCAGGGCCCTGGAGTTCCGGGACTTGACCTGGGGTAAGCGACATTTATGCCTGCACATAAGGGGATCAAAGACAGATCAGGCCAAGCGGGGCACTGTGGTGACTTTACAGGAATGCTCTGATGCAGCCTTATGTCCTGTCAGGGCACTTACAGCTTATACAACCAGCCGAGGGACTCATGCGGATACAATCCCACTCACTAGGTACCAATTCTGGGCCATCACAAAAAGGGCTTTGTCCTACTTGGGCCTACACGGCACCAATTTTGGTACACATTCATTTTGCATAGGCGCAGCATCCACCGCAGCTTTGATGGGCATGAATGCTGATGACATCCGGAGGATTGGGAGGTGGAGGTCCATGGCGTACTGGCGTTATATCAGGCCAATTCACCTGTCCTAATGTTTCTGGTTCTTTTCAGATTGACCTGCTTTGGCAGGGAGGAAGCAAATGCTGATCTGTGGTCACAGTTTCATCTTCTGGGCAGAGCGGCAAGCTCATGATGGCCATATGGGCCCGCATTTGGGATTGGGTGATCGAGCTTCGATCCAATGGCTTGGCAAGAGAGGCCTTCGTTGGCATGGCTTGTTGCCTGCGCTGTTTGGGGAGAGCCGTGGGCCTCCGCCTGATGTGTTGGTCATTCACCTTGGGGGTAATGACCTTGGACTTTTGAAAGGAAAGGCCTTGATCATACAGGCCATTCATGATATGAGGCATATTCAATGCACATGGCCCCACACCTGTATTGCTTGGTCCGCACTGGTTCAAAGAAGAGTGTGGGGTGGGGGAGGTGATCCTCGACCCCTAGAGTTCGCCCATAAGCGGGTGAACAAGGAAATTGGCAAGGTTCTGAGACAGGGCTTGGGTTACTATATTCCTCACCTTGACATTGTCTTTGATAAACCTGAGTTGTATAGGTCTGATGGGGTACACTTGTCAGCTGAGGGCAATGAAATTTTTTTAAGGGATTTGCAAAGGGGAATTGAAGCTATCCTAGAGGGGAGTTGGGGGATAAGGACTAAGCAGATGCTTGCCCTTATTCATGGCCGGCATGGGGGGGTCTATGGGTTCGGTGAGTACCTATGGCACCCTTTGGTGTAGGATAAATGCTATCCTTGAGGAGGGCCGGGGACTAGCCCTCACTGGCGTGAGCTGGGGGGGGGTTGCAGTTTGGGGCTCACCTTCCAGATAAGGGCCGGCCAAAGCCTTAATCCACCTTCAGCGGTTGGCTTTGGGGTCCGGTATCTCGCTCTATGGGCTAGGGAAGATGGTCGGGAGCTGACTCTTGCCCTAGTCCACCCATGCTGTTGACCCCCCCTTCTCAGGTCAGAAGTTCAAGTTCATGTTCAAGTTCACTTCCAACTTTATGTTATGTAAATAGCTTTATGTTAATTAGGCATATCAATAAATTGCCCTAGGTCAACCCAAGTCCTGTGTGTGTGTGTGGTCTCTTCATTTCGTGGGTTGGGCGGCAAAAGCTTTCCGACCCTCAAACAGAGGAGATAACTTATAATAACAGACACCTGCCAGCCCTATAAAGGACAAGTTTTGTCAACTTCAAAGAAGGGGGACCTCTAGACTAAGCAAAATCTGGCAATCCTAATGGGACCTAAGGCAGTTCACAATAAAAGAATAGAACAAAACACAGTTTAAAAAGGTGGTTCAGCTGCTTCAAATGTGCAAAGCTGAATGTCTTGCTTTCTCTTTCTCCTATTTCCCTGTCACTTGATCAAATCAAGAAGCCAGCAGTGGTGCCGTTGAAAAGGGAAAGGAACAAGAGGCTTTAAAAGGGCAACAGCATGGACTCTGCTCTTCCTTCTCTTTCACTGTCCTCACCACCTGAGTTTTTACATCTTCCTCCTTCCTCAATCCTCTCCCATCCATCAGCCCAGCACATATTCAAGAAAAAACAGTCTTTTGTTGAGAAACAGAATCTTCCCTATCTCTATACTTTCTCTCCTTTCTCCATTAGCTTCCTAAGAGAAACCCTGATGGAAGCATAGTCACCCCCCCCCCCAGCAGGAGAGCATGTAAGGGAAAGGCCAGTGTGTGGGAGCCTGGAAGCACAATCACCCCCCCAGCTAAGGGAAAGGCCAGTGTGTGGGAGCCTGGTTTGCCCTATCTTTGACTGATTTTCCCTGTGCCAGGCTCTACTGTTGAGAAGGAAAAGTTGATGAATCTTCTCGATCTCTACACTTTCTATCTTTTCTCCTTCTAACTCTCTTTCTTTCTCCCCTGGCTCTGAACTGAGTGGTACATGTATACCCCAGTTAACAAAGATATGTTCCAGGGCATTAATTCTTTAACAGACGATTTGGTACCAGAGGCAGAAATAACATGGAAAGAATAGGGATGGTTTCCTTTACCATAACAAAGAAGAGCAGTTCAACATGTTTCAACAGAACTATTACTCAAAACTAACAATATTCACAAGGGAAATGAAACAACCAGGTTAGGTAAGGCTTGCATAATAAAACAAAATCATTCTGAACTTTCCAGAAACCCCCTGAAAGCTTATCCAAAATGCATCTGGGAATCATTTTTTCTTTCTTCAGCCTCCATCCTTTCTAACATGCTGGGGGTATCTGGTGAGACAAGCTTATCTGCTCTCCCGCTTTTCTCCGTTTTGTTGTTCACGTATGCTAAGTAAGGACTTTTAGAGGCAGCTGAATTTACCTTGCCTGTTTCAGCTGGGCAAACACAGCCCCAGCAGAATTAGCTATAGCAGAATCTCATTCTTTCCCAGCTCAAGTTTTATTGCAATGTTTATTCTAGACATGTTGCTGCAACCCAACAGCAAAAGTCGGAGCGGAAGAGGCCTAGACCAAGTGAGGATCTAAAGAAGTCAGTGCTCAGATACATCAGAAAGATGAACAAAATGCCTACACCTGTAGCGCAAAACAGACACAAGCTGGCCAGCACGAAACATAACTTTCCAAGTCTATCAGTCAAGAACAACAGCAGCAGCACCAAAAACTTGGCTTTGTTGTGGATCTTCTATGCTAAAATTCTTCATGATGACCAGGAGGAAAGACTGATGAAACTAAAGATAATTTAAAAGCAGAAAGGTACATAAGGTGTGGCTTGCGAAATTTCTGTTTTGCTCTGGAATGGCTGAATAACCACTCATTGCTTTGGATTAGAACCACTATGTGCTGGGGTGAAGTTAGCATCTTCTTCCATTTGTTCCTCTCTTTATAATTCACTCCCCAGAAATTTAAAAAAGGTAACTAAGAATAATCTCTGTCCAAAGCATATTTTTTTCTTCTCTGTCTTTGTCTTTCTCTCCCACTCCACACCAGGAAGGCAGGTAACTAAGTATATTTCAAATGCTGTCTTGTATGACTGAAATACTGCAGTCTATGAAAGAGAAGCTGACAACACAATTCTATGCATATTTCTTCAGAAGTAAGCCCAACAGAAGGTGCACAACAATGGCTAATATGTCCTTGAACTATCTCTTAAAGTAGCATTACTCTAAGTGCTGCTTTGTGAGCAGCCTGTGGAAAGTTGCCAAGAAATTATATGAATATAATAATAATAGGGCACAAATGTGATACAGTACCTGCCATACGGGGGCTGGAATGTTGGTCCATTAGATCACATTGTTTGTAAAGCACTGGTTTTAAAGGAGATATGGAATCTATTCAGGTTTTTATATTTGAATCATATCAATCTTTTTTCAAATGCCAACACACTTAGGGAAAGAAGAAAATAAGACCTCTGTGATGCTATTTTGTATTTTATTCTATTGATAATTTTCCCATTAGTTATGATATTTAATTCAGTAACTCACACACTTCACAAAAGTGGCTCTATTTTTTAAAAACTCTTCCAGAGACCTGAAGACCTTCATCTAGCCCTGATAGTTCTCCAGGTGAGCTCTGCCTAAAGCCAACCACAAACCTATCTAATGGTAATGTTGTCTAGCAGTGCATTTCAAGATATCTGATGTGGTGTACCAGCAGTTTTTTTTCCTCTAGGTTGGCACCGTGCTAGTGACTTATGGGTGTGTAAGCGACATGCACAGGATGACTTCAACAGAGGAGAAGAGGAAAAACTATTTTTTAGCAAAAAGCACCATCATGCTGGTCTCATCCTCAGAGGGTAGTTTCAAAAATGTAAATACTTGGAGTACAATTCTGACTGGTCTGCTCAAGCAGCTCTTCTGATCTATCTCCACCAGGATGATGCCTGCTTGTTGCTATCTACCTCTCACTCTGCTCACGCTTCTGTTGAGCACAGCCCATGTACCAGAGAAAGGAAAGTTTAACTGGGGAAAGAATGACTCCTTTGAAGTGACCACTTTGGCCACAATATAGCATGGTCAGAGAGCAACAGAAGTTGAGCCTTAAGAGGAGAGATCAGTGTCCTGGGGCCTGTTCACACTACTCAGCTATACTTCCACTGTAACCACCATGGCATCATCCTTAAGGAAACTCAGTGTTTACAGCTTTGTGAGGCACTACAGGGGCTCTCTGGCTGAGAGTTCTGCAAATCCCACAATTCCATAAGCTGTTGCCATGGCAGTTAAAAAGGAATCATAGTGCTATAATTATGTAGTGCATAAGGGATCCTACTCAAGTGCTTCATCCTTTACTTTCCACACAAAGTATACAACATTGGGGCCACTTCTGTAAAAGGTTTCCCAAGATAGCTTTTAGTACAAGAGAGAGAAATTTGTACCTGTCAACAAGAGAAAGAATCTAAAGGACCATATGGGCTTTTCTTTTTGGTAACACTGTTCAAACAGCCCTGAAGTCTCCCCAGTGAAGTACCATGAGAGACACATGTGGCTACTATCTAGGTATCACTGCTTGTGGATTTTGTATTTTGTTGTATTTTGCTGCACAGCCAACACAGCTACCCCTGAATATACCATCCAAAGAGCTAACCACAGAAGCTCTTCAACTGCCCTCTCATTCTCAGGCTTGGGTGGGGCAACATGAAGCTTTTCAACAGTGCTCTCTTGATGCCAGAATGTTCCCTGTGAGAAAGTTCATCTATACTGTTTAACTGTTAACTCTTCATTGCCGGGAGACTCACATTCTCTCACACATTTTGTATGTTTCAGTTGTTAAGGTGCACTTCTTTAAGCCCTGTGATAAGATGTAGTTAGGACTGTACTTCTGTTTCATGCTGTATCTCTTGTTTTCATATTCTTTTGTTGTTTTTAAATAATTTCAGTGTTGTTTTGTTATTTTAAATTGAACTGTATAGTACCTAGAAAAATACATCAACTATTTTAAAAAATTAATAAATACAGTAAAAATGGGAAATTGTTCTCTCCCCCCCCCCAAACTGTGGGTTTCACTGGAAATCAGCCAGGAAGTGCTACTTATCTATTAAGCGGTTAAATTAAAAGCGCATCTCTGGTACTAGCAGCTTTCAGACTGTTAGGTAGGTAGCTACTTGATTATTCTGTGTCAGTGAGTGAGCCTGGAGAGTTAGGTTACCAGGTATCCCTTTTTATAAGGAATATTCCTTATTTGAGGACCAGAAAGCTTGTCCCTTGTACAGCTGGCATGTGTTCCTTATTGTAAGGCATGTTTCCTGTTTGAGGCTGGAAAACTTTTCCTTCTATATAGACTGAATGAGATGTCAAAAAATCTGATTGTGTGTGGGTTCTTCATAAAGACAGAAATGTGTTCATCATGTAATTTATGAATATAGACAATATGTTAATTTTACAGAGAAATATATAGCTAGGTTAACCAAAATCAACACTTCTGTTTAGTATTTAGGTGTTGTTTTGTGCACCTTCAACTCTTTTCTGATTTGTGATGACCTAAGGCAGTGGTTCTCAACTTGTGGGTCCCCAGATGTTTGTGGACTTCAGCTCCCAGAAGCCCTGAGCATTGACCATAGTGGCTGGGGCTTCTGGGAGCTGAAGTCCACAAACATCTGGGGACCCACAGGTTGAGAACCACTGCCCTAAGGTGAACCTATCACAGGATCTTCTGGGGCTGAGAGTGTGTATGCAGACCTGTTAATAGCCACTTCCTGAATATCAACCCTAACTGTCATCAGTTTCAGCTGTCCCTTATTACTATTTTGATAACCTGGCAACACTACTTGGGACTCCCTCTTTAACTAATGTTCTTTCAAGACATGCAAGAAAGAATATTTAGACACTGCTGAACTATTTCATTCTTTCCCAACCTGATGTGCTTCATATACTCTTCATATCAGCTTTCAGCATTTTTGACCCCACTGGCCATGGTTGGTAGTACTGACAGCAGCAGAGGTCCAAAATTATCAGGAGTACTCCAGAATGAGAAAGGGAGGACTATTTCTTATTAAACTATTTACATCTTGGCAACAGACAAGTACTTTGGCAGGCAAAGTGTGAAAAGAACAAGAAAGTACAAAGGAGAGAAAGGAGGGAAAAATCAGTTGTGGTTTACACTGGGAAATATGAAGATGTTTAATGTTTAATAACTAATAACTAAGGATAAAAATACTTTTTGAAACAAGGAAAGCCTGTTTATAAAATCACACATCTTATATATCCCAAAGGTCTGGAGATATAATCAGTAACAAAAACTATGACAGTCTTTAACAGTGTAGCCTTCTGGCCAAGGGCAGTTACCTTTCACGAGAGAAAGAAAGAGATTTTGGCATCATATCTGGCAGTGTTCCAGAAGAGCACACATTAGTCTTTCTGATTATGCTGCCTGTCATATGCTGTTCCTTACATCTCTCATCTACAGCTCTTACTGATGTTTTAAACAGTTCCATTAGGAGGAATGGACAATAGGTCCTTGAGATGCCATGGCCGTATTCACGCTGACATTCAGCAGTGACATTTCACTGCCTTTCAAGAGCACATGTTTTGCTGAACCTAGAAGCGCAAGAGTATCAGCAATAGTCACCGAGGAATTGAGATATGAATAATGACAATAATAATGACATAGAGATAGAAGGAAAGAGACAGTTAAAAGCAACACCTCTTTATTCCTCCCTGTCCACCTGAAAGTGGCCAGTGTCCACCTGAAACAACCAGTTCTGGGAGAAAGACATAACCACAAGGATTCCCTGTTGAATCACCTACACTCCTTCCCATTCATTTGGTTGGTTAATGTGGACATGGGACATATCAAACTAACAGCACTTTGTCAAAACACCAATACATCACAGTTTATGCTGATTGTGCCAGACTTCCCCAGCCTGGTGCCCTATAGATGTTTTATACAATATCTCCCATAGTCTCTAATTCCATGCTTGCAAAGGCTGATGGGAGTTGGGAGTCCCTAACTTCTACAGGCTACTAGGTTGGAGAAGGGTGTTTATGCCATCTATCAGCAATTAATACGATGCTTTACAGAGGAAAGGAGAGAGATTCTGCTCCAAGTAATTTCCAGTGTCAACAAAGTCAGAAACAACAGACACCCAGGATCTGGGAGATGGGACTGGCAAAAGTAGGAAAAAACAGATACAGATATGATTAAATGCAGCTATGAACTTTAAAAAGTTATGGCCCAGTTCATTAGTTGCATTGTGACAAATGTCTAATAAACTACACAGGGCTCACACTGAGTTTTCCATGATACTTTCTCCTTCACACTTTAGTTTTCTATATGTAATGACATGAAATGTATACATGTATAAGTGGGTCCACATGTAAGCATGAAAGGCTTTCAGAACCCAAAGCCAAAGCCAAAGCCTAGAAGTAGACTGGGGGGGTCTATATTACAATAGCATAGGCATAATATGTTGGTAACCTCCAGTCCCAGATAATAGAACCTTCCCAATTAGGGAAATAAGCTACTTGATCGCAAGATCTGATGTTCCTGGACAGACTGCTCTGTATTAAAAAAAAAGGGGGGGAGGGGGTAAGAACAGCATGTGCTCACTAACACATTAGGCTGCATTCATGAACACATCTGAGCTGTAGGTTTGTCTTGCTTCCACAGGAGCTCTTGAACAAATGAATTGACAAAACTCCCAGCCCCCGGACTAAATGCTCATTTTATGTTATACACTAGCTTGGCCCTAAAAGAAGCTTAGGTATTTCCTGTGGCTGCACTCTAAGATTAGACAGCAACAGAACAGGTGAGCTGTTGCTAGTTCATCTAAGCTGTTTGACCTAGCTTTGTGAATGGATCACCTAAAGCCAGTTTACACAGCACAACATGTATCACTTGACTCCTTGTACACGGCCACTGAGTGTTGGGTGGTTGACATCAGAGAACATATACATGCACCCCACTTGAAGCAACATGAAGGTTTCACCCTTGCAGCTTGGTCTGGGATACTTTATTCACACATCCAAAGGAACCCGATACTACAGAGATCAAAGATGACACATGCACAGATGAACCAACTTATAACCTTGCAGGACTTTTATTTCCTTAGAGTTTTAGTATTTTCCAGTGCTCTGTGCTCTATTAACTCCCTTCTTTCTGTAACATGGTCTGAAGGGAGGAATGGGGCAATCACAGGTCAGGGAATGCTATGAAGGTGGACTTGTGGGGAAGGGATGTTACAATACCTGAGGCATGTCTCTGTCAGAAGGCAGATAGGGGAAAAGATGGCATAAAGATGGGATAGAGACAGGAGAGTCAGACAGTGGGAAGAACTGATTCCGGCTTGAGGAAGCTATGAATGACTGAGAAGGGTTAATGTGTTATTTTCTGCTTCTTACTAAACTTCTATTTATTATTCTTTATTTAAACCATCTCTGGCTGTCTCTATCAAGCCTGATAAAGGGTCAGGTCATACTTACCACAGGGAGCTCATAAAACAACACAGCCACTGGTCCACCGTAAGGGGGTCACCTTGAGGTCTGAGTACCCAACGTGAAGGAAAAGGGGCAAGGTGAGACACAGGAACCCAGGGTTGGAAATGTGGAGGCAGCCTGGCAAGATCTGTCATACTTGGGCCCATGCTACTTTCCATATGTATTCTCAATTAGCATATTCTTTGCTTTCCTGGACATAAAAAATAAGTGCCTGGACTAAGCCTCAGATGCACTTGAGGAACGAGATATAGCAAGGCCCCAGAACAGCACGTAACCCGACACCATCCAAAACTGGCAGATGTAGTGCAAAATATCTGGAAATAACTGGGCTGACTATCCATATCTAGAGAGTACATGACAAAAAGCCGAACCAAAGCACAAACTGAATGTTCTCTGCACACCACTGGGAAGAATCTCAAGGTTATTTTATTCCATTACCTACTTGTCACCCAAAGCAGAATGAGACTGTACATTGAAAACAAGAACCTCCAGTTGACTCTTTTTCACACAAACAGCATACTAGAGTTTAGGTTAACACCATTCATTCCAGATGAACCACCTCTAATTTAGCTATGGAAGAAGATTTCAGTGCATTGTTGAAATATTCTCATGTTGAGGAGCGCACAATTTAGTCATGGTGCCTTAATAGAATATTGTGCAAAAATGAATAACTGTTAGAGAGCCATCACTGAAATAAAAATGTGTACTAAAGTCCCAGTGTATACTAAAAGTGGGAATGCTGAAACTTAAAAAAAAAACCAAACCAAAAACAGAGGATCTAAATTTGAAAAAAAGCCTGTGAATGGATTCCAATTCAACTTACTATGGCAAAATTTACCAGATCAGTTTAATCGACCATGCTGTAGACATCTACAGATTAATGATCCTTTGAACACACAAACCCATCCCAAGCTGCATGCAGAGCCACAAGGTTTATTAAGTAATCCTGTTGCAGTAAATGTTTTCCATAAGCTTATCTACCAGAGATCATACTTCACTGCATTTTTGCTTCAGTAAACTTAGCTTTAATGTGAGGGAGTACTTTGGCTTATAAAGCACTCAGTGCAAAGTGGCTGAGATGGCTGGCAATGCTCATTCAAAGAGAAGTGGTCGTATATGACACCCCCAAAACAGTCAAGCAGGTTTCTCAAGACACAGGAGACTTCTTTAAAACCTGGAATCGTATTTTGTTGAAAAGAAGTTGCGGTACTTGCTCATCTTGATGATTCTATAAAGTGGTAACTTCCTTGATATGGATGTGCACGAAAATGCAGAAAAAGCCAATGCATGTAGGGGCAAAATTCCATCCAATCACTGTTAATTCAACTTCATAAAGAGTCAAAGAAGCCCTTTGACTGTGTCCTGTTTAGTTGGAACCGCAAAATTTTTCAGTTTTTTTCAATTCAAAATATGCTGCCTTGTTAAAAACTGATTAATTTTTCTCTGATTAATTTTTCCTTTTGAAAGTGCAGTCAGCCCTCCACATTTGCAGGTTTCACTTTTGCAGATTTGATTATTCACGAATTACTTGCTGTCACCTCTGCTGCCTCCGTATGCCATTTTTAACAGGGACTGCAAGACTCGTGAGACCGAGAAAATGTGAACGAGGCTTGTAAGTCCCTATTAAAAATGGTGTGGGGCAGCAGTGGAGGTGACAGTAAACCACACCAGCCACTCCCTTCTGCCTTGTGAAGGAGCCCTGATGCCTCAAAGGAATCCATAGTGGGTTGAATATGGTGATCATACTTTTTTGTGTGTGTTAAATGTGGTTTGGGAGGGCCTAGAGTTATTCACATTTTTTTCACTTTCACAGGGGTCCTGTGTCCCTAGCCCTAGCGAATGTGGAGGGATGACTGTATTAGTAAATGCTGGCACTCAGTAGTAGTTTCAAAAAGTAGACATCTTTACATTCCACTTGTGCTAAACAAAACACTGTTGCTCCTTTATCAATGGAATGACTAGACAAGGTCCAAGATATCAAAGGATTTTGTATTTGCCACTTCTTGAAGAAGGTGTAAGTAATGTAAAATGCTTTTGGATTGCATTGTATTACAGCACTGACATTCTGGAAAAAATCTATCATCCTTTAAGGTCATATAATGAATTGCTGTGTTGCTTTCTTAGAAAAAAATCAATAAAAGAAATCTTGCTGTTTTTAAGTTTTCATAGATTTGCTTCTTTCTGCACTCATCTGGGATATATTTTGTCTCTTAGATGTTATGTATTTTTAATTTGCTGTCTGATACACCAAATTCAAACCTTATAAAATTTTTCTATTTCCACCAGTTGAATCCACATTATTATAGTCATGTGACAAGACAGGCATGCAGTGTTAAGGCCTTTTGACAAGTAAAAGCAGAAAGTAAACTGTCCTGGCCCATAAATAATTTTTCCCCACCAAAACTTGTCCCTTCCGCATTATATTATGAAAAAGATTGGGGCTTTAGTCACTGAGTTTAGGAACTGGAGAAGCCTCCAAACTATTTTTAAAGAAAAGCTTGCCTTAATATGTTGTTATGACTACCATTTATATTTATGTCCATGCAGAAATGAACTGGCTTTCTGTTCGGGGAAGAAGGCAAACTTAGATTTTAATTTTTTGTGACAGAATGTTAATTTCTCCATTTTTACACTTGGATTGTACACGGCTCTCCTCTGCATTTTCCAGCAATAGTAATTGTATCATTGACAGCTCACAGTGGTGTTGAGCACCCAGTTAGCAGTGAAAATTCAGTTCAGCCATCTTTAGCTGTTACGTTAACAATTCATACTTCTAGATTTTCTACATTGTGCCATGTGCCATGTATATTAAGTTGGAATATTACGGAGCCAGTACTTCAGATATCATTATTTTAGGTTTAACGAGGAATATTTTCATGGAATTAAAATATGACATTATGTCTATCGTTTTTTAGACAGCCTTTGTGAAAAATTATCACTGAAATATTATGGTTGTGTATTTTAGATAACTATGACTGAGGATATAGTTTGTGATGTTACCCATGGTCCCCTTTATAAAGCCTTGCAAGATAAATATCTCTCCATGTTTAAGTTGTTAAACCGGATATATATTTCCTGCTGTTTGATAAAGAAAAATATGTCAGGTTGCATATTTTCTTATTTGTGCTGGCAACTAAAAAACAGAGAGCCAGTTTTATTGTCCAAATTCAAATGTTCATTTGTTGTTGTGGCATATAGCTTAACAGCAAAAAGTGCACTATTGCATTGGTTTCAGTGCAGTGATTCCAAGCATGACTAAGTCTGGATCCAATCTACTTACTTCATCAAAATCCTGTTTAATTTACAACAGAAGCAAGGAGGAAAAAAACCCAGATAGACACACAATTTTAACTAGAATGCAGAAGTGGCCATCTTCTTCAATTAATGGAAAGAATTTTCACTCTGCTCCAAGTTTTTTAAAAAAACTTTTCTGTATCTCTGGTGTATTTCGATACAGGGCTCATGTTAGAAAGATGAGAAAGTAGAAAGATAAGATCAGTTTTAACCAAGAAAAAAATAAAATAAATGATAGCAAGAAAGACTGGATCTAAAAGTCTAGATCTGCTGTTGTGTATTTTACTTTTTTGGTTTAATTTATGTTAAACCTATTGGAGAGGGGTTAGCAGAAAAGGCAGCTTGGTTTAGTTTGTTGTAGGCCATGATGTTGGTCTGACAGTAACGTGGTTGCTTTCCTTTCTTTGCAGGTTAAGTACAGACTCCTAGGCCCTTTCCGCACGACGTTGCTGTCTCATTTCTGCCCCAGGATGGCAGCGGTCGGCAGGTCTCGCTTCCGCATGACGTCACTGCTGTCCCGCTGCCATTCTGTCGCGGAGCGTCATGCTTGCACAGTTTTCGCAAAATGGAAAAAATCTGTTTCACATCTGCGATCGCGCGGTGCTCCTGTCACTTCTGGCCATGTGGAAGTGCATTGACGACGCTTCCTTCCACAGCGCAGCAATGGAAAAAGCCCAGCTGTGCTGCAGAAGGAAGATGTGGCATCATTGTGTTCTCTTCTGCATGGACCAAGCAGCTGCAGAGGGAAGCGTTGCTGATGCGCTGGGCCCAAGACTGTGGCGAGATGACACTGAACAGCGTCGTTGTGTGGAAATGGCTCTAGTCAAAGTGGTATACCCTACATGTCACTGATAGTGGACCTATTGCCTTGAAATGGTTTTAGGTTAGCCTAATTCTAGCCAAAATCATCTGTGCTCTGCAGGCAGACTTCTGCCATTCTACTCAAAGTTGATATATCTATTCACAGTTGTTAACCTGTCCCCATTCAAACTATACATGCTTTCTCTTAGCTAGTCAAATATAAGGGATTATAAGTTTACACTAGCACACCTTTTCCCCTGAAGGCCTTTCAGTTTCAAATACCTATCTGAACAGAATCAAAATATCCCCAGTTAATGACATAATGAACACATTTTCTACCTCAGGCTAATAGAACAATTCCTCTTTCTGCATATTCAGATTTTGCTCAGGAGAGCCTTGGCGTTCACCAGAAACTTTTCAAGGATCCTTAAATGTAGAAGCAGTCATGGCAGACAAATATCCCTAAACAATAGCCTGTCCTCCAACAAAGATCTTCTTTCGCCACATGCAGACACAGCAGAATGCTGGGTGTGTTCTAGAATATCCTATGGACAAGGAAATAAGGAGGGGTCCACAGGCCCAGCCAGTACCCTACAAGGATCAATTGGGCATCCATGCCCCAGAGCCTCTATTGGGAGACATGCTGGTGCTTCTCTGCAAAAGAATCACTGTGGAATGGTCTCATTGAAAGTAGTAAGTTTAAAAACTGTTTCTGCGTAACATGAAGGACTATCTAGGGTGATTTTGTAAAAGGAAGTCTAGTACAGCTCAGGACTTAAGGAGAGTGAGACAGGTGCTTCAGTTAAAAGATGCAGGGAATGGTGACAAGATATTATAAAACAGAAGTGTGAATTCCACACAACTTGCTGCCCTTGGGTGCTGTGAAAGATGTTATCCTTTTATTAAAATAAAACTCATCTGCCAGATCTCTCTCAATGGTTTTCTGCAGGAAAGGGCACTATTTTCAAATATGTAACAAAGGTCCCTTTTTTAACACAGTGATGCCATTGTAATACCTCGGGCTGTTAATTAACAATGAAGTACTAATTTTCAGCAGCAAAACCTTAAAATAAATAAAGCAAACAATGTTTTATTTAAAATAAATAAAGCAATGTTTTATTTAAAATAAATAAAGCAAACAATGTCTTGTTGAGAGGTCTCAACTAACAGAGTACAATACTGCATTTTTTAACAAATTTGTTGAAATCACTAGGCCTTCTTCTAATACTCCAGTTTTTTAAAAAATCAGTTGTCCAGATTAAAACAAAACAAAGCACCAACAAACAAAATCAACAAACTAGAAGCTTTTACATAAAATACTGACACTCTTTTTCATTTTTTGGCCATAAAAATGTTGCTTATTAAAGAAGCATTATTGTAATTATAAAAAATTAAAAAGCAAATAAATAGGCTATGTTATAGAACAGATTCTCTTTTTTACAGAGCATATTTTTTTCAAAAATCTAATGTTTATTAAAATATGACCAGTCTTTCCAAACAAATAAAAGTGACCTTATTATGTGAAACTTGGAACATTCACATAGTTCCATTTTATCAGCCTTTTCTGAAAACTAAATCCTGCTTCTAAAACCACCCTCAGTAACTTTTCATAGCAATCCCAGAGTGCTTTTTTCATTATCAAGTTGTTATAAACAGTCAACATTTTTCTTCCAGCCTGTTAGAATCTTTAAATATGTAGTACTTCCAACCAGTAGATGGTGCTATATTGTTTCCCTGCTTCTTGGTGCTCTGACTATTACGGCTATCTTGTTCTGTTCTGAAAAGGTTCTAGGCACTGAATGATACAAGAATGTTAGTTTTACATAGCCATATTTATGTAAAAAAACTATCAACAGAAATTAACTAAACTATATTCCCAAAACATAAGTTAGTTCCTTCTGCTGAATTACACTCCGCACTTTTTGTTCTTTTGGCCAAACAAGTCCCACATTACCAGTCTTTCTTACATTATATCATTAATAATTACTAATACAATATTACTTCTCATAACATTATATTTTTATCAATTCATTCTAATCAAAATTCCTTCTTGAAAACGACGGGTCATCTATACTACCACAGCAAGGACAAAAGGCAAGGTGCATGCATGGAGAGAGAGACAGTATGGTGTAGTGATTTGAGCACTGGCTTATGACCCTGGAGACAAGGCTTTGATTCCCTACTTGGCCATAGAATCCCACTGGGTGGCCTTGGGCATGTCATACATTCTTGGCCCCAGAAAAATCCCATGACAGATTTGTCTTAGGGTTGCCATAAGTTGGAAATGACTTGAAGGGACAGAACAACAATGCACGGGAAAGAGTGAGAAAAAGAGGGGCATTCAGAATTCTCAGCCAGAAAGCTTTTTGGCCTCAGTAAACAACAAATCCCAGAATTCCACAGGATGTTGGCAGTGGAATAATAGCGTTATAACAGTGTAGTGTGGAAAGGCCGTTTGTTAGTTAGGATTTAGGCATCCATAATAGACGTTCAGAATGCATGTTGAAATGCAACTAGTAAAGTTTTGAACTGTATGATCTGAATACTGCCTGTTTGCCATGTAATTACTGAAGTTAATCTCAGAGGGATATGTGAGAGACTCGGTGCATTTTTCTGCAAATTCTGCTAAAGGAGACTGTCTCTTAATTAAGCCAAGCTTCCGCAAAAGGGGCTAACAATCTGGGAAACTATTTGAAATACAACACTATAAAAATCAGCCAGTGAATCAGGGCTGGAAAAGTCTTCATCAGTATACACATATCATTTTCCTACACAATGTAATCACTGTATTCTTTCTGCGTCCGCACTCCCAATCAAGACACATGGTCTGTAAGGATTCATGGTAAAACAAATGTCTACATGCAGGAGCTATGGAATATACCACTGCTTTCAAGTAGGTTTTAAGCCATGAAAGGCTTTAAAGCAGTGGTTCTCAACCTGTGGGTCCTCAGATGTTTGTGGACTTCAGCTCCCAGAAGCCCTAGCCACTATGGTCAATGCTCAGGGCTTCTGGGAGCTGAAGTCTACAAACATCTGGGGACCCACAGGTTGAGAACCACTGCTTTAAAGGTTAACAGCAGTACTAGAGCACACTGTAACTCAAATAAAATAAGCATCTGACACAGGTTAAAAAACAACAAAGATCTATAACATTTGGCATTATTATAAAAAAGCTGTTCCAATTGTGTTAATCATCTTACAAGATGACAGCACAGTAAGATGAACTTTGAATAAGAAATGAATGACAGGGGCCTGGTGACATCTGTTTCAGAGCCCCTGCCTCTGTCAGAACAAGTGAGTGAGTGGCAACTCCTCTTGAAATGGAGAACGCTACTGCAAAAGTCTAGATTCTTCCAACTTGAGGTCCACTTTAACCTAATGCTGACCCTTTGTAGCTGACAAGTAGCACAAATGCAAAGATGACCCAAGTCTACCAGAAATCACATCTCCAACTCAGAGCAACATACCACTTTACATTCTTGATGAGCAGGATTCGCTGGGTTCTTCTAGCAGGGAACAGGAGGGCCAAATGGAGCTTCTTGGTCCAGAAATTTCGACAACAGATTTCCTCATTTCTAATTGCCATAATGAAATCCTGCTTGCTCTTGCTGTAAGCCTGCTTCTCATTGCTGCTCACCATCGGGCTTTGGTTAGTTCCCCACCTCTGGTACTGTTGAACCTCCCCCCTCCCCTGTATCCTGCACCCTCTTGGACACTGTGGTAATTTCCACACTAGACTGTTATAGCACTATTATTCCACTTTCAACATCCTATGGAATCCTGGCGTTTGCAGTTTAGGGAAGGGCTGGCTGGTGCGCTGTGTTTCTGTTCCAGATTATGAGCAGCATTTGTACATGATTAAAGCATGAATATGAGCAGCATTTGTACATATGAGTAGCCTTTGTACATCATTATAGAATTACAGTTATATTACAGCTACAGGATTACAGCTATTATATTCTTGAGGATCGTCCCAAAGACTGAAGGCACAGAGAGAGAAAAGATTTTTTTTTAAAAAAATTAGCATTGCAGGACTACTTCCTCTAACTAGCAGAAGCTACCAATATACTGAATAGGACTCAAAGCTCTCTCTTCTCCAAAGACTCCAGAGTCCTGCCACTCCTAAAAATCTTACATATCAGAGGCGAATTTCCCTGCAATTTTGTACCCACAATCTCCAGTTTTAACTCCTCTGCTCCTATACCCCTGCCTGCTCCATTCTGAATAATTTACAATATGCATGGGTTAATATTTAATAGAAGCAAGTAAATGTAATTCTCTTATATTCAAGCAAAAGCACAGACATCAACTTCAGCTCCTAGCAGCGCATCAGAGAAGAAAGGGAGACACTTTGTTCAATGCCAAAGGTCTGCAAATGAATAGCAGAAAGTCATCTGGTTACCAAGGAAACCAAACAGTGGTGTAGCTAGAGCTTCATTGAAACTAGGATCAGGAGGGAGAAATAATGTGTTTTTGCAATACATTGTGTCAAGAACATCAATATAGCATTGCAAAAGGAAAACATGCTCAGATACATGAACACGACTTTATTGACTCCTATTGTTTTTAGTAACAAAATTATTTTATAAGGCCTCTATTTATTAGTGTATGAATGGTACAATGAGTTCTATCAGTTCCAAACATAGCTTTTTTTCTTCTTTATACCAATCTTGGATTTTCTTTGTATCTGAACTGCAGGTGAGATCCTCTTTAAAATTAGAGGAACACAGAGGCCAGACTGCAGTATGTGAAAAAGGTACATCACCTTTTGTGCAAACACAAATCCAAGCTGAAGGTAAGGGAAATGAAAGTATCCATAGCTGAAGCAGAGCTTTTCCATTAACCTTGTGAAATGATGATGATCGTATTTTAAAGGCACCCCATAGGATATAAAAGTTTGACAGAATGCCATGAACAAAAAGCCAAGTTCCTATCTAAATTTCAGCAGAGAGGAAACAGGATTGGTAGGGGATAACAACAACAGCTATAAAAGGTCCCCCCGACCCCGCCACCAACAGATGCATCAATATACTGTTCACTAGTGTCTTTTTTTCAAGAGAAATATTTCACTTGCTTCTAAAACTTTCTAAAGAGTGTCTAAGGACTACCTCATGCTTGTTTCATAACGACTGCAAAGAAGGAAACACAGCAAGCAGGACAATGTGGAATCAATATCACTGAAGATAGTTTCATCCACCTTTGGGGCAGGCTGATCCTATGTCTCAGCCACAACCATTGTTGTTAATGTTGATAATGTAGTCTACATCTTGCACTCCTGCAGCAGCAAAGCCAAAATTCCAATATCACATCACTACAGGATTAACATAAGAATAGCAGCTGCTCCTGCAGAATTCTTAGGACCTATATCATCAAGAAATCAATGTCACTGTTCCCATTTGACAATGGCCACACAGAAGTAATGGGCTGGTAGAGAAGTTCATTATTGTATATGTTTTCAGTACCTCCAAATTACAAAACTCAGGTGGAATCTTTGGCAACTCATGGACCAAGCCAAACTCAGCTATCTTCTCACCATTTCAAGGGGGAGGTGCCCTCCCTACTCCCTCAGTGAACCAAGGGCTGGGACCCAGATAGGTAAATGCACAAAATAAATCATGCAAGTTTTCAAAACTTCAGTTTTGCCTGCACTGAGACCCCTCCAGACCATCTAACTGATCATAGAAGTAACATCTGAGACAAAATGTAGGCCTGTGGCTCTAACATGATCACTTTTCTTCTCCAGTACAACTCTTAACTTCTTTGCCTGACAAAGGCCATTTCTGCACTGCACTGTTACAGTGCTATTATTCCACTTTCAACATCCTGTGGAATTCTGGGGTTTGTAGTATACTGAGGTCAAAGAGCTCTCTGGTTGAGAATTCTACATGCCCCTCCCTAAACTGCAAACCCCAGGATTCCATAGGATGTGGACAGCGGAATAATAGCACTATAAGAGTGTTGTGTGGAAATGGCCAAAGAAATTAGTGAAACTTTGAAAGCTCACATGATGTATTTTGTGCAATTTGGTTGGCCAATAAAAGTATCACCGTTTTGTGGATTTTGGATTTTGCTGGATTGTGCTGAATGGTCAAGATGGATACTCCTGAATATGTTTTCCAGATAGGTATGTTGAGCAAGGACAATATGAAATTAAGACCCTAGATTTAATGTTAAACAGAAACTAATGTCAAGTCAGGTACATTTTTAAATGTAACATAAGGGGATAGACTGATAAACCAGTCTACTAACAAGGCCCATATATCTGAATATTTATTTTGGCTTATTCAAATGCAGGTAATTCCCTTCCCACTTCCAGCTCAAAAGAGCCTTTCTAAGTGCTTAATTTGCTTTGCTCCATTGATTTTAATTAATCTTGCCTTGGGCTGGCAAGACTGATGAGCATGGAGAACTTTAGAAAAGAAATAGCCTAAAAAAATTGGATTTATTTGCTTCAGGCTTCTTAGACTCCTACTGGTATATTCCCAACATCATTAAGTTACCACAGTAAATAATCTGTAGCCAGAAACAAAACTTAAGGGCTTGAACTGAATGAAGTCTTCAAAACAAACCACTCCAACATCCCCAGAAGTACTTCTTTCCTGATTCCTATGATGTACAACTGAAGCATCTCTGAGTTTCATCATGGATTCAGGCTCCTTTAAAAAATGACCACCAAAAAATCTAGTTGACTCTCAAGTTGGTCAGAAATATTATACATCATTAGTCTGGGGAGCAGAACCAAATAGTCCAACATCTTAGAAACTGCTTCTGCTCGATGAAGAATCCTGCAGCATTTCAAAGACTGGCAGGTTTTATTAGCATAAGTTTTTGTGGGCTACATTCTGCTTCATCAGACGCATCTGTTATATGAATTATGTATAAAAGGAGTTAAGAATGAAAACTTGATTCAAAGCTAAAGCATTTATTTGGCTGTTGAATTAACCACTATACCACTGTACTATCCTGAACATACTCAATGTTGCTTGATTTTGGAAGCTAAGCAGTGTTGGATCAGGTTAACATTTTGATGGAAGTTCACCAGCAAACTTCAGCGGTCCTCAGGTGGGACTAGAAAAAAATCTGCCTGAAATACCCATTCTGGATAGCTGCTGCCAGTCAGAGATGACAATACAGGCATAGAAATGTGTCAGTGGCCAACACAATATAAGGACATGTCCTATATTCCTATGATGAAGCCTTACTGAAAAACAAGTTAATACTGAGGTTCCTCAGTTCTGAGTCTAGAAGGTATGCTATTTTTTCAAATTAATTTAAACATTCATATTTTACTACATTTTTAATGTAACCAACCCAAATCCATGAGATGACCATCAGTTCAATGAAAACTTCTCCCATAGTCATTCCTGTTAGAAGTAAAAGGTATCAATGCTGTTGGACATATCATGAGATGATGTGACTCATTTAAAAAGATTATAGTACTTAGTGAAGTGGAAGGGAGTAGTAAAAGAGAGAGACCATACTACTGGTGGATTAATTCAATCAAGTCAGCCATGACCTTAAATCTGCAAGACCTGAGCAGGGTAGACGATTTCTGAAGCTGTTGGAAGTCTCTCATGCATAGGGTCACAATAAACTGAAGTTGGCTTGATGGCAAATAACAGCAAACAACAAGCTGAAGGCGGAACACACAGATAAGCAGATGGACTAGGATATTTTGACCTTTCCCCTCTTGATCTTTAAAGTGATAACTTGCTGAATATATAGATTGCTACCGGAGAGCCAGCATGGTGTAGTGGTTTGATCCTGGAGGCTAGGGTTTAATTTCCTGCTTGGAAATCCACCGGGTGACCTTGGGCATGTCTTGGGTGCACACAACCTCAGCTCCAGAAAACCCTAAGATAGATTCATTTTAGGATTGCCATATGTTGGAAATAACTTTAAGGTACACAACAACAACTCCTCACAGGCTATATTTACTCTTTGTTCAAGTAAGCAAGGTAGTCCCCCCCCCCGCTTTTGTTCAAGAGAGAGTAGCCTCACTGGATCCTGTCTGGGTGGCTACCAGCATACCCCAGTACAAAGAAACCAGCAGTATGGGCTTTTGTAATCCAGGCTATGCTCTGTCTCCTGTCTTAGAATGGATTTTCCATGTTCCAATTTTTAAATTTATGTTTGTTAGTTTAGTTCTAGTTTAGTTATTTAGTTTAGTTACATATCAATATAGTTTATTGTTATATAGGTGTTGTATTGGGGGGGTTGGATTAGTTTGATGTATGATTATGGCTTGTACTGTTTATCTGTGTTTATATGTTTTAGTTTAATGTTTAATAAAAAAATTACCAAAAAAAAAAAAGGAATGGATTTTCCAAGACAATGCATTTTTCCCAAAATTGTACTGCAAGTATTCAGTGCAGTTACTCTTATTTTATGTTCATAAGTTAATTGAACTAGCTTACTGCATTGCCTATTGTTGAAATAAATGCCAAACTCAACAAATATTAGCTATCATTGCACTGTTGGAAATAGCTTCCAGAACTATGGAATTGTAAATTTGAAGTGATTTGAAGTAAATTTGAAGCCAATTCATGACTCTAGAGATACCGTTGGATTATAATTCCCATCAACTCTACTGCACACAGGCCGTAGTAGTCCCACAACATCTGAAGGACCACCATTGTTCCTTCCCTTTCTAAATTCTGCTTCCTCCAATACTATGAGTTTTGAAATAGGAATTACTTTCTCTTCCTCTGCCCCAGCAACCCCTTCTCCCTTTGTTCCACCTGGTCCAAGCTATCACGAAATAAACAAGAAACTTCAAGTAGTTCAAGTGGCAACTGTGATCAATATTATCCAGAAAACTGCAAAAGTGCTTGTGGAAAGTAAATCATTCCACCTTTGCGGGGTGGGGTGGAAGACTAATATGATGTAGATCTTCACCCATAAACAGTTTCTACTGAGACCTAGTTAGAGTTGGAGAAAGGTGCAGTGGGGAAGATACATGACAGATCAGCAACCTGCTTGGGAGACATCTGATCAATGATGGTTACACATGCAGATGAATGTGCTGAGCCAAGAGTGAAAGGTGCAGACCTGCCTTGAATAATCTATGATTAACCCTCTGTTAAAGAAACCATAGTTTCAGACAAAAGAAGCCCTTGTATTGCAAATCATCCTCTACTGAGCCTAACTCTTCCCGAAGAAGACCACAGAGATGGCCATGTGCACTAAAATATCACTTTTTAAGTCTCTATGTGTGTGTGTACGTGCCTTGAAGTCGCTTGTTGATTTAGGGTGATCTCAAGAATTTCATAGAGTTTTTTAAAGCAAGGAATACTTGGGGTTGGTTTTACCAGTTCTTTGCTCTGAAAAATAGCCCACAGCACCTGGTATTCACTGGCAGTCTCCCATCCAAGTATTCATTAGGGCTGACTCTGCTTAACTTTCAAGATCAGACTAGATCTGGTGCCTTCAGGGTATTTAGCCTAGCAACAGTAAAAAGAGAACCTGGAATTCCTAACAGTTTAACATGTAGTGGTGCACTCACAAAAATAAATGCATGGAAAACTGATTTCCTTTTGCAAGGGAGAATGCTGAGAAGGTATAGTCACCACAATCTAAAATGCATGACACACATTCATTAAAGGAGCTCATTAAGAACATTATTGAGCAGCAGACTAAGCTACTAATCACACAATTTAAATTAGGAGAAACCAACTATACCACAAAGTATCTACGCTAAAATTATTAAGGTACTTTTTAGAGAGCTGAAGTCCTGATGTTTGATACATTCATAGCCCAAGGCAACTATTGCAAGCAAAATAAGAAAACTTGAGCATTATTCACATGTCTCTTCAAAACCTGGGAGAGGCAGTATTCAGACAATCATTATCTCAGTATGCCAAAATGTGAAAAAGCCTTTTGCTGTGCATACCATCTTAACTTCTCCCCTTTACAGAATGAACAGTTAAACCTGGACACCTTCAAATAATTCATTTTGTCCTAGATGGAGCACAATGGTTACTAGCTGTGGAACAAGCTCGGGATATTAAACTGACTTTAAACAGAAGGAAGGTTCTGTGCTTCCAGATTTCAAGCAGTTAAATAGCAGTGGTTCCAAAGCAAAGAATCCAAGGGACAAAATATAGTAACAACCACCCAGACACAATACCATACCATTCTGTGCTACCTTGACTATAATGGATAACTCATGGTTTGCTTGATGAATTTTGTGCTTATGTTTTCTTCATAAATTCCTGGTACTTGATAAGCAGCTCAGTGATCGGAGTTGCACATTAAGCCCATGTTCACCTTCTAGTGACCAGTCACAAAACAACGCATGATAAATGCAAAATAGAAAGGCAAGAGGAGTCACATGTGATAAGAAAAGCATGGCCAAAGCAAAAAAGATGCCAACAGGTAAATATGTTTAAACTCTTATTTGCTGCAATCACATTGAAATTGGTTTGTATATCCAGTTTTAACAGGAAAAGGGGTTTTCAAACCTTTCTCTGGCTGCCTCTTCTTTTGAACATTTTCCCTCAGTCAGACTCAGACGACAGACCTGCTGTTGCAACTAGGAAGTTATATGTAAGCAGTCCTGGTCAACATTTTGGCAGTAGCATTTTTGACTTGATGAAATATGCAAAGGCAGTCCCAGTTTGAGTACATTACAGTAGTCTAAACAAGAGGTAATCAATCAAAACATGAGTCACTGCAGCCTGATATGTTCTCCCCAGAAATAGAAAGAGGAGGCACCCTAATTTTAACTGTGCACATCCTTTCCTGGTCACTGCTGAAATCTAGCTATCCAGATTCAAGTCTAAGTCCAGAAGTATACCCAAGCTGCAAGCCTAAGGTATCAAGAAAGTATAACTCCATCCAACACAAGCAGAATCCCTGTCCCCTGATCTGTCTTTTGACTGACCAGGATTGTTTGGATTAAACTTCAATTAACTCACCTTCATCCTATCAATTACTGACAGCTGTTTCTGCCCATTTTTTTTTATAACAGAGTTTTATCACACACCTAGGACTAAAAAACCCAGAGAAGCCATCAGGCAATATTCCAGAGCTAAGAGAAAGGTCATTTTACAGTAGAAGCATCTACCACTTTGCGCCAGATCAAAGCAAGACTAAGAAATACATATCATAGGAGGAAAACATTTCTTTCTTTGCCACTCATTTAGCTAACTTTCTGAAAAGGTAGCTCTTCGTTTTATCAAAAATAATGTACCACAATTGATGCACTAGCGTTGGATAGATTGCTCAACAGCTTCTGCCACAGAATATTGGTATATTCCTCTTTCAAAAAGTCAATACATATCTAATATCCCACTAGGTTCAATAGCGGCCCAGAATTGCTGAGACGGAAGGCACCCAATTGCCTGGGCACACCCAGACTGAGAAATGTCTCAGAAAAGATACAATCACAGAAATACCTAACTCAGAGTCAGTCACACACTGACTTTCTTTAGTGAAATTTCAAAATGCAAACAAATAGCAGTTTGTTTTTCACTTTGAAGAGATTCCAACCTACTGTTACTATGTTATTGGATGCTATAGCGCCTGGGGAATTCCAGTCATTTTGCTGGACAGATACACACCTGTTAAGAATGGAAAACACATTCTCTGAAAGAGAAACTCCTATATTTACCTCTAACTGTAGACAGACAGGTCATGCTGTTCCCTCTTATGAGTAACACACGGCAATGTTCAACACTGAATGTAAATTTACTCTTGGTCTGTTGACATGACAACATTTTTGCTAACATATAATTGCATTCAGAACTAAAAGCCCATCAGTGGTAACTAAATACACACACAAATGTGGGTCCCTAAAGAAAACAGGATCACAAATACCTTCCCCCACCCCAAATTCTGAATGTCTCCCTAAGTTTTGGATTAGATCTTCAACAATGCTCAATCATGGTCATGGTGGTTGGGCCTAAGGAGAGATCTTGTTCAAAACTTGTGGGCTTGTTTTCTGCTGCGCAGGCATGTTTTCAGCTGCTTTAGAGACTAGAATGAGCAATGGATTCAAGCTGCAGGAAAGGAGATTTCGCCTGAACCTCAGGAAGAACTTCCTGATGGTCAGAGCTGTCTGGCAGTGGAATATGCTGCCTTGGAGCGTGGTGGAGTCTCCTTCTTTTGGAGGTTTTTAAGCAGAGGCTGGATGGCCATCTGTCAAGAGTGCTTTGATGTGGGTTGCTGCATTGCAGGGGGTTGGACTAGATGGCCCCTGTGGTCTCTTCCAACTCTATGATTTTGAGAGACCAAGATTTGGGAAAACTCCACTGATGGATGGTGTTAAAAGGAAAATGTTTAAAAAAGCATAAAAATGGAAATCTTTATTGATTGTGAAAACAAGTAGGGATGGTATAGATCCACATCATGACCTCAAAATTGACAGATACTCCTCCACCCCACCCTAGAGACACCTGCCACATTTGTGTGTCCTCTCTTTGATATGGCACTGAAATAAGCGTATATTCTAGAAGCCTCAATTGAGTTTTTGCCATGTAAGCAAATAATAATTCATAACTAGATACCACAGTAGTCTTTTAATCCAAAATAGTCAATAGTCATGATAGTCAATCTTCATTTAAATAGAGCTGGAAAGTGGTCCTTTGGAATACAAATGTGTATTTCCGTACATACTGAAACACTTTCTTACTGTGTGTATATCACTGTTTAATATTTATGCAACCATTCTGAGGTTATGTAGGCATCTGTGTCTATTTCCTAGGTACATGAGCCACAAGGTTTAGAATGAATTTTAGAAGTAGGTAATTTAGTCTTAAGAGGTAAATGGAACAACATATTTCCAAAATGATCCAACAGGGGAAATCTTAGCATAGAATATCCCCAACACTTTAATTGAAACAGTTCATCCATCCATGGCTGGGAACCGGAACAACATGCAGGATAAACGTCTCTGCAGTACTACTGCTAATTGAAAAACTGAATACTATTTATCAACGACTGCACAGGGGAAGCCTGGGAAATGACTGGAAATTTGGCTTCTGTGTAACAATTCTAAAGAAATCACCAGTACTGCCGCTAGTACCGATTGCTCATTTTTTCCCAAAGACATTTTACATTTTACTATATTAAAGCAATCTCTCTTTATCTAAGTAGCATTTTGAGGATAATTAAGGTAACACTTCCCCTTTAGCCAACTCAAATAAGCAAATCAGTTTGAGTTTGGGGGGAAAATAACCTCAAATACACTGCCTGATTTGAGAGGTAGATGTCCAATTTACTTTTCCTTTGCCCAGGCTTTCTGGAGCTCTTTCACACTACACAATTATAGCACTATGATCTTGCTTCAACTGCTATGGCTGTATTCTATGGAATCCTGAGATTTTCAGTTTGGTGAGGTGCTAGAGCATTCTGGCTGACAATTCCAAAGGCCCATCCCTCACTGCAAATCCAAAGAATGTTGCCATGGCAGTTAAAGTGGAATCATCCTGCTATAACTATGTAGAGTGAAAGGGCTCCTAGACACTGCTGAAGTCACGTATGTTGGATTTGCTCAGAGGCAGCGTGTGGTACAGGATTTAGTGTTAAAACTAGGAAGAACCACAAAGCTTACTTTATGGTCCATTCTTGATGAGCCCAATCTATCTCACAGGGCTGTGGTAAAGATTATACTGGGGAGAGAATCATGAGTAGAGCTCTGAGCTGGTTAGAGGAGGAGTGAAAGACGAAATAACAATGAGAGATTTTGGGTTCAACCAGACCCCATGGATCTAGTGATGGTAACAGACTGGTGCCCAAATTTTCTCCTCCTTCCATTTTCCTAAGAACCAGAACCTGCAGCAGTCACTTTTTTGGACTGTAATTTCCATAGAATGTTCATGCTAGTTAGCTAATTCTGGGAGCTGTACTCAGCAGAAATAACTATTCCAAGTTCTTGCTGAGGACATACAATTATGGCTTGAGCTGAGACAGATCACTAAACCATGACTCTTAGTAATCTGACTTTTGAATGGCATCACTCCTCAAAATGAAAGGGGTTACTTTCTAAGTCAACTATAGTGTTACTTTGATTTCTGGGGGTCCCATAGGGACACCTAAATGCTCTCCAAATTATACAAATTGGGGAAATTAGTTAAAGAGCACAAGCTAGCAAAACGAGAGGCAGGGCAGCGTAGTGAGATCTTTTACCCAGCGTCTATGGGGTCAGGCCGAGTCAAGGAGCACACGGAAGTGAAATAATAACTGTTGTTTTTATTAAAATACAATCAAACAAGTGTATGCAACACACTCACACAGATAACTAGAGAAATAAAGGCTGGAGTTGGATAAAGGGATTTTTAGAGGTTTTTGGTATGGGAAATACTGCACCTGTCCTGAAGCCTGGGTAGTCTGAAGATAGAGTTCGTGGATATGAAGGTTCTCAGTATGTGGGACTGAGGGGAAGGCTTGCTAAGTAAAGCGGCAGCAAGACGGTATGGAAGTCAGGAGCAATCTGAGGAAGCTCTCAAAGTCAGGGGTTTTTATAGGGGAAAATGTGACCGTAGGCTAGTCTGTACTTGGGGAAAACAATGAGTTTTGGGCTGGAGACAAAGCCTCCGAAAGGTAAGAATTTAGTATGACTGAATTAAGTCCGAATTGTCAATAGAGTAGCCAGTATGCAAACGTGGAGTGCTTGACGATTGAGTATTCGGCTCATCAAGCTGCCTGCTCGGGGCAGGGAGTTCTTTGTAAGTAGCGTGCATACATAATAGGGTACTTGCCTTGAGGTCTCCTGAAGTGGCAGTCTGGCTATTTCTGGCCTGCCTGTATTTGTTTGGAATATTACAGCGATTAGCAACCGAGCCTGTTTGTGTGCTCGTCCAGGGGCCTTGCAAGCACATGGCAAGGAATAGGTGAGGAAGGCCAAATTATTGATATCAAAATGATATCTGGTATTGCCCAAGTCCAGCTAGAAACTGCGGTAACAATAGCCCCAAACGGGGACCTTTCCCATGCAAAGGAAAGCAAATTTTCTACTACTGGAGCAACATGGTAGCTAATGAGATGTAGTGATTAGAGTACTCAACAGGGACTCAGGAGTTCCATGTTCTGGTCCTCACTAAGCAGTGAAAGTAACCTTGGGCCAAAGACTCTCTGGCTTGAATTCTCTTGGTTAGTCTCAACTAGAGTAAACCTGTAGAATCAGTGGTTGAATTTACATTCATTTATACAAATCCCACTGATTCAATGGGTTGACTAGTTGGATTCAAGCCTCTGTCCTTTTGACTTATTAGGCATTAAAGGTTATTGTGAAGATAGAATGGGGACGAGGAGAGTCACATATGGCATATTGAACTCTTCAGAAAAAAAGAGGAAGTATAATGAATAGATTAATAACAGTAATACATGGTTGACTTATTTTGATCCTGTATGTTTTAACATTAACAACTGGAGTTTTTATTACTTCTGTTACTACATCCAGACCCATCACTTCAAATGGCAAGCACTAGTATTTATCAAAACAGACAAAAAGTTAGCAGAACCCTTTCGCTTTCTCTCTTTCAAACAAAGGGGAAAGCCATGAAAGGCAGAGAATAGAAGGGGAAAAAGTTAGTATAATTATAACTTGGGAAACTAAGTATTGAATAGTATACCACAGTCTAGGTTTTATTAAATCTGAAGAAAATCTTTCATTTTATGCTGTAACTCATACTTGCTCTTTATTACACTGGCCTAACCAGGAATCAGTAGTAGAGTTGTGGCATTAAAATTACATCAGAATACAAGTCTTTTTTTCCTCCCTTTCCTTTTAAAAAAGTTTTACCTCCAAATTCATTGCTTCTACAGGCTAGCTAGCATTATGTGCATTACAATCTCAGAGTTACATTAGTAAGTCTGGAACATTCTGAACTGAAGTATTCAAGTTTTAAGATGGATCACTGGTTTTCGCACAAAAACACATTTACAGTGGAGATGGGGCCTTATTTAAACAAACTTGAACATAGATAAACATCTCTCACTCAGAAGGA
The DNA here is from genome assembly GCA_948472985.1 of Iguana delicatissima. Lineage (NCBI taxonomy): Eukaryota > Metazoa > Chordata > Lepidosauria > Squamata > Iguanidae > Iguana > Iguana delicatissima. The sequence goes on along the minus strand of CAOKZL010001502.1, from coordinate 619,180 downwards.
AAGTTTAACATTCCACTGGGGTTTTTAAGCAGGTGAAGACTATTTTCTGGGTGTAATAAAAAAATAATAAAGCTCTCTCAATAATGTGGTAGAGAGAATCAACCAGACATGGATGTTCCTCTCTCTCTCTCTCTCTCTCTCTCTCTCGTTTCTTCTGACAGCTTGTATGTCCTTTTCTGTCCTCCCTTTCTGTAGTTAAATACACATCCTATGAGTGTACTCAGTATTCACTACTTTTTTTAATTACAACCTCTTCAATCTCCTGGCCATCACAACCACACCTTCAGTATATGTAACCAGGAAGCACCACATCCAGGTCAGAGACGCGAATGGAAATAACTAGACTAAACCTGGATGTGTCCAAGGACTTCCCAACAACAGTTCCTAGAAGTGGGGCAGAGGCTCTGATTAAATCCAGGAGCTAGAAAAATTAGAAGCTGAAGCCTAGAGTACACTAGGTGAAAGATGTTGCTCTGTCAAGCACTGTCAGGAAGTCCGAAAAGCTATAAAATATCCACCCCTATACTGGCACTTGCTGAAGTTCTCTGATAACTTGACAAGACAGTATAATCTATGAATCTTGTTCCATATAGTATCATAGAATATTCCACATTTTATGGTTTTGAACATAATAATACATTGGTTATTTATACTTTTGCAGTAAAGATGTTAGCAATGCTCTTATTTTTCAAAAGTAACATAACCAATTGTAATACCCTAAAAAAAACACAACCAACCTACTACAAGTAACACAGACGCATCATACACTCTCAGCTCCAGTAAAGCCCATGATAGGTTTCCTTTAGGTTCACTGTAAGTCAGAAACAACTTGAAGGCATGCAGCAACAGCAACACCAAATATTTTCTTGTCATTCAGAATTTTACATATAGAGAGTATTTTAGATGGTTTACAGACATTTTTAAAGTTTTTTAAAAAAAAGATAACTTAAAACAAACAAGTAGCAACATAGCAGCAATAAGCAACACAAGTTATTCTTTTTTTCAGTGAGTCAGGTTAATGTTTTACTTACTTTAAAGGAACAAGTAACAAATTACTTCTGGAAAGCCATATTCCAAGCTCTATCCACAGCATACCTGACACAGCATTGGATCTAAGCCGGTAGTTTACTTTTCCCACAACATGGACAACAATGCTGTTCCAGGATCCATGACAAATTGAAATGGAAAACACAGCAAGAATGCTGTCTTGAAGGTACTGTGGAAGAATCAAAATTGTGGCTATGCCCACCTGCCCAGTGTTGTTTAGAATGCCAGGCTAGGAAAACAAAGAGGGAGAAGCTATTTCTCATTTATACTGGAAGCAGCCACTTTCAGAAAAGCTGCTGCTGCTGCTGTAGGAACAAGCAGTATGGTTGAAAAGAGCCACAATTACTGAAGGATGGATAGACAGAGCTGCATGGGTGGATGGGAAGGTACATACATAAACCAAAGTGAGGAACTGATGCTGCAATCATATGCATGCTGAAGAAAAAAGTAAGCCTCTTTAAACTCAACGGAGCCTACTTTCAGGTACATGTCAGATCAGGCTACAATGAAATAAGTCTCTAAATAAGGCTAGAGCACAGAAAGAACTTAGGTTGGCCAGAGACATTAAAAACAATAAAAAGGGCTTTTTTAAATATGTCCGCTGCAAAAGGAAAAAGGAGACAATAGGGTCGCTGCGCAGAGAAGATGGTGAATTACTAACGGGGAAAGAGAAAAGGCAGAACTACTTAACACCTTCTTTGCCTCAGTTTTTTCCCAGAAGGATACAAGCACTCAACCTGGCAGTTGGGGAGCAGGTGAGGAAGCAGGGGAAATGAGGCACGTAATAGGTAGAGAGGTGGTACAGGAATACCTGGCCACACTGGATGAATTCAAGTCTCCAGAGCCAGATGAATTGCATCCTAGGATATTAAAAGAACTGGCAGAGGTAATTTCGGAACCGCTTGCTATAATCTTTGAGAAATCTTGGAGGACTGGAGAAGTTCCAGCAGACTGGAAGAGGGCAAATGTTGTCCCCATCTTCAAGAAGGCAAAAAAAGAGGACCCAAATAATTATCACCCAGTCAGTCTGACATCAGTAGCCGGAAAGATCCTGGAACAGATCATTAAGCAGTCAGTTTCTAATCACTTAGAAAGCAACGCGGTAATCACAAGAAGTCAACATGGATTTCTCAAAAATAAGTCATGCCAGACTAATCTTATCTCTTTTTATGATAGAGTTACTAGTTTGATAGATGAAGGGAATGCTATGGATGTAGCATATCTCGATTTCAGTAAGGCCTTTGACAAAGTTCCCCATGACATTCTTGCAAAGAAGCTAGTAAAATGTGCGCTGGACAGGGCTACTGTTACTTACATTTGTAATTGGTTAACTGACCGAACCCAAAGGGTGATCACGAATGGCTGCTTTTCATCCTGGAGAGAAGCGACTAGTGGGGTGCCACAGGGTTCTGTCCTGGGCCCAGTGCTGTTCAATATCTTCATCAATTACTTGGATGAAGGAATAGAGGGCACGCTCATCAAAGTTGCAGATGACACCAAATTGGGAGGGGTTGCTAATATGCCAGAGGACAGGATCAAAATTCAAAATGACCTGGACAGATTGGAAAGCTGGGCCACGGCTAACAAAATAAAATTCAACAGAGAGAAGTGTAAGGTCCTACACTTAGGTAGAAAAAATGGAATACAGAAATATAGCATGGGGGACACGTGGCTGGATAGCAGTACGTGCAAAAGGGATCTAGGAGTCTTAATAGATCACAAGCTGAACATGAGTCAGCAGTGTGATGTGGTAGCCAAATAAGCCAATGCAATTCTCAGTTGCATCAATAGGAGTATGGTGTCTAGATTGAGGGAGGTACTGGTACCACTCTACTCTGGTTTGGTTAGACCTCATCTTGAATACTGTGTCCAGTTCTGGGCACCCCAATTCAAGAAGGACATGGTCAAGCTGGAGCAAGTCCAGAGGAGGGTGACCAAAATGGTGAGGGGCCTGGAAGCCATGCCCTATGAGGACAGACTTAGAGAGCTGGGTATGTTTAGTCTGCAGAAGAGAAGGTTAAGAGGGGACATGATAGTCATGTTTAAATATTTGAAGAGATGCCATATAGAGGAGGGAGAGGGCTTGTTTACCGCTGCTCCAGAGATCAGGACAAGGAGCAACTGATTGAAGCTGCAGGAGGGGAGATTCCACCTGAACCTCAGGAAGAACTTCCTGACGGTCAGGGCTATCCAGAGTGTGGTGGAATCTCCTTCTTTGGAGGTTTTTAAGCAGAGGCTGGATGGCCATCTGTTGGGAGTGCTTTGAGGGTGTCCTGCATGGCAGGGGGTTGGACTGGATGGCCCGTGTGGTTTCTTCCAACTCTACAAAAATCTCTCTTTTTCCCCTCCTAGGCTGAAACATGCTTTTCTTGTGGCAAGGCATCAGTACTAGAAGCAAAAAGGCACTCTGTCAAAGTTCCTCTTCCAGTGCCTCTATCATGCGCGGAGCCTATATCAACAAAGGGAAGGGCTTTCTCTCAGTGGCATCTCAACTATGGAACGCATCTTCTGTAGAAGTGTCTCTGGTGTCCATGTGACAGTATTTCTGCACCTGGGTTAAGACATTTTTGTTCATCCCATTCTTTTGCTGTTGTTTTGTCATCCAACTTGGGTGTATGTTTAACTATGTTAACTATGAAGGCCACCATCTTTGTACTGTACATTGATCTGGTGATATAAACAAAATCAATGTGTGGCATATAATACAAAGCTAAATTCAATTCTTGGTTCCAACTAGATTAGACCTAGAGGATGAATGGGGACTTGGTAAACTCAACACTTCTGTAAGTTCCATTAATTCATTGGGTCTACTCTAGTCAGGACCAATAACTGGATTTATGCCACATTTTCCAGAAAAATTGGGTCACCATAGGTTGGAAATGATTTGAAGGCACTGAACAACAACAGCTCCCAAACCTATATACAATGGTAGAAAAACTAGTCAGGAATGAGAGAACAGGTAAGTGCAAAGCAACATTCTATTTTGAATTCAATATTCAAAACTACATTAGTTTTGTTTTACATTGTTTCCTGTTTTACTTTCATTTTACCATTGACTCTGATGGGCATCCAGCCTTTTCTTTCCATCCAAATAACAAAATGTGCAGGCATTCTGCCACCATCATTCCTTCACTCATGTATTGGAACTGCCAAATTTCAAGCAGATTACATGGAAACAATATTGAAAATGAAAGCAAACAAATGTTACCAACATTAATATTCCACATTTTTGTTTTGGTCTTGACACTGCTTTTATATCATGAGAAATTCAAAATTAATGGAATGCATTCATTTCTTTTTCTATTCATTATTTAAATGACTGTGCATACTCTTATGGAATGAACTTATGTCCTTCCTATTGCACATCTGTCTGAAAATGCCTAACTTCCTGCTCTGAGTAGCAGAAATGAAGGTAGCACATTGCAATGATACCTTTCATCAAGACTGTTTGGCATCTACCCCAAAGGGCCATTTGCTTCACAGTAGTTCTAGACTGGATGCTGCTAATCTGAATATAATTAATATTTAGAACAAAGATAATATCACACTCTCATGGTCCAGTTGCATATTCACTCAGATAACCAAAGAAGTTTTCCACAGGGAATTTTGCTGGCATATCTGATAATTCCCTTGCACACAGAAAATATGAATCTGAAGTGTTGATCTGCAGTGAAGCCTGAAAACTGAAAAACAGTGAGCGGAAAAGCTCAGTCAGCAATTAGCGATAAAAACAACAGTGCCTTAGATTTCTAGGCATCTTTACAATATGGCACTCTGCTGATTTAATCATGCGTGCCACAGGTTCTTTTCTGGAAAAATATTATAGTTCTGCATGTAGAGGGAAAATGAAAGCTGGGATGTAACCACAGGCAACAGATGACTCTGGAAAACACTCAGGGGCCAATATTTTGAAGAGAAGCTACAAAGGACTGAGCATCCGAGTACCTTAGGGGTCAAATCTCCTTATATCCACTCACATAAAAACTGAAGCAACTACTCTTAGAATCATAGAATCATAGAGTTGGAAGAGACCACAAGGGCCATCCAGTCCAACCTCCTGCTATGCGGGAACACCCATCAAATCATTCCCAACAGATGGCCATCCAGCCTCTGCTTAAAAACCTCCAAAGAAGGAAACTCTACCACACTCAATTGAGGCAGCATATTCCACTGCCGGACAGCTCTGACCATCAGGAAGTTCTTCCTGAGGTTCAAGTGGAATCTCCTTTCCTGCAGCTTCAATCAATTGCTCCTTGTCCTAGTCTCTGGAGCAGTGGAAAATAAGCCCACTGCCTCCTCGACATGATATCCCTTCAAGTATTTAAACATGACTGTCATGTCCCCTCTTAACCTTCTCTTCTGCAAATTAAACATACCCAGCTCCCTAAGCTGCTCCTCATAGGGCATGGCTTCCAGACCCTTCACCATTTTGGTCGCCATCCTCTGGACATGTTCCAGCTTCTCGATGTCCTTCTTGAATTGAGGTGCCCAGAACTGGACACAGTATTCCAAATGAGGCCTAACCAATGCAGAATAGAGTGGTACCATTACCTCCCTCAACGCAGACACCATACTCCTATTGATGCAACCAAGAATCACACTGGCTGACTCATATTCAGCTTGTGATCTACCAAGACTCTTAGATCCCTCTCACACATACTGCTATCCAGCCACATATCCCCCATCCTATATTTGTGGATTCCATTTTTTCTGCCTAAGTGTAGGACCTTACATTTCTCTCTGTTGAAATTCATTCTGTTTGCTTTGGCTCAGGTCTCCAATCTGTCAAGGTCATTTTGAATTTTGATCCTGTCCTCTGTGCTATTAGCAACCCCTCCCAATTCGGTGTCATCTGCAACTTTGATCAGCATGCCCTCTACTCCTTCATCCAAGTCATTGATGAAGATGTTGAATAGTACTAGGCCCAGGACAGATTCCTGTGGCACCCCCCTAGTCACTTCTCTCCAGGATGAAAAACAGCCATTGGGAAGCACCCTTTGGGTTCCGTCGGTCAACCAATTACAAATCCAACTAACAGTAGCCCTGCCCAGCCCGCATTTTATAAGCTTCTTTGCAAGCATGTCATGGGGAACTTTGTCAAAGGCCTTATTGAAGTCAAGATATGCTAAATCTACAGCATTCTCTTCATCTATCAAGCTTGTAACCCTATCATAAAAAGAGATAAAATTAGTCTGGCATGGCTTATTTCTGAGAAATCCATGCTGACTTTAAGTGACTGCGGCATTGCTAAGTAATTACAAACTGACTGCTTAATGATCTGCTCTAGGATCTTTCCTGGTATTGATGTCAGACTGACTGGGCGATAATTATTTGGGTCCTCTTTTTTTCCTTTCTTGATGATGGGGATGACATTTGCCCTCTTCCAGTCTGCTGGGACTTCTCCTGTTCTCCAAGAGTTCTCAAAGATTATTGCGAGTGGTTCTGAAATGACTTCTGCTAGTTCTTTTAATATCCTAGGATGTAATTCATCTGGCCCAGGTGACTTGAATTCATCTAGTTTAGCTAGATATTCGTACACTACTTCTCTCCCTATACTATGCTGCATTTCCCCCCCGTTGCTCATCTGCTCCTCATCCTCCAGGTTGAGTGCTTCTATGCTTTTGGGAGAAAACTGAGGCAAAGAAAGTGTTGAGTAGTTCTGCCTCCTCTCTTCCCTCTGTTAGTAATTGGCCATTTCTCCACGCAGTGACCCTATTATTTCCTTGTCTTTCCTTTTGCCGTGGACATATCTAAAAAAGCCCTTTTTATTGTTTTTAACATCTCTGGCAAGCCTGAGTTCATTCTGCGCTTTAGCTTTTCTGACCTTCTCCCTATATAACTTGGCTATTTGCTTGAATTCCTCTTTGGTGGTTTCACCATTCTTCCATTTCCTGTACATGTTTCTTTTAACACTTAGCTCAGCTGAAAGTTCTCTCGTCAACCATTTTGGTTTCTTTAGACACCTGCCATTTTTCCTCCTTAATGGCACAGTTTTAAATTGTGCCTTCAGTATCTCACTTTTAAGAAATTCCCATCTGTTATGAACTCCTTTCCCTTTCAATATTCTTGAACACGGGATTTTGGGAAGTAACTCCCTAAGTTTACAGAAATCAGCTTTTTTAAAGTCTAGGAGATACGTCTGGCTATACTTGGTTTCCCCTTCCCAGTGAATGCCAAATTCTGAAAGAGCATGGTCACTCCCCCCTAAGGATCCCACCACCTCCACCTCATCAACAAGGTCATCCCTGTTGGTCAGGATCAGATCTAAAATAGTAAATCCCCTTGTTGCCTCTTCCATCTTCTGGACCATGAAATTGTCTGCAAGTCAAGTGAGAAACCTGCTGGACCTTGCGGTCTTGGCAGAGTTTGACTGCCAACAAATATCAGGATAATTGAAATCTCTCATTACTACTGCAGCTCTCCATTTTGAATGTGTGGTCATCTGCTTCAGGAAGGCCTGATCCAAGTCCTCAGACTGGCCCAGAGCCCTGTAGCAACCCCCCACAGTCACATCCCTATTGTTTCTCGCTTCCTTAATTCTTACCTGGATGCTTGGCTTCCTGATTTAAGTCATAGATTTCTTCACAGGTGAAAACATCCTTGACATATAAGGCTACTCCTCCTCCTCCTTTCTTGGTTGGCCTATTTCTGTGAAATAGGTTATACTCTCCTATTCCTACATTCCAATCATAAGACTCATCCCACCAGGTTTCAGTGATGCCTATTAAATCATATCTATTTTGTTGATTAAGAGTTCGAGTTCATCTTATTTACCATGCTCTGTACATTAGTGTAGAGACGCTTGAGACCATGTGCCCTTCCTGGAAGTCCTGTACTAAAGTTACTTTCCCTTCCGCTGTTGGTTTCTAGTACTACTTGGCCTGCTCTCTCTATATCATTTGGGTTATTTTTCCCAGCACTCACTGAATCTTTGCCCTGTATATTACTGTCCCCTCCACAGTTGAACTCAGTTTAAAGACCTCCTGATCCGTTTTGTGAGATTGTTAGCAAAAACATTCCAGCCGATGGTTGTGAGGTGCAGGCCATCCCTTGCCAGAAGACCATCTTTGTGGAAATTGAGACCGTAATCCAAAAACCCAAATTGCTCCCGCCGGCACCATCTTCGGAGCCAGTTGTTGACCTCCACTGTTCTTCTCTCCCTTTGTGGACCATGTCCATCCACAGGGAGGAGAGACAAAATGACAACCTGCACACCAAGGTCCTTCAGCTTCTTACCCATAAGTTCATAATCCTTCATGATGTGGTGAAAGCTACAGTTCTTTTGCATGACTGGCACACAAGGGTTTAATAATAAATGGATTCAAATTACAAGAAGAAAAAAAGAGCTGCTCATCAGTGGAATCTCCTCCTTTAAAGCTCTTGAAACAGAATTTGTACAGCCATCTTTTGGAAGTGCTTTAGCTGGGTATTCAGACAGGATGGGGTTGTACTAGATGACCCTTGAAGCCCCTTCCAACTCTATAATTGGGAGTATTATACAAGAACAAGGCTGCTCACTTGGGTGGGGACATGCACAACATGCAAGCTCTCCAAGGGCAAATGTTCATTCAGCAGCACAGTCTACTGAAAGAAATAATCCATTTGGAAGGAGAGGAAAGAGAGGAACTAGGAGAAGCTACAAAGAGAACAACAGCTACATTTATGAAAGTTGGTAGGCTGCTGGGGTAGCCATACTCTCTTCCTGTCCACATAATCATTATCTCAACTCCAACAGCAGAGCATGAAACAACAGCATTATAACTATTCATATTACAAATACTTAAAAGTTTATATTATTTATTACTGAAGACTAAATGCATTAAATTCATTCAAAAATAAATTAATATAAACTAAATACAACATTCGCTCAGCAGCAGCAGCACAATATGCAGCTGGAGCCGTCTAATCAGTAGACAGAACCCTATGATTGCTGGTGGAGTGATTACAGAGACCTGGGGGCCATTCACATTACACTGTTTAAAGCACTATTATTCCAATTTAGCTGCTATGGCTTAATTCTATGGAATCCTGGGACTTTTGGGAGGTGCTAGTGGAGCTCTTCAGCTGAGAAGTCTAAATGCCACTCCCTACACTGCAAATTCCAGGATCCCACAGGATGAAACCATGGCAGTTAAAGTGTAATCAGGGTGCTATAATTAGGCATTATGAAAGGGGTCCTGGAGCTGGCTATTGAAAAAGTGCTGTGATGCCTGTCCTGAATCAATGTTTAATTGCTTGCTTGCTTATGTGTAAAAGAGAAAGCAATCTTCAATACTCATGGAAATTCTCTGCTCCCCAATTCAACAGATTGCTTCTCAAATTTTAATTTCTCCCAATTTCCCACTTCATTTGTAACATCAGCGCTATTGCAGACTTAAGAAAGGGAAAGGCTCTGAGGCAGCCTGCAGACTCAATTAATATTTTCCTCATATTGACAAATCACTAACCTAGTGCAATTTCCCAACTTAATTCTTCACCACTGGATTAAACAACAGACTGATAAGCTAAGGAGCAGTAGGATATTGTCCATTTCAATTTTAAGTTAGCACAACTTAGATAACATATGACCAAATTTGGGTGGCAAATTTCTTGGAGAAACGGGTTTTGAAGCTGCATTCCTAGCCCTGCCCTAGGAAATTATGATAATTATTACAACTGTTATGAAAATTCATCATTTTGAAAACTGTTCTGCAAACAAAGGAAGTGGCCCACAGAAGCTTCTTTCCTGAGAAGATAGTAGTTGGGGGAATATTTATTGGGATTGTGAGAAAAAGTTAATCTCTCTCATGTTCCTCATTTTTGGTTCTGATCCCCAGCCCATTCAAGTTCTTCATGAAATTTACCATCTGCGTATCTCAGCCTCCTGCCTCAAACTATATACACAATATCTTTCCTTTTTCTCCTTCTGCTTTCTCAGTTCACCTCTACTTTGTAAGTAAATACCTTCAGATTGATTTTGGTGTTCAAACCATAATGAACTTTAGTTTGTTTCAAGTATCAAGAGGAAGCAAATTAATTTTTTATTTTCATGGCTAACTTTCCTAATGCTTTATGCACAGCCTCATACATTAATTCAGATTACCATTCTGTGCACTTTTCACATTAATTCTCAACTGACTGACCCTCTTCATCTGTAATTATTACCATGAAGGGTTTGAATATCATTAAACTCTTCTCACCGACTGCATTAACTTTAAAAGGTAATTTGATTAATTCTGCAAGCCACTGGTAGATGGATATTTAACGCCTCATGGAATTTGTGCATTATCAGTGTTTTGCAGCGAATAGATCTAAAAGATAAATTCAGTCCTTAGAGATCAGATGAAAAAGGGGATGGTTCCTCAGAAAGATTTCACGTCATTTTGTCAAGCTTTCAAAACAGCGCTTTAAATTGTTTTCCCCAGAATAACAAACAGATCATTTCTGTGAGTCCACCACCCAATACTACTGATTTGATAACATTTCACTTCAACTGAATGCATACTTTCAAAGGACAACCAAAGGTTTTCCACATGGGGAAGCACAGCTGTTCTGAGGGGAGAAAAGAAAACATATCAGCTGATGATAATCCACAGCAGGTTTGTGTCATATGTGGAAAAGATTTTTCACCACAATCCTAACAAAGTTGACACACAACCAAGCCCCATAAGCTTTAAACTCCCAAGTGAGGGTACATTCCTGTGAACAATTACTTGGAAATAAATCCCATCAGTGTCATTAAATCTTACTTCTGAGTAACTGTACATAAAACAGTATCAAACTACAGTCTTCATCACTTCTGTTGTTGTTGTAGTACACCTTCAAATTGCTTCCAATTCATGGCAACCCTAGGGTGAACGTATTGTGGGATATTCTAGCCAAGATTTGTTCAGAGGTGGTTTACCATTGCTTTCCTCTGAGACTGAGAGACTGTGACTTGACCAAGGTTACCCAATGGGATTCCGTGGCCAAGTGGGGATTTGAACTCTGGTTTCCGAGTGTCCCCGTCCGACACTCAAACCACTATATCATGCTGCCTCCCTCTAATTTTTGTATAGATCACAAAAAGACATTAAGGAAGGATTTAACAACGAGTTTCATTCCTGCAATTTTTAAAAGTAATGAGGCACTTGAAAAAAATTAATTATTTTTAAAAAAGACCAAGTGAAAAAAATGGAAAAACAACGGTTAGGAACAGATGTTTCATACTAAATAATTTCAAGCGATACTTTCTAATGGAAAATCTAGCACATTTCTCCACCCACAGAAAAGGAGTTCTACCGTGGCCTTACCACCCAGCAATTTTCTACAACCCTTAGTCCTGTGGTAATACAATAATATTACAAACATTTATAAGAGGTAATAAAGGCTTCAATTAGACATCATATGCTCTGCAGTGGTTTTAAAATATATGTTCCCTCCCAGTACACAAAGGAGGGGAGTGAAATCTAACGAAATGAAACCAGAAAAAAAAAGGCAGTGGCAACCCGTGTGTCAGCTATAGCTTGAAAAAGAGTTATTTTAGAGGGGCTACTATTGGGTGGGAGATTCAGGAAGCTGTCCTCTAATAAAAGTAACATTTCCTAGTTGTGCTATGTTCCTTCTCTTGCTAGCATCATCTGTCAGGCAGAGGTGTTGCTGGCCTTCTGTCACCATTAATATGAAGTGGAAACTAACAGGTTTGTAATATGCAATGTGTAATATGTAATATGGGCTAACCCAGAAAAATGCTTATAACTCTTTTAAATTTTGTGTCTCAGTCCTAGGAAATTTCCTCTTGAAGAACAGGCTGACACTGTGAAGATTACAGGATATGCATTGTTCCTTAAGACACCAAGGGGCTGGGAAATGGTTTACTCAGCAAGGACTGGGGAATGGTTGCTTACTTTAAGGGACACTGTATGTGATCAGCTGATACCTGGTCTATAGTCAAAACTTGACAAATTTGTTAGTTTTACAGAATTTTCCAAATACATGTGCTTTGCAGCAGTGACTTGTCAGCCCTGGCAAACTATATTAGACTGTATGAGCTCATGGCTCAGGACTTCCATTTTGTTCTGATTCTGGTTTGTCTGGGTGGCAGGTATATATGTGCGTCTTTCTTGCAATAAAGCTGGATCCTTCATTCACCAGCATGGCATCTTTCTTGGTGTGTCTGGGAGAAGCAATTTCACATCTATATAAGGGATCCATATAAAGGATCTGGGACACTATACATATTAAGCGCACATTATACATCCCCTTCCCTGTATGGAGGAAATATGTGGCAAGGGCTCAAAGATCAGAGGAAGTTAGAAAGCCAAGGTGCTGCCTTATCCCAAACCAGAAGACTACTCCATCTACCTCGGTATCACTTTACACTAGCTGGTACCAGCAATTCTGGATTTCAGACAATAGTCTCTGTAAGACCAAACTGGAGATTGCAAAGATCAAACCTGAGACTCTCTGTATGCAAAACCAGTAGCTCTAACCTACTCTCCAGTTCTTCTCAAACCACAGTTAGAGATGAGATTCTTCTGAACAAGCCTTTAGAGACCAATTGCTATCCTTCTTGCTCTGAATTAATGAGCCATCTAACTCTAAGTTTCATGTTTTCCCTCCAGTTATTGGTATGTTGAATCTTGGGAGCAGAATGCATAAAAGCTGCATATTTACCCAATACATAGTATGCACAGTTTTCACTAGCAACTGTCACAGAAAGCGTGTTCTGCTCTTTATCTCACAAATCCTTAGTACAGAAAATTGTGTGTTGATTATTCACCTTTCTGGAGAAAGAAAGAAAAAGGAAAGCACAACACAAGTAGGTGGGCATTTTACACAATCATCATGATCCGCTTCCATGATCTGTTACCCTGATTTCTGGGGTCCCTTGGGGACACCTCAATGTGCTCCACATGATGGGGAATGGAAACTAGCCAGAGCACAAGAAATAGCAATGCGAGAGGCAGGATAACCTAGCAGGATCTTTTACCCAGTTTTTATGGTGTCAGGCCAAGCCAAAAACCAAACAAGAATGTCCAATAAATGATTTTATTGAATAAAAGTCTCACACACCAACGCACTCATGCACACATGCACCCAAGAGCGATTAAGAAATAAAAGAGAGAAAATTAGATAGGTATTGAAGGGGTACAGCTGGGGTGATACTGCACCTTTTCTTGAAGACCTGGGTCCGAGAAGGCAGCGGAGAAGTGGGGCTCAGCATGGAGAGGGCGGAGGGGATCACTCAATGGACGGAGCAATGGTCTGCTGGGGTGTCCGGGAGTGATCCAAAGAACCACTCAAAAAATGGGACTATTTGTAGGGGAAAAAGTGCCTGGAAAACTAATCCTTTCCCGGGGAGAACAATGGGTGTTGGAGCAATAATGAAGCTCCACCATGGTAATTTCCTTTGTGTGATGGGATTGCAAGGTGTTGCCAAAGTCTCAGGATCTTCAGCTGTGTTAGTTTGTGGTGTGACTTCATGTAAACGGTCCTCGCCTGATGGAATATTTGCTCAACTTGGGGCAAACACGCCAATCCCCTCAAGTTGGCTTCTCAGGGGCTGAGGACCCTTTGTTTATTGTGGGTTGACACAGCTTGAGGTCTCCTGGGGCTACGTGACTGGGGATTTTACTGGCCTGACCTGGTTTTTGATCTTTGACCATTGCTGCCTATGTGCCCATCTGGGTGACCTCTCAGGCACATTGAATCTTATTTTAATATCAAAATTGTAAACCCCGGGATAGGGTTTTTCCAGTGAGATAACAGATCCAACTTCAGAACTGGAAAAACTGCTTTTCTGGACTACAATCCCCAGAACAACCCATATTGGCGGGTAGGTATGCCTGTGAGTTATAGTCCACAAAGTGATCTTTTCAAAACTCTGTCAAATTCTAGCTAAATGCTCTATTGAGACCATAGACTGGCTTAGATTCACAGGAAAAGGTTTTCTGCTCCTACTCCCATTTAAACAGGCCTATAGTTTTAACTGGCTGGGATAGAAGGATGTGAAATGGATGTGCTATTTTCATAATAAATGTTTTACATATTTTAAATTGTTTCAGACTAATGTCTTAAAGCTAATGTTTCAGTTGAAATGATGATTTAATGCATTTTAAAACTTTTATACTACATACTGTTTTAGCTGTTTTGTTTTAACTTAACACTGTAAGCCACTTGGAGTCTCATTGTGGGAAAAGGCAGAATATAAATCAAATAAATAAATAAATAAATGGATGCTAATTTGATGCTTTCATTTCAGAGTAACGCCAGAATGCCCAAACTGCTTTAGAAGATGGTGAGACCTTAGAATGCTTGGCAACAGTGCAGCTTTGCACAAAACAGAGAGAAGCTGGGAGGCCCCTCCTGCAATTCCCATACAAGAGTCCAGTCCAGCTCATTTAGTTACTCCATGTGAGCCCATTCAGGTGGAAATTTTTTTAATCAGCTGCTGGAGCTGGGCAGTCTGTATTAAAATGGAGATTGGATTTTTATTATTAGAGTCATTGCAAGTAGGTTAAAAATGAGAAAATAACAGGAAAACATGATTACTTAGATTTCATAGAGCATACATTCTTGAACTGGTATAAGTTAGTAAATTCAGTTCAGCCAGAAATATGCAAAAAAACACATCTAGACAAGAGAAACTCCTAAACTCCAGTTTCCTTTCAGGGAAAATGTACTATGAAAAGATGACAGGCAGCAGAAGTTAATTATATGCAGTTTTCCAAAGAGAAAATGTAAGTATTTGCTAATTAGCCGAAGCTACTTCTGGATGACTGGTGATCTCAGTCTAACGACAGTGGTATTCACAGAATAGCATACAATCTGTAATGGCTATGACCAAGTGTTTTTTTCCCTTAAAAAAAATAGAAAAAGTCAGTGACGAATTTCAGTCTTTTACTCCAAGTCTCAAGTCAAGTCCCATGTCCCTACCTTCAAGCCTCAAATTGAGTCTCAAGTCCTTGCAAGATAGGTCGCATCTCAAGTCTAGGAGCCAACTTTAACAGAAAACAGAAAAAAAAGAGGTGGTGGTGGTGGGGATGAAGTGCTTAAGTTCACTCTGCTCCTGCTCCTCTTGCTCCTCCCTCTTACAGGTAGCTCCCCACCATCCAGTGCCTCCCCCCACTTCTCTTTACCCCCCTCCTAAAACCTCTCTCTCCAGTCCCAACTTCATGCCTTTCCCAGATTCTCAGACCAGGAATACTCAACTGGATTTTAGTCTTTTCTCCCCCCCACCGGTGCTCAACACTTCTCTCCAGTCCCAACAACAGCAACCTCTCACTTCTCTTCCTGCACCATTGCAACTTCACCCTTCTTCCAGATTCTTCTAACCAAGAAAGCCCAACCAGGTTTTAACTTTCTCTTCCCACTGCCATACCTCTCTTCAGTCTCAACAACAGCAACTTCTCACTTCTTTTCCTGCATGCACTGCAAACTTCAGCCCCTCCCGGATCCTCAGACCAGGGAAAGTAAGAAATGAGGGGGTTGCTGTTGTTGGGACTGGAGAGAGATGTGAAGAAGAGAGAGAAGAGATGGGGGAAATAATGGAAGATGGGAGGATGCTGTTGGTGTCTCTAAAACCAGGTGGAGTTTTGACAGTCTGAGTATTTGGGAGAGGAGCGGTTGTATCAGCTGAAGAAGAGGGGGCCATGGACCTGCAAACTCCAAATCATCAAATTTGTGAAAGGCAAAACTATAAATGTGAAGGGCTGACTGTACTGCTTGCTCAAGAGGAAACCACTGGGAGAGGCACACTGACTCTGCCAGCCACGAGAAAGTGGAGTATAGCTTCCTTTCAGAGGTGAATTTCCCTGACCTTTTTGCACCCCCCAATGCCAAGACCACTGCATGTACACACTCATGAAAAAAGCTGAAAACCCCTGTTTTCTGCATCTTCAGTCTTCCCACACTTTTGCTTTCCTATAAACAGCTTTTCAAAAAACTCAGGAAACATGGGGGATGTGGAGAGAAAGAGCAAGTGCTGCTCTCATTGCATCATCAACATAACACTCATTCACTGCTGATTGGGAAAAGGCGGGGGAGGGAGGTGGGACTGTCAAGGCCAGCAAGTCAGTTACTAAAAATAGGTGAGTCACAAGTTGAGTCAAGTCAATCCATTATTTATTGCCAAGCCAAGTCCAAGTCAAGTCATTGTAGCAACGTGAGTCTGATTTGAGTTCGAGTCAATTGACTTGAGTCTACATCACTGGAAAATGTGCAGAAACATTCTCAAGTAATGCCAGGTGAAGGAGAGGGCTCTGTAACTGCCTATTTAGGTCCTGAGACTGGGATGGAGTGGGGAAGGAGACTACTCTTGGGGCTGGCCTGGGGGGTTGCCCTCATTTTAAGTCCTTGGCTCTACCTTCCATGAGATGGTCAAACAGAGAGCAACCCAGTTATCAGGTTCCATTAGGGGATTGGGTGGTTTGCCCAAAGGAAGACTGAGGAGAAAGTCACAGGGTGAGATCTGGCCTCAGCTGATCCTGTCCTAGGTGTCTTTCCCTCTTGTTCCTTTCCAGGTTTGGTCCTGTCAAACAGGTTCTAGGTTAAATGATGTAGCCCTTTTCAATCTGAGTTTCTGTGTTTGGTCTCATTATTCCATGGTTGGTCAGCAATGTCAGGTTTTTCACTTTCTTTCTGTCTTATTTCTTATCTGTGCATCTTTCTCTCTGTCTGTCTCATTTCCCCTCTTTTCTCTCTCTGCAACTGACTGTTGACAGTTAATATAATTGCTGTTTTGTGTCAGCCAAAAACCTCAAAGGAAATATGTGGGTTTGCTGGTAGGCTGAGCCTGGCACAAAGAATGGCTGGATAAAACAGCTCCAACAACTTCCTAGGTGGCTGGCTATTTGATAGAGGTCATTCTGCAATGTTTCCGGTCAGCTGAAAACCTTCTTCAGTCACTTTCTTTCATATTAGGTGTCACTGGGCTACACTGGCTCTTAAAATACATAAGACAGCTGTCTAAGCCAGCCTGAGTCCTTTAACTTCACCAGGCTGATGTGGATAGGGTGGTGAACAGTATGGCAAGGAAATGAATAGGGAATAGTATTCTCAAAACAATGGCATCACCATAGTAGATTGCCATGGTGCAACCAGGTTGTCTGGCAGTGGATTATGTTGTGATATCCACACAGCATCCTAACAGTCAGAAAGTGCACAAATCATGGCAAGTACATAAAATCAGGCAGCACATCTATTTTCCAAGTGTGCATGTGCGCAAGTATGTTCCAATCTATGACTGACACTACTCCTCAAGAAATTCATATGACATTAAGACTGGAGGAAGTAACTGATACAAAGGAACACTTAATAGTGATGAATAGATGTATCAAGTGTTTCATGGCAGAAAACAGCTTACATGTCTTCAAGCTTATAGGTAGCTGGGATCCCCTCACAGCCAGAGGTGTGCTATGTTCCTGGTGCAACACCAGATATACCCCACAGACTAATGTGGTTTCCCCAGGCTAGTAGCATGCTCCCAACTCCTTACAAGGCCAAAGTTGTGTTCTCAAACAGTGGGGCTATATAGGCAAAAGTGTACACAAAGGAATTAAAAACTAGGGGACTTTTTACACTATACAATTATAGTGCTATCCTTCCACTTTTAACTGCTATAACAACATCCCATGGAATCCTGGGATTTGAAATCTGGGGAGGTATTTAGAATTCTCAGTCAGGAAGTTCTACTGCCTCACCAAACTATAAATCCCAGCATTATATAGGATCTAGTTACGGCAGTGCTATAATTGTGTAGTTTGAAAGGGCCTTAAAGCAGACATGGCTTCAGATATTTGTTGTACACAAAAGAAGGGACTTTTTTTATGTGGTGGACTTGTGAAAAGGCAAAGAAGTTTCGGGTGCTCATACTTTGACTGATAGAAGATATTTTGAAGATAAAAATTCAGCTGAAATCAGAGTTCTTATTTGCACTGATAAGATAGAATCTTGGAAGAATCTTATAATATATGATTACAGCACCAAGAATATTTTATGCCCAGAGATGGAAATAGCCAGCTATTCCATCTGAAGAAGATCGGGTGATGAATTCTGATATGGCAGAGACGGATAAGTTGACTATTTTGCTTAAAGAAGGGATACTAAGTAAATATAAGACTGGGTGAAGGTCAAAGTACATTTGAGAGGTTGCTAGAGATTTTCAGTTTTGGAATTTGAATATTAATGATATGAATTAATATAGCACATGTTTATATTTACTATAAGTATTATAGCAGCATAAGTATAAAATTATATAATCCAATATAATCCTTACATAATCTTGTTATATACTATACATTTAATCAGTCATATTATTATTTAATATTTAGGAAGTTTGTTTAGTATTTCTCAAAATAACCATTTTGCGGGGGTAGAAGTCATGGGTTTACCCATTTAACCCCCTTTTCTTTTTGGTTAGTATTGTTTATTTTTAGGTAGTTTAGGTTTGTTGTTTGACTTTTTCCCTTATGTGATGTTTTATGTATTTAAATTTTATGTTTAGTAAAAATATTTAAAAGCAGAGATGGATAACTTGGATCCTCCAGATGTTTCCAGAGAGCAACTATACCAATTGTTACCTTTGACTATGTTGACTATAACTGATTTTGAAGGTTGCAAATATCTAGAGACCTCCTGGATTAAGCGTGCTAGAGTGTCACATAGAATGCAGTAATATTTTAATTTGGATTAGAAGATCTCCCCAAAAGAATTAGGTCCTAAATGTTGAAATTGAAAATTTAGGAACATAAAAAGGTGCCCACTAGCAGCTCCCTATTTCTCTCTTGCAGTGTCTATTTGGACTAGTATTTGGTCTCCAGGGTCTCTGACAGAGGTCTGTCCCATTACCTGCTGCCTAAAATTCTTTTAAGTGGAGATGCTGGGATTACTCCTGCGACCATTTGCATTCAAAGCACATGCTTTTGTGTTCAGTAAACTAATTGCATAGACTGCATGTAAATGCTTATTTTACTTCATAAGTAAACATCAGGAAAATAAACGTATCGGCACGTTGATTAATTTAATAAGAGTATCACCCAAATTACTAAGGCTTGGGGGGGAAATCCCAGTTTTAGTTTCCATTTTTAAAAATCACCTCTCTCTTTTTGTATTGCCTTTTATGGCAAAGGAAATACAAAAGCAAACAAATGTCCTGTCTTCAGGTTTATATCTT